>JADLZK010008733.1:0-476953 GCA_015847255.1 Hyparrhenia diplandra
ACATGTATTGTTATAGGATATAGCATGATGCTTTTATCCTTAGTTTGGCCAAGAACTGGCCCCACTCGCAAAGTCGCTAGCATCACACATGATCTCATGTGCCCAATCAACAGTAATTTTGATGAGGAGCCGAGATGAGTGCATTCTTAAGGATTTGAAATTATTCTAACACTCATTGTCAAGACAAAAGGTGCATCTTTAGCTAAAGGCTAGTCGTGGGCCTAGCAATATGAGAAAATCTTTAATGAATCGCCTATAAAACCTCAAGTGGCCTAGAAAGCTTCAGAATTCTTCACATTTGTGGGAGGTGGAAGTTGTTCAATGACTTCTATCTTTCGCTCTATCCACTTCTATCCCACGTTCGGACACCTTATGTCCTAACACTATTCCTCCCGAACCATAAAAATGGCATTTCTCCCCGCATTCAGACTAAGAACTTTCTTTTTGTATCTTGTAAACCAAATTCTCCAAGCAATCATCGGTTTTGGCTATTAGACAGAAAGTCATCCATGAATACCTCCATAATATTCTCAATCATTTCGCAGGTAAATAGACATCATGCACCGTTGGAAGGAGGCCGGAGCATTGCATAATCCGAATCAACATATTCGCTTTATGCATGTTCCATACCCGCATGTGAAAAGTTGTCTTATTTTGGTCATTAGGTGGATTGGGATTGATGATATCCGAATAACCATCATGAAAACAATAGAAAGAATGATTTGCAAGCCGCCCAACATCTCATCGATGAAAGGTAACCCGAAAAGTGATCTTTCTTTGTTGCCTTGTTAAAGTTTCCCGTAGTCAATGCACACACATACGCCACCCCTCGCGGACAAAGACGCCGAGGAATGGTCACGGCTCTTTTCTCTATTCGTATCAACCGCTATTCCTCCTTTCTTTGGGACAACTTGGACATAACTCCATCTTCGCTATGTGCACACAGATAAATAATCCCAAGGCAAAGCTTAAGAACCTCTTTCTTTACAACTCGCATAGCGTTTGTTAAGCTCACTGCGGGTTCCCCTTTGAGGGTAATGCACGTGATCATTAGGATAATGGCGAGTGCAGTTGGGGACCAACTCCCTATGAGGTCTTCAAGTGAGTAGCCTATGGCTGATTTATGTCTTTTTCTAAGACAGCTGACAAGTCTATGAGTTTCTTCTTGGGAAAGCTGTCACCGATAATGGCCGGAGTTTCTCGGTTATTGAGAAAGACATATTTAAGCCAGAGGAAGTGGTTTCACCAACTGAGGGTCGTGGGTGGCACCTCTCTCATGTATCTAATTCCCATAGGTTCTCGGCAAATTCTTCCTCTTCAATGAAGTGTTCCACATCAAAGACTGGTACCAAATGCATGTTTTCTAGAGATTCAATTAAAACATCCCCTGATAGACTTTTCTTGGGCTTGGGTTCTACTATCGCATTATGTGATCGCAGCAAGTGAGATGGCATAGGAGACTTTCCCTAACTTGAGATTCAAAAGACCGATTTGGTCGTTTCTTGAATTAGTGTCTTATGGGTACACCAATCAAGATTGAGCATGTCCCAGATGTCATAGATGTGAAAGTCTAGAAAATAATTTGATCCTCCTATACTTAACTTAATAGTCCCATATGACCCCATAGCTTTCAAGTAAGAATAACCCGTATGAATTTTAAGAAGCTTACAAGATGGGATCCAAGACTGTTGGGGCAAAGTTTTTGAGCTAAAGCCCATGAAATGATATTATTCATTCCAACGTAAGTTCGATAATGAGCCTCGATGGTGGTCCCTTAATTTTGCAAAAATATGGTCTCAGTGGGGGAAATGATTCGGCTACCCTTTCGTGACATCTGCTTACCACCTGCCAACTAATTATGGCTCATAATGATGATAGTCCTTGATGTGTTCCATTAAGAATGGATCATTGTTTGATCATCCTTAACTGGTGTAATGCACAAGTGAGGTTTAGCTTGCATTGACAATTCGAGGTACGCTGCTAAAATTCGCATTAACCTCGATTTCTCGATAGGAATGTGCAAGGATAGTTCACCACTCCTAGAGTTTTGTCTAGAGGTTGTGTTCCCATAATAGAAGGCTCTATGGCAACCAAATCTTGTGAGGGTTTTATAGGAATTTCAAATTCGTTATGTGTGTCTCTTCTTTACCCTGGGTTGGCTCATTTCTTTCTTTTCTGGGAAACTCATCAAAAAATACAAGGTAAGGAGTGTTTTCTGGCGATTTTCTCATGGCTTTTCCCTCACTAGCAATTTTATGTGAGAATGAACCCCTCGGCGATGTTTCCGAGATGTAGAGCGCCTTCCCTTGTTAAGACCATGAGCAAAGTGAATGTAAGACATGGTCGCAAGGAAAGGTTTGGACCCAATTAGTAAGACTTATGAATCTAGCCTGAAGCTGCTCCTAGAGTCTCCCTTCTCTTTTTGTCTAAATGTAAGCACTTCATTCTAAGGTCACAATTTTATAAAGAGGAAAGAATGCAAGACAAAACTTGTTCAAGTTCATTCCAATTTCCATTCACACTTCTTACGTAATGAGCATACCATTTTTTTTGCTCTTTCCCTCAAGAAGCTAAATACTCATTTAATGGTGTCTTTGTGTCATGCCAGAATACCTCCGTAGAACACGATGCTCAAATTTAAGATGTTTGTATGGATCTTCATCTTCTAACCAAAGAAGGATTGCTTCCGAACCATGGCTATAAGAGCAGGCAAAGCCTTACAGCCCTGTAAGAATGGGATCTGGCGGAGCGGTGGAGGCTCCAAATGTTGCCCTTTTGGAGCAAAGAATTTATAGATTGGAGTGAAATCCATGGTAGGAGTAGGTAAAAAGATAAAAAGGATAAAAGGACGAACTTAGTTCTAAATTAATGGCCTATCGGCCCCAAGAACGCTGTAAAGCTTGTTGGTATAAATTAACGACACGTAAAAACCGTTGTGTTTATGGATACGGTAGCTTCACCCGAGAGTATTCCGTTGCATCGATTTCACTCGAACGTGAAGTGTGTACTAGAGAATTAGGATCGCCCAAGATAAGATAAAATGATATGGGTAGAGAGGTTTTTAGTTTTCTAAGTGGTTTTATCTAATTAGAGGCTTACTATACTTTATTTACTTCGGAGCAAATGCATCCTTTCCAACTCTCGAAAGACCTGGAAGAAGGTAGTTGGGAGAAGGCCGCCAAAAGCTCTTACTTAAATCACCAACCCGAACGTAGGATTACAACTACCGACAGGTCAAGCCACTCGGGCTACCACAACTAACCCAGGATTGGGCGCAACTCCTGTAACTCCCTAGTCTAGACACCACGCTTACGCATTACTCTAATCACACGAATAATTAGAGCACTCAATACGAAAGCAGATCCATGAATAAAAGTAAAGCAAGAACTAGAATTAAATAAATACTTAGAAATAAATGAAGAACCTCGGAGATTGTCAAGACCTAACTAGTTGCCGCAAGAATGTTAAAGTTGAAGAAGATCCGATGTGTCCAAGCTCTTTTCTCAGCCTCTCCTCTACTTCTCCCCGATCTAGTGGTTACAACTAGATGAACTAGTTGAACTAGACAACTAGACAACTAGAGGGATCTCTCTAATTGGAAACCCTAACTTTGCTCTCATTTAATGATAATGAAATAATAATGAGAGATAATGCTTGGGCTCCACCCTCGGGTCGTTTTTATATAGTCCCGAGGTAGATTAGCTTTGACAAGTAAACCAATCTCCACCATTGGATGAAACCCACCTTGGCAAATCTGCAGTAGATACAACCTCCATGTCTGGTGAACCCATCTAGAAGATGAGACCGGCTGTGTGGGACCACCCGGCGCCGGCTGTGGCAGCCTGCGGCCGCTGTGCCATGGTGGCCCAGTCAAGCGTCCTTCCCCGTTGTCTTCCGGTGTCTTCTAGAATGTTTTAGTCCACTTTTCTAAGTTGAGTTGCTTCATGGTCAAGTCTTGTCATCATATGTCTTATTCCTAACCTTCTTCATCTTTCTCTCGTGACACCGTTAAGTCCCCCGAAATTATACAATTTACCAAAAACTAGTGGAATTATGTTAATAAAGCCCTAGACTTAAGTTAAAATTTATTTTATGCCCTTATTTCATTAGTTGACTATTAATATTATATGACAGTGTCAACACACTCGTAGATTGGCACCTAGTAGTAATTAGTGTATTGTTTTACTAAATTTGACGAAGGTACATGAGAGACTCCAGCCCACTCCCATTCACTCAACCGCTTAGCCTTCCTCTCTTTTCTTTTTATTTGAGCTCACTTCACCGTGTTTTAGGCTTGCCGATGAGTAAGTTTGGCCGGGTTTTTGATCCGCTCCGAGTACTCCATTTGCTAGTACCGCAACTCATAAAATCTTGATCATGTGCTAATAGTAGTCCACATCCTCGTCAATTATAATCCTCAGACCGATTGAATATATTTGGTTGATACATGTGCTAGCAACACATTAGCTAGCTTATTTTTTTTCATGCATTTATATGAATCTACACTTCATATATTTGTGTGCCCAAGGGCAATCCCAAATTGTTCCTTGTGGTGGTGCCGTTTAGGCTCAAATTCTTAAAATGCATTTTTCTTCAATTTGTCTCTCATTAGCACATACTATATGCCATGTCTTCCTTCTTCAGTTAGTCTAATTTGTTCTAATATTAATCTTATGAATGTTGTTGATGGAAATAGAATGAAATGGTAGATATTGAGTCATTAGAAAGTACAATGACATTGTTAGGAAGTTGTTTGGTTAGTGAAGAAGAAGGATTTGAGTTCTATAACAGCTATGCAAAGGATTAGTGTGAGAGAAGCTACAGAGTGGGACAATAGTCATAATGAGATGCATTACCATCGAAGTTCATTTGTAGTCGTGGAAGGTTTCCCGCGTGGAAGAGAAGCAATCGGAAGAGGAGAAGCAGAAGTCATGAAGTTTTTATTCGTGTTGGATGCCCCGCTAAATTTGTGATTACTAGATCAAACTTAAGGCAGTGGTTTGTGAAGGACTTCATCGATGAAAGCACCATCCGATGGTTCATCAGACGCATTTGCTCGCTGGCGCTCACAAAGAAGAATCGTTGATGAGCGTAAAGCCGAGATTGTGGAGATGGAGATCGGGCTGATCCGCAAGCACCCGATAATGGATATTTTGGAAATGCAGACGGTGGGTATGATAATGTTGGGTTTACAACAAGAGACTTGTAATTTCGCCATCGCTTATAAGGAGGCCAATTACCGCTGGTGACATTCAAATATCGTGCACTGACGATGAGCAACAAAGTAAAGATCCCGATTACTTTTTCAAGTATGGTCGATGGGGAAGGACGCCTGGGACTTTTTCGTGTGATAGTCAATGTTTGCTTGATTACGGCATTTGGTGATGTCGCTAGAGCTGAGTTAATCATAAAACTAATCGCACAACATAAATCTTTGTTCCTTTTTGTTGTGTTGGTAAAAGTTATCCTACGTAATTATTTATAATTTGTATAGTCTCGCAAGTTTAACAGATACTGTGAGCACTTCACCCGAGAAAGGGTTAAATATCGAATCCACAGAAACGGTGAGGGTGACTACAATCTAATCTTAATGAGTAATATAAGACTTAGAAGGTTGAGGATATAGAGTGGGATTACTAAGATAGTTAAATCTTAATTGCAAGCAATGTCGATAGTATTCTTATGGGGATACTCAAAGGAAAGCAAGGCCAAAACTCACTATTCCCCAAAGAATCAGTTCCTACATGTCTCATCCAATCCGGACGTGAATCCAAAGAAATCAATGGTACCGTCATTACCACCTAACTACCACGATCCGAAGGTAGGTGTATCTACGCAGATACCCGAGCCCAAACACCATGCTTGATCGCGAATAATACTCTAATCTAGGGCCTGATTAAAGTACTCCAAAAGAGACTCAGACCAATAAGAATAATTATAAATAATAACTTACTAAAAGAAGAAGTAAATTACCGTAGTAACCCAAGTGTAGATTAACTTCCACCGAGGTACAAGTGTGAAGATAGCACCGACAGCCCAAGCATCTCCCTCCCGATTCTTCCCCTCTCTATCTCTCTTGTTCTAAAGATTAGAACCAGAGTTCTAATCCTCTTGTATTAGCTCTCTAATGATGTTCTAATATGCTTCTAATTACATGTCTAATTCTACTTCACTAATCCCTTAGAGAGAGTAGATCCATTCAAGGGATCCCTCTACAACTAAGAGTTAATGAGATAGAATGAGATAATAATGAATTAGGTTTCACCTAGGGGCGGTCTTCTTATATAGGCCTTGGCGATGAACGTGAACCCTTGGATCAAACCGACCTTGGCAACGGTGTAGATACAACCTCAAAGTCGGTAGTAAACCGACCTAGAAAGGAGAGGGCCGGGTGGGACCCACCCGGCGCGGCCAAAATGAGATCGGGGCCGCTTAGTGGCTGTCTTCCCTCGACCTCCTGGTTCCTTCGGGTGTTCTCCGGTACCTTCTAGAATGTTTTAGTCCACTTTTTCAGGTTGAGTTACTTCACGACCAAATCTTGTCATCACACATATCTTGTATATTCCTAACTTTCTCCATTATTCTCTACTTGATTATCCGTTAAGTCCCTAAAAATATATAAATCACCAAAAACTCATGGAATTATGTTAGTTAAAGCCCCTAGACTTATGTGATATTTAAATTAAGTCCTTTTTCATATTTAATTGACTAGTAATTTTATGCTATAACAGTGTCAACAAGCTCCTGAGCTTACCCTTTGCTAGTCCCTAGCAAAGCCAAACTTTTAGCAATGGATCGAGTTGCTGCAACGCTTTCACACCTTAAAAGTACACATGCTTTTAAAATTTCTCCAGGATAGGAATAAAAATTTTTTATAACTTTTAACTTACCAATATTACCTTTAACCATGGAGCTTATAGCTTTCTTGGGATCTTGGGTAATTGAAAGATAGAACAATCAAGTCAAACACCATATCTCAAACTCTTTGTTCAATCGGGTCATCGAGAGTTTTGCAAGTTTTCAAAATAAAACTCAAAAGTTCCTAGTATGACTCTCTCTCAAGTCTTTCATTTATGATATTTGTGGATCCTCTCTTAGGTAATAAAGTAATGTTACCTGTCTCTCATAAGATGTAATATTTTTGGCTTAAGCAATAGCACTCTATACTTTCTTTTTCTCTCATCCTATACCTAAAGCTTATATGTGGAGTTCATAAGTAGAGAAAACTAAACTTACTTACTAAACATATATTGTAAATTCAAGCAATGGATCCAAAGTTACAAATCACACTGATCAAGTGGTGCATGTGTAATTGGATAGAATAAAGAATATAATAGAGTAGAATAAATAGATAAGGAATATCTTACTTATGCTCCTTAAGGAATTATCTCTCTTTTGAATTTTTGTAGAGAATCAATTTGTAGCTTTTTTTTTTTTTTTTTTTTTTTTTTTATTTTAGAGAGGTGGACTCTGCTGGTCCTAGACTTTTGTCTGTTATTTTTCTCTCTTTAAAGATGTGGGTTCTACTCACCTCGGACACTTGTCCATTTTTTCATCTTTATTTTAGAGATGTGGGCTCTACTAAGCCTCGAACACTTGTTTATTTTCATCTCTATTTTTCTTTTTCTTTTCTTAGGAGGTAGGCTCTACTCGCACATTAGGACTTTTGTCCATTTTTCATCTCCCTTTTCTTTTTCTCTTTTTTTTTATATATATAAAGAATAGTCTACAACCCAAATCTCTTTTTGCAATATTTGTGAGAGATAAATAAATGCAATGGAGCTTTTGTAAGATATTGGCTAGCAATGAATGGGTAGGAAATATTTTTGGTTGCTCTCTCCCGGAATAGGAATAGAATATTTTTGTTAAGCTGAAGTAAAGTGATAGTGATATATATGGTGGATAAGTAGAGTAGATATAGTGGAATAAAGTGAGTGTACATGATCAGCATGATAAGTTTCTAAGGGTCAACAAAGATTGAACAAACTCAATGCAAAGCAAGCAGCCTATATATAAAGGTTTTTCCTAATCTAAATAGTATGTATATATGGCATTTGTGGTAGGAGGTTCACACTCTTGTCACACAAGAACTTATCATGTGCACTTTTAATTTTTCAAAATATAAATCTCTGAAATCTAGTATCACTAAGAGTAAGATCAAATAGCAGCTCGGACTATCATATATCATATCCAATTACCTAGACCTTAGAGCAAGCAATTTAAACCCACTGTGGTTTCGAGGTTCAAGGTGAATCTCAACTCAAAGCGCTTTTGCATTTAAGGCTCAAGAGAGATTAAGCTTGAAAGCTAGGTACTGAAAAGGAATTACGGCGGAGCAACTATTCATCATGCATGAGATTTTATTTTAGAGATCATTTTATATTTGGTGGAAAAGAAAACCTCTTGGTACACTCCTATTTATTTAACTCTCTAGTAAAGACTTTTAAACGACTAGACTTTATAAAACTAGACTCCTAACAAACTCTTTTTAGCAAACCAAGCAAACTAAATATTTAGCTAATAATAATAATAATATTAATAATAATAATAATAATAATAATAATAATAATAATATTATAGTAGAGATACTTATCTGGATAAGCTGGGGTGCTCTCCCCAAAGCCGGATTGAAGTGTAGGGTCATTGATGATGAAGAAGTTGAGATAGATGGTGATGATGATGTCGACTCTACCATGTCTCTATTCCTTCGAATGCTGAACTCAAATAAACAACAAAGCTAGTGGAACTTGATTAAGCATTAGGGTTAACCACATTAGTTTCATGTGTCTAGAGATGGATCATGATTATTCCGGTGGTCAAACTTCAGCAAGAGAAAATATTTTTGGAGTTTTATAAATTTATATGCATGCAAGAATTATGATACCAAATGCAATTAAATGAATGAATAATTATTTTATGCCACCACAAGTGAATATCTTTATGGGTTGTTACACCACAGAGTTATTCACATGGGGCTTTAGAATTTTTAATGCAATGCTAATGCAGAAATTAAATTTGCTAAAGGAAAATGATTATGCAAAGAAGTACATATGTCGATGCAAGATGCGAGGAAAATAAATATGATATGCAATTAAATATGCAATGCTTAAGAATCGAATATGGATAACTTACCGAAGTTACCTTCGGCGAGGGTTTAATGTTTTAAGTCGGCTTGAACAAGACTATTTACCTTGGTTACTCCTTGAGTGTATCATCCGATCTTGGTAATGGTGTCACCCATGTTCTTTTCTTTGGTCCAACATTTAGAATTGATAGTTTGATAGTGGAAGTTGGCAGCCTCTTGTTTTGTGTGCATGCTTTGTGGGTCTAGGACATTCTCTTGTAGAATTTTGGGGAGAGTGAAGACTCCTCCACATGTTGCTCGAATTGTGTCCCCGTGGTGCAAAGACAAGGCAGATCAAGTGCATGGGCCCCGTTGGTGGGAAAACACCAACGTAACCAAAAGTTCATTCTTCTTCTAAAATCTTAGGCACATCAAACAAGATAAAGTTAATATTTATATGTTTCAATTTCTATAACAAGGGTGATAAGATCAGGAGATGGAACATGAATGTTGCAAAACATTTACTAGTATGATTATTACTATGAGATCAAGAAGGTGGTGTTAGGAACAACAAAGAAACAAAACATGTTGAGCTAATGAAATTAGATCAAGTAAGGGTGTTACTCTAACATGTTTGATTCTTTATTTATGAATATGCCATAATTAAGATAAAGCTTATTAGCTCACCTCAAGATGTTACCTTAGTATTGGAGCATGATGGCACTGTAGCAACTTGTGGTGGTGCTTTCTTTTTGCTTGAAGCTTTCTTGATTTGTCCTATTGTGTAGCTTTTCCTAACTTGTCTTCTTTCTCTTTATTCCATAAGATTCTTTATGCATGAACATGTCCTTCTTGTGAAAGATTTATTGTATCTTGCTTCTTTTGTGGCATTGGTCTTCTTCTTCCATGTGCCAATCATCCTAAATTCATCCTTGAGCAAGTGCTTTGTTTGTAGATTTTATTTGTGGCACTCCTCTTTCTCTTGCTTCATCTTTAGTATGAGTTTATCTCGGGACCTCCCCCAAGCTTAATTGAGAGTTTCTCTTTTTATCTTTTTCTCAGGGGTTAGTCCAACAAAATATACCAATGTCTACACAAGTAATTCTTAGTTCAATAACCAAACTAGACTCCATGTCTAATTCAATTAAGGAAGGCGTTCTAACCTAAGCACCACGCTTAATTTAAAAGCCTTTGAAAACATGCTATTTGTACTATAACAACATTCCCAAACTAAAGCATACTATGGTAAATAAAGGGTAGCATGAAGGCATTATAGAGATTAACTTAAACAGAGATGAAAAGTATGACAATATTTTTTTTAGTAGATTTAAGCATGTCTCAAAGGTAGAGGCAACCAAGATAGTGTAGCAACATGATAAGAAAATATTTCTATGCATGATTTCATGTTGCACAATGATTGGTTAGATATACCTCTTTGTCATCCTTCGCTCTTCTTGTTCTATCTCGAAATGGTTAGTGATAAGAATACCCGAAGGAATATTTCCTTATTTATATCTCTATGTTTATTTCACAAGGCTATTATAGCAATAGAGCAAACACTCATGTTATTTCTCAAGAAGTGCTTGTTTAAGGACAGACAAGCTCGTCCTTTGGGAAACCTATTGAATTAAGATTCATGACGATGAAGTGGTTTCCCTTCCAATATCAATCTACCTCAAGATTTAATGCCAACGAGATCTAGAATATTTATTATAGATGTATGCATCTACAACCACCCTTTCAAAATCTATAGGAGGAGAAAGAATGAGGGGGTTGAAGATCTCATGGGGATATTGATAGATAAACTAGGTGATTTAGGAAGGTGATCATGTGAACATGGACTAGATAAAGTATCTATGAAGCAGCTCTCATACTCACTGATGTTATCTTCCTTCTCAAACTCCAAGGTTAATATATCATGGCTATCTAAAGGATCTCTTGGGGTTGTGTCTCTCAAGCAAATAGTGTCTAAGATGTCGTCCCTACAATCAATGGCTGTGGTACAAAGGTCATTAACACTCTCAAGCCATTGTTGTGGTTCTTCTTGGTGATCTTGATGATTCCTATGCTTAGGTTGTTGTGGTGAATTTTCTAGGCTCATCATGAGTCTCAAGAAGGAAGCATATGTGGATTCATCGGGATCAAGGATGGGTTCGTAGATGGGTTCGAATAAATCATCTTGTCTAGACATAGAAGAAGAGAAGATAAGATTGTCTTCTAGATAGCTTTTTTGCTCTACTTCTATGGCAAGATCAGACATGCCATCCATTGGTTCTTCCCAATGTCTTTTGAAACGAATAAGCATGTTCAAATACAGACTTCTCCTTAAAGGAATCGAATTATAATCACTTGGAGATCTCGTGTAAACACTTTCAATAAGAGACATCTCCTCAAAAGGAATTTGAATTGTGGTCACTTAAAGGTCTCCTGTCTAGATGAGAATTTATTGATCTCCCAAAATCACTAAGGGTAGGTTCATATGATCTTCCAAAGGTGAAATTTCTTCTTCCTTTGGGGGATTTTGGGATGATGATGGTTCGGTGATAGATAGCTAGGTCTTGGGATTGGAATTGTTGTGAATTAGCTATCGTGGTTTCTTCTCCTTGATCGGAGGATGATTCTTCATTTTTCTCGGGGAAAATTCTAGTGGAGGTGGCATATCCGGGCAACATCTGGTCAATGAGATCTCTTGCTTCTATAGCAGACACGAGCAAGGAATGCACCTCCCGGCTGCATTAAGGTCTCTTTTATCTTTCCTATTAAGACCCGGATAAAAATATTTGAAGGAGGATTGGGTCCGGAATACCAAGGTTTGGGCCAAAGTTGATAAGGTCATTAAAACGGTCCCATGATGCATTAAGAGACTCTTCTTCTTTTGTTTAAAAGTTAAAAGTTCTATACGAAGACGGGCCACTTTGGAGGTGGAAAGAAATATGTGCAAAATTGGACACTAAAGTATCCCAATCTCCTTTTACTCTCTCTACGTTTAAGTAATACCATTATTTAGCTTTTCCCGTCAAAGAGAACGGAAAGAACTTCCAACATAAGGTATTATAGGATATGCCTTCCATACGAAAGCATCCCATAACTTCCTCAAACTTTCAGATGTAAAGTGTGGGTTGGCCTCACCTTCTCCCCGAGAAGGCTAGTTTCGAAACCATTCTTATATAACCCAAGCATAGCTCATAGGACTTGGCTAGGATAGGCTCGAAGATTAGGTTGCCAAAAGCTTTTGGCTAGAGGGTCCAAGATGTTTATAGATAGGCGTGGAATTCATAATGAAAAGGAAAAGAAAAGAATAGATGAGTTAAAAGATAAAATGAATAAAAAAAAAGAATATAATACAAGGATAAGGTAGATTCTAAGTCAATCTCGGCAATCCGTTTCCCGAACGGAATAAATGCTTGTTGGTAAAAGTTATCCTACAAATTATTTATAATTTGTATAGTCCGCAATGACAGATACGGTGAGCACTTCACCCGAGAAAGGGTTAAATATCGAATCCACGGGAAACGGGTGAGGGTGACTACAATCTAATCTTAATCCCGAGTAATATAAGACTTAGAAGGTTGAGGATATAGAGTGGATTACTAAGATAGTTAAATCTTAATTCGGTAAGCAATGTCGATAGTATTCTTATGGGGATGTACTCAAAGGAAAGCAAGGCCAAAAACTCACTATTCCCCCAGCAAGAAACTAGTTCCTACATGTCCTATCCAACGGGACGGAACCAAAGAAATCAATGGTACTGCCATTACCACGAACTACCACGATCCGAAGGTGGGGGTGTATCTCACGAGATACCCGAGCTTCAAACACCACGCTTGCATCGAGGAATAATACTCTAATCTAGGGCCCAGATTAAAGTACTCCAAAGAGAGACTCAGAGACCAATAAGAATAATTATAAATAATAACTTACTAAAAGAAGAAGTAAATTGTAGTAACTCCAAGTGTAGATTAACTTCCACCGAGGTACAAGTGTGAAGATAGCACCGACAGTGACGGCACTTCCTCCCCCTTCCCCTCTCTCTATCTCTCTTGTTCTAAAAGATTAGAACTAATGAGTTCTAATCCTCTTGTATTAGCTCTTCTAATGATGTTCTAATATGCTTCTAATTACATGTCTAATTCTACCACTAATCCCTTAGAGAGAGTAGATCCATTCAAGGGATCCCTCTACAACTAAGAGTTAATGAGATAGAATGAGATAATAATGAATTAGGGTTTCACCCTAGGGGCAGTGGGGGTCTTCTTATATAGGCCTTGGCGATGAACGTGAACCCTTGATCAAACCGACCTTGGCAACGGTGTAGATACAACCTCAAAGTCTGTAGTAAACCGACCTAGAAAGGAGAGGTCGATTGTGTGGGACCCATTGGCCGGCCTAAAAATGAGACCGCGGCCGGCCGCTGGCCCATCTCCCTCGGCCTCCTCGGTTCCTTGTGGTGTTCTCTGGTACCTTCTAGAATGTTTTAGTCCACTTTTCGGGTTGAGTTACTTCACGGCCAAGTCTTGTCATCACATGTCTTGTATATTCCGGAACTTTCTCCATTATTCTCGCAGTTATACGTTAAGTCCCCTCGAAAATATATAAATCACCAAAACTCATGGAATTATGTTAGTTAAAGCCCCTAGACTTATGTTGATATTTAAATTAAGTCATTTTTCATATTTAATTGACTAGTAATTTTATGCTATAACTGTGTGTGTCAACATTGGGGTGAATCACCATCGAAGCATAGTTATTTTTGGATGTGGAATTATTTCTCGTGAGGACACCGAGTCATATGTGTGGGCTGCTGAATACTTTTTTTCCGAGGCCATGATTCGTAAAACATCCGGTCTCGGTGATCACCGATGGGGACCTTGCTATGAAGAAAGCAATCAGCGGGTGTGGCGAATTCATCGTCGATAGGCTCGCTCATGGCATATTGAGCTCAACATTGTGCGTAATGTTAAGGATGATAAAGTCAAGGGTAAAATCAGGACTTTCCTTTATGAAATTTGCTCCATAGAAGAGATTGAGTTGAAGTGGCTGCAATTTTTGGATAAGGAAAAGGTTAGAAATAAGGACTCATGGTTGTATCGATGTATGATGTGGGAACTCTAGTGTCTTCGCTTATCATGTTGGTAAGTGCTACCTAGGACTGAGGAGCAACCAACGGAGCGAGAGCCTAAACTCTAGGCTCCATATGCGTCTAGATCGTAAAATGACACTGATTGACATGGTGTGGCACGTGGATCACTGTCTTTCAAGGGTGCGCAATAATGAGGCAAAGCTGGACGTCGATGCATTGCAATCTAATGCATGCACAGAACTAGATGCTTCAACTATTGAGATAGAAGACGCACAGAACATGGTGTGGCTCCAACAGTTTTTTCCATGGTGCAGTACAGCATAAAAGCCGCCAACAAGTGTCATTCGATTGAGGTTCTATATGGCGATAATATGGTTGAGTATATGGTTGGCAGGAAGGATAAGGAAGGAATCATTTACTATGTGAAATGTGAATTTAGTGACGAAGGAAGGCTAAAGGGGATTTGTTGCACTTGTGGTAGGTTACAATCCATTGGAACCCCGTGCTCACACATCTTCTTTGTATTGGACGATCTGAAAGAAGACAAGCTTCCAGACTGTTGTGTTTTGCAAAGGTATACAATGGGGGCGAAGAGTGCATTTCCTCCGAAAAGAAAGAGCTCCATGTATGAATATTCCGATAAGGTTAAGAGGTTCCGTGACCTTCGCAATGTCGGTCAAGTTGCAGCCTTCGCAGCATCTCATTCACTTGAATCATATCAGCGACTGAAACGCGTTATGCATGAAGCTGCTAAGGACTCGCCAAATGGAGGAGATAACACAGGCAAGAGGTATGGACCGGAGGTGGCACAAGCCCCGGATGTTGATTGCATAGCGTTCAGTAATGTGCTGGACCCCGTGCCTGTGCCTAGAAGAGGGGCTCCGAAGAAAAACTCGAAGTCAGATTCAACGAGATCTACGGCCAAATGTAGCCTGTGTAAGGGTGAGGGTCATAATCGCCGAACATGCTCCATGCGAGAAGAGGTAGTCCATCAAAGCTACAAACTGCATGTATGTGAGGCATGCGTAATTTATTAGTTTTGACTGATGTTCGTCCTTTTCATTTGTAGGAATCCAAGCTCCCTGAAGATGTGATGGATATGTGATGAAGCTGCTACTTGGTCATGTCATGATATGTTCCTGGTAATATGTGCATCCTTGCCGGTCATTCCTTTTTTGTTTTATAGGTCGCAGGGGTCAGCGAAAGTACAACTAAGGTGAACATCATTAGAGTTGTCATGGAAATACACATTTTTGGTATTCAATACTAGTATGAGAAAAATTAGTTGGTCGTAATGTAGGTAAATGTGACAGGCAGCTGTTATTCTGTGCAGGTCCTTTCATTCAAGCTGCTATTTGTGGTCTGATTCAGAATGATAGGATCTGTGAGAACAGCTTGGTTGGCCATGGTTCTGATGGATGGCATGCAGCAGTAGTTAGTGCCCACATTTCTTCTGTGTCTACAATGATGGCTCAGCGCCTGCAGCTGTAATTTTTCAGTGTGTGCTCCGATCTAGTTTGCTGTTCCTGTATTGAGTAGGACATATTTCATTTGTTGATTGATTCTGTGGTGAGGTAGTTCAGTGAACCTTGTACCAATGAATTGTAACGCCCCTCAACTCAAATGTGCCCTGAACATGTGGATTCACAATTGGAGATGAATGGCATGTATTTGTGCGGTTTTTTGCGGCTCTTCACTTCATTCTAAATACTGTGAAATAATATATTTGCTGGTGATGGCTCCCAGCTTCCGATGTACTCCCTCCGTCCCTTTTAGATGTCGTTTTTGGGGTGCGTGCCGGTCAAACTTTTCTCAACTTTGACTAGGTTTGTAGAAAATACGTGTAACATTTATATCTCCAGATAAATTTATTAAAAAACTAGACGTAAAGATCTTTTCAATGATACTAATTACTTAGCATAAATATTTATATATTTTAATATATAATTGCCGGCAGTTTGAAAACGTTGACTTCTCGGGAAGCGAGAATGACATCTATTTAGGACAGAGGAGTATGATTCCTAGCATGTATTTTTTTTTTTTTTTTTTTTGTTGCTGATGAAAAGTGGCATGGTGCACGACTCTACGGTACGAGCGTACATTGTCCCAAGAAGTTTTTGCTAGGCTGTCCAAGTGTCCATTGTCAGTATGGACGCTGGGATCTCTCCTTTTTTTTTTTATTCGACGCTGGGATGTCTTGGGAAACAGAAAACTGTGGAGAGGGCAAGCATTTAGCTAGTCACGGCGAGGCGGCGAGATGCACGCTCCTTCTTTTGACCATTGATAAGAAACCAAAAGGACTCAGAATGGTAGCATGAACGACAGTCGACCGACAGGCAAAGCAAAGGCGACGTCTGAGCAAAATCCAGCCACTGCCCGGTTGCTCCAATCATAGCTAAATGACACACTAAATATTGTTACTCATCTCCTATCTGACAGCTAGAGAGCAACAAATCTTTATTGTAAACACACATCTTAAATAAATATATTGAAACTTGAACCTAACTTTATGAAAAGACACACACTGAATCTAATTTTGAACCAAAACATAATGCAAGCTTCTTAGATGCCATCAACACTATCCCATGTAGTATGGAAAACACGGATCTTCATGGGGACATATCGCCGTGCTCTTTCTCTGTCAACGTAGTACTCCATGTCCGCCATGTCCTGCATTAAGTTGTTCACATGTTATTATAACATCAATAGTTGTATCAAGAAGAATATTTGTGAAGACAAACCAATACTCACATCTTTAGGTCCCACTAGGTACAGATGACAAATCTTGGTCCTCTGTTCAGCATGAGCGAGCACCAATTCATTCACCTCTTCTTGTCCATCAATCTTTTTAACCCAGTTGATGGCTCACTCCCAGGACAGGATTGAGGTAGTACAACTTTCGTTTCCTCTATATCCAAAATCTCTCAAAGTCTCCAACATGACGATGAACTCAACAGTCGCGGGCTGGCTTTGTAATTGTAAACTGCCAAGATATTCTCGACCGTCATAGTTGTCGTGGGTCTAATACCACCGTCACAGTAATGGTGGCTAGTGCGGACTCGAATGGCCTAGCTCGAGACAATGACACAGGATTTATACACCGGTTCGGGCAAAGTCGGGCTCCCTAGTCCAAAGGTGTTCACTATCCAAGCTCAAATGCCGCATCGGGTGCGCATAAAGCGGAGCGAGAGAGGAGCGGGCTCCCAAGTCTCTATGATTGAGGCAAGTGCCAATATGAGAGTGAGGATGCAAAAGCGAGAAGAGCCGGGTGCGTTGTTCTTCTTCTTTGCTTGCTTGCCCTAACTGAAGACCCTACCCCTCCTTTTATAGTAGCAAAGGGGATAGAACATGTGAGCTCTCCGAAGTTGGGGCGGGGTAGGTGGAACAATATGATCTATGTGTACCGTCAGCGAAGAGCTCTTCGAGCGAAGCTCGTGGGTTGGCTAACAGCCTACCTCGAGCCCGGCGGCCTTGGATGCTGAGAACTGGTCGTCGCTGTACATGGCGGTCGGGCATGGGCGGTGGTCATGCGTCGCCTCGTCCTTGACCGTGAGTTGAAGCTGTCCCTTCGGTATGGGGGTGCCCATGTCGCCGACGATGGCGTACGGGTAGTGCGCGTCTCCCGGTCATGATGGCGGAGTTGCCGAGTAGACAGGACGACCATCGAGGCTCGGATCGAAGCTCTTTGGTTGGCCGGGGCCCTCTCTTGAGCTCTTTGACGGCCTTGGATGCCAAAATTGGTCGCCGCCGCTTGCTTGAATCCCGTCCAGGTGGCGGTAAAGGGTCGACCGACCCCAATCGTGGTTGGAATCGGTCCCGGCCGGGCGTGGGGTGTCCATGCCGTGGATGAGGCGGCGCGACGCCGCCAGTACAAGGCATCGTGGACGCACCGTTGGAGTCATCGGGGCATGGGCGGGCTGACATGGCCGGCCGTCTTTCCGCCACCGTGCCTCCGCATGGCCCTCGGTGCTGTCGCGTGGGAGTGGGTTGGCCAACTCCTTTTGCAGTCTTCCGCGCACGCTGTGGGACGAGCTCAGACGGCGTTTGTTGAGCGGTCGCTCGAGCTCGAGCTCGAGCGGATCGGAGAGGTCGCGCCCCGGAGAGCTCCAGCGCACAAACTTGGAAGGGACCGTCGGGGCGGGGACCTCAGCGAGCGGAAAGAGTGTCTCGCTCGAGAGCTCGAGTACGATTCGAAAAGTTCGGTCGACGACGGAGACCTCGAGCGAGGCGGAAAGAGGTCTCCTTTGTGAAAGAGCTCGTGCGCTGTAACGGCTCTCTGTAGGGCGACCATGGGTGGAGGAGGTCCTTGGTTAGAATCATCGAGACATGATGTCGAGAGGGTCTTGATTGACGGATTGGGGTCATCCAAAATATTGATCCCCCACAAGTAGCCCCGGAGGCGTTTGGGAGAGAGAGAGGAGGTCTCTCTCTCAAATGCTCCGTTGGCGCCACTTTGGAGCAGGGGTTGAGAGTCATGTTCTGTTGTGGGTGTGCGAAGGCACCCGCGGTGTAGTGGCCGAGGCTCCGGAGAGGCGTGAGCTCGCGGAGGCTTTCTTAGTGTTAATGGGTGAGCCCTTCGACCTGTTGTCTTCTGAGGTGGCCGATCCCCCGAGCTCGCCTTTTCTTCTCTGATCGGCCGTCGGATCGACCTCGAGGTATGGGTGCTCGGCACCCGCATTTGCCGAGTCCTCGAGCCATCGGGTGAGCCCGCCTCTCCCTTAGTGGATTTTCCAATGAGCCGGCCGTGGTCGCGGCGGCGCCTTGTGACAACTCCTTGGGAACCCAAACGCCGTCTGGCCGTTTTGTTTTATCGGTGGTTAATGCGGGCGCCGCGCGTTCTCGCGATTGGTCGCGATGCAGAAGTCGCCGTCATTGAGCGACGGTTTCCTCGCGACCGTGCATGTCGTGGGTGGAGATCGTGGGAAGCGCCGGGCGCCTCCCGCGTGGGAGGTGAACCGTCGCGCCCCCGGCTATAAATACAAGGGCTCGGGTCGGAGGTGGCATTCGTCTTCTTCCCAAGACTCTTCTCCTCCCCTCGGAGCCACCCCGTCGACGGATGGAGGGTCAAGGATCTTCGAGGCGGAGGCCCGGGGAGGAGGAAGCCGACGCCGGCGGGAGGGGATTCGTCTTCCGGCGCAACATGCTGGCGGCGATCCCCGCTCCGCGGGGCCATGCCTTCTCCGCCGGCGCCGCGCGCCGCCTCCGCCTCGCCCCGGGAGGCGGTGTCCTCGCCGAAAACTCCGCCCGGGCTCGCGCGCGGTCGGGGGGAGATGTGAGGGGCGGCGCTCATCGACACCTGGAGCGGGAGCTCGCGATCGCGGCGCATCCGGTCGCGAGAATGCCGACCCGCTCGCCGTGCAGTGAGCGTCCCCTTCCCCGTTTGGTTTTTGAGTTGATGTCCGCCGCCGATCCTCCCGTAATTCCGCCGCAGGCTACCCGGAAGAGGCAGATCGCTTACGGAGCGGCTCGATGAGTTGCCGCCGCGGCGACGTATGAGCGATGTGACGGCTCGGGCGATGGCGCTGTCGGCGATCGGCGCCGACCGGGCGGGATTCGTGGTTTTGCGGATGGAGACTCGGTGGCGAGCCTTGTGCCGGCGTCGAGGAGTTCGAGGTCACCGGGCGGAGGCGGTGGTGGCCAACATCGACGCCGACGCCCCGCCGGGAAGAGTAGCCCGCCGAGTCCGTGAGGCGGCGGCGCTCCGGTCCCGGGCGAGGTCTTCGTCACCAAGCTCAAGCTCGACAAGGACCGCAAGGGCGAGAAGGTGAACGGCTCCACCGCCAACGTGGGCATCCACCCCTCCAAGGTCATCGCCACCAAGCTCGAGCTCGACAAGGACCGCAAGACGCCGACCGCAGCTTTTGCGAAGCTCGGTGAGGCCGTGGGACGCCGTCGCCGTGGAAGCTGTTGTAGATAGGACCTCCTCTCCCACCCTTTTCATTTTTGTAGTTTCCTTACTGGGTTCATGCACTCGTGCCTATATGTATGTATGCTTTTATGAACAATGAAAGCGTAAGGGTTAGGTACCAATTTTGTCCTGTATGGCCGAGGTCTCGACCGTAGTTAGTCGCGAGGTCTCGAGCTCGTCGGGCAGGCGTCGGGCCCGAGGTTGTGACGGGAAGCGTGGGACAATCTTGTCGATAGTGTTCCCCTGA
Source organism: Hyparrhenia diplandra (assembly GCA_015847255.1). Lineage (NCBI taxonomy): Eukaryota > Viridiplantae > Streptophyta > Magnoliopsida > Poales > Poaceae > Hyparrhenia > Hyparrhenia diplandra. The sequence continues at coordinate 20,300 of JADLZK010008733.1, forward strand.
AGTCCGTAACACCCTAAGACGGAGGGGCTCGGCTTAGTTCGCCGTCTTTCGCCGCTCGACCTGCACGCAGTAGCCCCCGTGTCTCTCCCTTTGCTTGGGTTTCGTCTCGGTGATGCCTGGTGATCCCCGCAGGTGTGCTCGAGCGAACCTGCGGGTGTAGTCCCCGAGGCTCCGCGGGGACGAGAGGTCCGCGTGGGGGCTTTTATAGGCTATCGTGTGTTCGCTTTCCCGTTTATAGCACGAGGCCGTAAAAGGGGGGTGAGCTCGGACTTGGTTTTACCTCGTTGGCCGAAACCGAGTGCTCGGTGAGTTGATAGCGGGTGGTCCGGGAGGTCAAGCTCGAGCTCGTTCGATGTGGTCGTTGGTGGACCGACCTCATATTCCAAAGGCGCGACTTTTACGGTTTCCGGGCTCGTTCGAAGAGCGGGTGGACTCGTGTCCTCCTCGTTCGTGGAGGATAACCCAAGTCGTCTTTTTGTTTCCTTTGGCGACCCGAACACGCTTTAGGTGAAAGCCCCGAGTTCGTTCGAGTTCTCGGGCAAGAGGCTGTCGGCTGCTTTGCCTTAGCGTCCCTCACTCGTGGTGTGTTCCCTGGGCGACCGTCGAGCCCTTGTCTTTGGGCGACCTTAGAACCCTAGGATGGCGAGCTCGTGTATCAAGCTCTATCGCCGAGCTCGAAGATTTTCAGCCGGTGTGTCGAGGCTCTCGGGCGTCGCCCGCGGTAAAAATAGCCGTTGGGATTTTTACCGTTGGAATTTTTCCCGTTGGTCGGGAGTTATCCCATTAATGCCGCGTCGCCGACTTCCGCCGGATGGCGACCGTGGGTTGTTGTGGCGATAGCCGTTGCTGCGTGGGACGCGACGGCGTGGCCCCCACCCGACGGTTCCTTCTCGGCGCATCCGTCGCACCCGGGCCTTATAAATAGGCGGAGATCGGGGGCGGATTCACCTTTCTTCCCCTTCCTTCTACGTAAAGCCAAAGAGCGGAGAGAAAAGAAACAGAAAGAGAGAGAGGACATACTTCTTTGCTCGAGATCTACTTCTCCGTCTCCCCTGTTCCGCCGGTGATCCGCCTCCGCGAGCGCAAGATGGGGACATGGCATCGTTCGACGGCGACCAAGCCGCAATTACCGGAGCGGCCTCGTCCGCGGGGCTCCCGCCCGGCGACGGAGGCCGAAGAGTGGATCCTCCCGCCGCCGCGTCGCACGAAGTTCCCGATCCGCCGGGCGGGCCTGCGTGGTGTCGTTCGTGGGCCTTCCACGACGGCGGCCTCGGCGTCCCCCGCCCGGCGATTTCTTTCCGAGCTGGTGGTAGTGCGGGGCGTCGAGCTCCGACCGACGCCGAAGCGGCATCCCCGCTGTTTTTCGGCGTTCACGATCTTGTGCGAGGGATGGTTGGGGATTCCCCCAACTGGGAGCTCTTCCGGCACTTCGTCTATGCCAAGATCCGTGGCTTGAAGGGCGGCGACGGAGGTCCCTGAGGTGCGGCTCCGATTGCACGCGCCACGATCCAGCTTGCGCGGTGGGAAGGTCCGCGAAGTTCTTTCCCAAGGGCGACTTCCCCGGCGGCAAACCCCGGGTGGAGGGGAGGAGTGGTTCTACCTTAAGAACGACCCGACCATCCTGCCGAAGTACACTTTGGGAAGACGTTCGACACCGCAAAGCGCCTGCGGGCGTGAGGGTCCGCACGATCACGCCCTCGGGCGGTGGAGGCCGTGGCGTTGAAGACGAGGCGCTCCGCGGCCGGGTTTGACAAATGAACCATATCATCAAGGCCTGGCTCGCGAAGGCACGGGTGCCGCTCAACGACGGCGTCTTCTGCGTGGGGGAGATGGAGCCGGAGCTCGCGCCTCGTGTGGGGACGGCGAACGTCCGCCGCGGACCGCCGAACAGGTGGAATGGTGGATAACTCGGGGGCGCGACGCAGACGGGTGCGAGGGCCCCCTGGAGCCCCAAGTTCTCCCCGACGCGGATACGCGGGTGCCGGTAAGAGCTCGCACTTCTTGTTTGTTCGAGGTCGCCCACTTATCGCTTTGAGTTCCAGAGGATGAGCTTGTGTTTTTGCGGGTTGGCGAAGTGAAGTCATTTGGTTCAAGGCCCTCCCCTCCCGAGAGGGCGCTTTGGAGGGCCGACCGAGCCCCCGAGAGCGAAGCTCGTCGGCGGCGGCGCGCCGCGCGGGGAGGAGGAAGCGAAGGCGCCGAGCAGCGGGTCCCCCTCCGTCGTCCGCGAGGCCCGTAGCCGAGGAGATCGGGACCTCATCGGGGCTCCCGAGCTTGATGCGAAGCGGCGCCGTTGGCCGAGGAGGAGTCGGCGCCCGGCCTCGGCGCGCGCCGGCGCCCGGCGCGAACTCGGAGGGCGGGTTCCTCGGGCGAAGTCAACCCGGGGTCCGGGGTGCTGAGCCACCGCTTGGGAAGAGGCGGATATCGACGCGGTGAGTTCTCTTCCCCGCTGCGGTCGTGCACGGCGTTCGGGCGCGTGGGTCTTAGTTGTCATTGGCGTTGCGGGCGGCCCCGGTGTACCCGACGAGCGCCCTCGGGACGAGTGAGGAGACCTCGGTCGACGCGAGTTCGCCCGGCGATGGAGAGCTCTTCGATGCAACGTAACGGCGAGCTCGGCCTCGCGAGTTCGAGTGTAGGGCTGGCGAGCTCGGGGCTGCCGCGACGAGCTCGGCGGTGGGGACACCGTCCTTGGCGACGGGCGCGGCGGCCGGCGGCAGCGGTGGGCGCGACTACGGGGTCCCGGATGATGGCGCTGGTCCCGTTCAAAGGGGCTGTTGTCGACCTCTGCCATTTGTCGATGTCGAGCTCCTCCTCTCCGGGCCTGCGTCGGGCAACGGGCGTGGGCGCTGGTCGGCGTCGAAGGTGGCCCCGGACTTGATCGGTGAGACTCCCGGCCCGACGGCCTCGTTAGAGGCCGGGGCCGCCCGAGATCCCGGTGGCGGCGGGGAGAGGGAGGCAATGAGGTCCGAGGATATTCCGGCCATGGGCGAGGCTGCCGGAGAAGACCGGCGGGAGTCGGTGGCTCATGCACGAATCGAGGAGGCTGCCACCGAAATCCCCTGTTATTGACATCTCCGACGGCGAAGAGACGGCGGAGGCGACCCGATTGCGCAGGCGAAGGTGAGGGCCCCATCGGGGCTAGCCCCCGAAGACGTCGTGGGTCCCCGAAGGGATCTGTCGCGGCGCGCCCGGTCGGCGTTCGTTGGGGGGGAAATGACATCGTTCTCCCCGCCGACCCCGATGACGCCGCCGCGCCCGCACTCCACCGAGGACCGGCGTGCCTGTTCCGACTTATGCGGAGTTCGAGATCGTCATGGCCTCAAGCGTTCTCTCTTTTTTTTCTTGTGCTTCCCCAAGCTGCTCATGTGCTTGTGCTCTTCGGGGCGTGCGAGGATTCCATCCGAGAACACAACCAGTACGACACGGCTTTCACCGAGGGCGGGGGTTTCGTCGAAGCTCATTGAGCTGCACAAGGACATGAGTGAAGAGCTCGGCGCGGCGCGGCTTTCAGCATCAATTTCTTGCGCGCCGGGACGGAGGGCGTCGTTGGTCTTGTCCGGGGCGCGGAAGGCCGGGCCTTTCGGGCGGCACAAGAAGGAGCCGGCCGCCGGGGAGAGGCGGCTCGGCAAGAGGGAGCGGCTTGAGCTCGCCCACGAGCAGCGGCGCAAGAAAATGCGGGGAGGAGCTCGACACCCTCCACCGCCTTTCGAGGACAAGGAGCTCGCGCTCGGCGGCCGAACGGAGGGCGGAGGCCCTTCACAAGGAGAGAAGACGGAGACGCCGAGTGCCTCCGCCGGCGAGGGGCCGAGCTTGCGGGTGAGTGTCACCGCCCTTCGTCTTTGCGTTTTTGTTTTCTCCAGTATTTGGGGCTGATTGTCCTCGCCGGCGGGGCCTCAGCGTATGATCGCGAGGTCGCCGAAATGTGGTGCTGCTGCCACGCGACGATCGCGGAGAGGGACCGGCTCAACGAGGAGAACCAGAATTTCTGGCACAACGAGCAGGAGCTCTATAGTGAGTTGTGGAGTAAGCGGGCGTCCGATCCTCGCCCGTATCGAGTCGTGGTGACTTCCGTTATTGAACCGTCTTCTTGTCTTGCAGGGGAGAAGGAGAAGTCCCTGAAGGCGGCCAGGGACGTCGCGGACATGGAGCGGAATCTTGCCTCCGCTGAGGCCACCCTGGAGCATACCCGGCTCATTAAGGGAAGGGAAGGAGACGGACTTGAAGCGGCAAGACCGTCGAGCTCGTAGACGCGAAGGAGGAGCTTGAGCGTCTTCGGGCTTGTGCCTCTAATGCCACGGAGGAGGCGGCGAGCTCGAAGCGGGCGCTCGAGGATCTCGCTACCGCGGCTGAGGATGTGTGCGACGTCCTCGGTGTTGAGGAGATGGCGGACCCGAGGCGGAGCGAATCTCAGAGTGCCGTATAAGGCGGAGGGAGGACGCCGGCCGGGTGGTCCACAAGGCCGTCGGCGTTATCTTCGGTCACTATCCGAAAATGGACGTCGAGGCGGTGAAGGCGGGGATGGGCGCCGGTATCGGCGACGCTCAAACCGGCGAGAAGATCACCGCGCTGCCGAGCTCGACTCCGTGGAGTTGTCCGCCCGAGCTCTATAAGCTTGCCACGAGAGAGGTGGGAGTCCCTGGGACTCATCACGGAGGAGCCGAGCAACTGGCCGGAGGCCGCGGCGGAGCCATCGCGAGGGCGATGGGCGAGGACCCTCCTTGCGTAAAAAGTAGGAGCTCGGGGCCAAGCCCCTTTTTGCGATTAGTTTCTAAGTCCTCGTAGTTGAGGTATCATTGTTAAGGATTTAAAGGGACTCGTGTCTGGAATGAAGATCACTCGTGTTCCTTTTCCTATCCTGTGTCCTTGTTCCAACTTTTTACGAGTTCGTATTTCGGAAGTCGGATGACGGGCCGTTTCTCGTTAGCCGCGGGCGTGTGAGATCGTTAGGCAGTCGCGCCATGCCTTTTGTTGACGAACTCGTGACTTAGTTGTTTTTAAGACGTTAAGGAAAAGGAGCACGGTCTCGTGAGCGAGAGCTCGTTGTTGTGATCTTTGTGAAGAATTTGCGAAAAATTGGTGAAGTAAACCGATGGGGTGTGCGCCCCATTCCTTGTAGCCCCCGAGCAAGGGCGGGCCTTTGTCGGGATGAAGGCCCGTCATTGCTCGATAGCTTAAGACGTGAATTCGAGATGCTTGCACGGATCTTTGCATCGGGCGGGTGTCTTATTGAATTTTTACGATTATGATACTTCAAAATACATCTTAAGGGTAGAAGCGACGTAGCTGTTCGATGTTCCATGCGTTGGTGAGGATTCGCCCCCGATGGTCCTTGAGCTTGTATGCGTGCCGGCCTCAACACTTGGTCGATGACAAGGGACCCTCCCATGGCGCGGAGAGCTTGTGCATCCCTTGGGCTTTGGACTCGTCGAGGGCGTGATCGCCGACGCTGAAGGCTCGCCCCCTCGACGTGTCGCTCGTGGTAGCGCCGCATGGATTGTAGGTACTTGGCGGAGTGGATGAGCGATGTCACGAGCCGCCGAGCTGGTCGCGGCGTCTTCGAAAGGCCGCTTGGTTATTGTGCTCGTCGAAGGTCCGAGCTCGGGGTGAGCCGTGCTCGAGCTCGGTAGGGAAGAACCGCTTCGGACCCGAAGACGAGGAAGAACGGGTTCGTCCGGTGGCCCTCGCTTGGTGTGGCACGAAGACTCCACACGATCGCGGGAGCTCGACTAGCCATCGGCGGGCGTACTTCTCGAGCCTCTCGAAGATGCGGGACTTCACGCCCTGCAGATCATGCCATTAGCTCGCTCTACCCGTCCGTTGGTCCGAGGGTGGCCGGCCGGCGGCCGTGTCGACGGATGCCGTGATCGCTGCACCCGGCCGATGAAGACTTCCCCACGGTTGGTGCCGTTGTCGGTGATGATCGAGTTCGATTCGAAGCGGTGGATAATGCCGGTGAAGAACTTGCGGTCTCCTCGGCTCGGCATCGCGCGATGGGCATGACTTCGATCCATTTGGAGAACTTGTCGATAGCAACGAGGAGATGCGTGTATCCTCCGGCCGCCCCTCCGGAATGGTCCTACCATGTCAAGACCCCGACGGCGAACCGCCGTGTGAGCGGAATCGCTTGGAGGGCTTGGGCTGGGAGGTGTGTCGCTTGGCTTAAGAACGGGCCAGCCGCAACGTCGGACGACTCGAGTGGCGTCGGCGGCGCGGTCGGCGCATGAAACCTTGACGAACTTTCCCGGCGAGAGCCCGTGGTGTGCGTGATGGCGCGATTCGCCCGTGGATTTCTTTGATGAGCTCGACCATCTTCGACGGTGATGCAACAGAGGATGCCGTTGCCCAGCGTCGGTAGAGAGCTTCCCCACGAGAGCGAAAGCCTTAGCCCTCGGGCCAGCCGTCGCGACTCCCTCCGCCCGGGGGAGCTCGCCTCGCCGACCATCGTAGCAACGGGACACGCCGGCCCGGCTTCGGGTGGCTGGTCGACCCGGCCTCGAGCCGGCCCGCGAGTCGGCCCGAGCCGGACTAGAATAGCTCGTCACCAAGCAGCCCTTGTATCGGGAGCGGTCGGCCCTCGCGGATGTCGGTGTCCATGGGGTCCGGCGGGGGGGCTTGAGCTCGCACCTTCCGGCGGGCTCCTCCCCGAGCCGTATCGAAGGCTTGTGTTGTTCGTGCATGAAGACTCCGGGAACCGCAGCGGCGACGCGAGCTTGGCGGGCGTCGGCGTCGTTGTTGAGGTTGCGGTGGGACGTGGTTGACCTCGGCCCGTGGAAATGTTCCTCAAGTTCTCGGACCTTCGGTGGTACGCGACCATCTTCGGGTTGACGCAGTCGACCTCTTTCATGACTTGGTTTTTGACGAGCTCGGGAGTCTCCCGGACCTCGAGGTGCCGGATGTCGAGCTCAGGCGTTGGTCGTAGCCCGTTCACCAACGCCGATTCGGCCACGTTGTTGGACGCGGGAAGTGCAGCGTATCGAGTATTTCATGCACACCTTTTTCGGAGAGGTGAAGACGAGGCCGACGCCGGCGCCGTACTTCTTTACCGATCCGTCGAAGTGTAGGGTCCAGTACTCGATGTCGTCGGGCCTAGGTGGCTGCTCGACCTCGGTCCATTCGGCAATGAAGTCTGCCAGAGCCTGAGACTTGATGGCGCGTCTCGGGGCGCGACGTGATTTTCGGCTCCCATGAGCTCGATCGCCCACTTGGCCGTGCGTCCCGTGACCTCGGGGCTGCGGATGACCTCCCCGAGGGGATACTTCGAGACGACGGTCACCGGGTGGGAGTCGAAGTAATGTCTGAGCTTGCGTCGGGTGATGAGCAGCGCGTACACGAGCTTTTCGAGCTGTGAGTAGCGAGTCTTGGTGTCGGTGAGGACCTCACTGACGAAGTACACCGGGCGCTGTACCTTGAGTGCGTGCCCTTCCTCCTCTCTCTCGACGACGAGCGCGGTGCTCACCACCTTCGAGGTGGCCGAGATGTAGAGAAGGATTGGCTCATTAGCTGCGCAGGAGCAACGAGCACGGCGGGCCGGCAAGGAGTTGTTTCGTGGAGTCGAGGGCTTGCCGGGCCTCGTCGGTCCAGAGAAGCGCCCGGTTTTCTTCTCGCCAGCTTTGTAGAGAGGGAGGCTTCGCTCCCCGAGCCGGGCTATGAAACGACTCAGCGCCGCGAGGCAGCCCGTGAGCCGCTGCACGCATTTGACGTTCTTAATCGGCCCCATGCTCGTGATGGCGGCGATTTTCTCGGGGTTGGCCTCGATGCCGCGCTCCGAGACGATAAAGCCGAGCAACTTCCCTCGCGGGACCCCGAAAACGCATTTTTCGGGGTTGAGCTTGACCCCGTATTCTCGGAGTTTGGCGAAGACCCTTTCGAGATCCGGGACGAGCTCTTTCGAGCGTTTCGTTTTGACGACGATGTCATCGACGTAAGCTTCTACAAGCTTCCCGAGGAGCTCTTTGAAGACTTTCTGCATACACCTTTGGAAGGTGGCGCCAGCGTTCTTCAAACCGAAGGGCATCGTCACGTAACAGAATGCGCCAAACGGAGTGATGAAGGAGGTGGCGAGCTGATCGAGCTCGTTCATCGCTATCTGGTGGTAGCCGGAGTAGGCGTCGAGAAAACAGAGGGTTTCGCACCCGGAGGTGGAGTCAATGATTTGGTCGATGCGCGGCAAAGGAAACGGATCCTTCGGGCATGCCTTGTTGAGACCCGTGTAATCAACACACATTCTCCATTTCCCATTCTTCTTCTTGACTAGTACAGGGTTGGCTATCCACTCGGGATGATACACCTCCTTGATAAACCTGGCGGCTAAGAGTTTATCTATCTCCTCGGCGATTGCTTGGCGCCGATCGTCATCGAAACATCCGAGCCGGTTTCTTCACCGAGAGCCGGGCTTAATGTTCAAGGAGTGCTCGGCGACTTCCCTCGGTATGCCTGGCAAGTCCGAGGCTCTCCACGCAAACACGTCGAGGTTTGCGCGGAGGAAGTCGACGAGCTCGCCTTCCTATTTAGGAGAGAGCTCGGACCCTACGCGGAGGGCGTGGCCATCATTATCGACCTCTATCCGCTTGGCGCCCCTTTCGGGCTCGAAAGTGCCTACGGTCTTCATGAGCTCACCGGATGGGCTCGATCTCCGGGCGGTTCGAGCCCATCGCGCCGAGCTCGTGCCGCAGCCTTCTTGAGCTCGTGGGTGTCCTCCGCATCGCCCAGCCGCCATCTTCGGCAGCATCCGCCGATCTCGACCATGGCGTCGGCGTCATCGACGGCGGCGCACCCCGCGATCCGAACGTGCTCGAAGGTGGAGTCGACGGTGATGACCCCTTGGGCGGGGATCTTAAGCTTGAGGTAGGTGTAGTTGGGGACGGCCATGAATTTCGTGATAGCACGGCCGCCCAACAGGCGCATGGTAGGCGTTCTTGAAGGGAGCACCTCGAACGTGAGGGTCTCCTTCCGGAAGTTATCCGGGGTGCCGAAGGTGACGGGGAGATCGATTCGCCCGAGCGGGATCATCTGCTTCCCGGTACTACGCCATGGATCGGGTCCGGTGAGGGACGAAGGCGCGCCTTGGTGATGCCAAGGGCCTGGAGTGCGTGGACGTAGAGGAGGTTGAGGCCGCCGCCTCCATCCATCAACACCTTGCCGAGGCGCTTGGTGCCGATGATGGGATCGACGACGAGCGGGTACCCGGTACGGGTGCGGACGTGTCGGGGGATGATCGGCCCCTGTCGAAGGGTGATCGCCGAGCCCGACCACTTGAGGTAGGCGGGCGTCGCGGGCTCGGTGAAGAGGACTTCGCGGCGCGTGAGCTTTCGTCGTCGTTTGGACTCGTAGCCCGGGCCCGCCAAAGACGACGTTGACGGCGCCGTCCCTCGATGTAGACGTCGTCGCCGCCCCGCCCTCGGGCTCGCCGCCATAGGCTCTGGCTGGTCGCCCCGGCGCCCCTTCGCCAGCGTGCCCATCACGTGCTTCTTCAGGAGCCGACAGTCTTTCATCTTGTGCTTGACGGGACCCTCGTGATGTGGGCACGGGGCCTCGAGCATCTTGTCGAAGTGCTCCTTGTGGGCGAAGCCTTTTCCCCCCTTCTGCGGGGTCCCGCGCTTGTCCGCGATGGCGACAAACTCGTCGTCGTCGTCACGGGGGCGCTTGTTCTTCTTGTTCTTCCTCTTGCGGGGGTGGGAGCTGGACCCGCCCGCGGCCTCGTCGTCGTTCGTGGGCTTGCCCTTGCCCGTGACGGCGGAGACGGCATCCTCTCCCTCGGCGTGTCCGGTGGCGAGGTCGAGGAGCTCCTTCACGGACTTAGGCTTCTTGACGCCGAGCTCGCGGATGAGACTCTCGCAAGTGGTGCCGAAGGTAAACGCAGTGATGATCTCGGAGTCGGAGGCCTCGGAGAGGTTGTTGCAGAGTTTGGAGAAGCGCCTGATGTAGTCGCGCAGGCTCTCCCCCTTCTTCTGGCTTGCATCCCCGGAGATCCAGGTCGTGCTTGGCCTGGCGTAGGTGCCCTGGAAGTTGCCGACGAAGACGTCTCGCAAATCCTCCCAGTCGCGGATGGTGCCCTCCGGCAGGTGCTCGAGCCAAGAACGGGCCGACCGCAAGATAGAGGGGCAGGTTGCGGATGATAAAGTAGTCGCTGTCGGCACCTCCAGCTTGACAACCGAGGCGGTAGTCTTCGAGCCAGGTGGCGGGGTCGGTCTCCCCGTTGTACTTCTGCACCGAGGTCGGAGCCCGGAAACGAGAAGGGAAGGGAGCGTCGTGTATGCGCGAGCCGAAAGCCCTTGGCCTCCTCGAGCTCGAGCTCGAGCGCCTGCGATCTCGCCTGGGAGACGGACTCCGTTGGCGGCGTTCCGGCGTGGGGCTGCGGCCCTTGTCCTCGCCGCCGTCATGACGCCCTCCGCGGCGATTGTCACCCTTGCGGGGGCTGCTTCGTGGTCGCCGCGGCGGTGCTTGTCGTCGTCCCTGGGGGCGCCAGACGTACGCGCGGGCTTCCGCCTTCCGTCGGGCGTTGATGGTGTCGCGCGGCGTCGCGGTTCTCGCCGATCCGCCGGCGGCGTGGACCTCGGGATGAGAGGAGGCCTCGTGCTCTTCCCGAAGTCGACGGTGCGATGCGGAGCTTGCCACTGCCTTTATCGCTTGCCGCCTCGCCACGAGCTTGATGATGCGCTCGTGGGCTCGGCGTGCCTGGGGTCCTCGGGGGACCGGCGTTGCTTGGCTGGCAGCGCGGCCGCCCCGGGTTCTCGGGAGGCTCTCCCGAACACCGGCGGGAGTTGCTCGGCATCGTTGTCGCAGTTGATACGGTCACGGACGTCTCGCGCTCGGGCCCGCGCCCTTGGAGGCGCCCTTGCTTCTTGCTCAGCGAGGAGGGCCTCGCGCTCCCGAGCCGCGCCTCTCGAGCTCCTCGAGCTCCTCCGGCCGGCCTTGACGCGTGATCGACGGGCGGGTCACGTTGGCGCCGCGGCGGAGTCTCGGCGGCGGCGCCGAGTCGCTGAGGGAGATCGCCGCCGTGGCCCGCCGTGGCACACGCGAACACCGGGCGTGTGGGGGTCGCATCCGTGAGGCTCATCCCATCGAGGGCGAGCTCGAGCTCATGGACTGATGCCTTCCGGGGTTCATCGCCCCAAAAGAGGGGGAGACCCGGCTGGCCGTCGGGGTACATCTTGGCGTATGCCGTCGTGAATTTTTCCACCGCCAGCGCGTCTTCGCCGGCGAGCTGGAGGACGACGTTGGCGATGGAGAAGGTGACATCGCGGAACAGAGCCTGCGTAGGCTCGCGTCCGAGGATGTCGGGGAGGAGGTCCTTGATCGGGCGAAGAAGCGATCCGCCGCCCGCTGATGGGGCTAGCGGGCTTGACGGAGTCCCGCCCCATGTCGGGCGAGGATGGAATCGGGCGGTGTCGGAGGCGCGGGGGAATGTCCTCACGCCGCATCGGGCGGGTGAAGACGGCTCCCGCGAGTGACTTCGCCGGATCAGGGCCGGTGAAGTCGAAGGTGCCGAAGCGCAACACGGTCGCTCCGGTCGGCGGTATCGACGAAGAAGCCATCGGAGTGGAAGATCGTCGCACTAGCGCTGCCCCCTACCTGGCGCGCCAACTGTCGTGGTCTAATACCACCGTCACAGTAATGGTGGCTAGTGCGGACTCCGAATGGCCTAGCTCTGGAGACAATGACACAGGATTTATAATGGTTCGGGCAAAGTCGGGCCCCTAGTCCGTGTGTTCACTATCCAAGCTCAAATGCCCGTACCGGGTGCGTACAAGCGGAGCGAGAGAGGGAGCGGGCTCCCAAGTCTCTATGATTGAGGCAAGTGCCAATATGAGAGTGAGGATGCAGGTGCGAGAAGAGAGGGTGCGTTGTTCTTCTTCTTTGCTTGCTTGCCCTGCCCTGAAGACCCTACCCCTTTTATAGTAGCAAGGGGGATAGAACATGTGAGCTCTCCGAGTTGGGGCGGGGGTAGGTGGAACAATATGATACTGTGTCTTGGGCGAAGAGGCTCTTCGAGCGAGCTCGTGGGTTGGCCAACAGCTACCTCGAGCTCTCGGCGGCCTTGGATCCGAGAACCGGTCGTCGCCGTACATGGCGGTCGGGGCATGGGCGGTGGTCATGCGTCGCCTCGTCCTTGACCGTAGTTGGAAGCTGTCCCTTCGGTATGGGGGTGCCCATGTCGCTGACGATGGCGTACGGGTAGTGCGCGTCTCCCGGTCATGATGGCGGAGTTGCTGAGTAGACAGGATACGACGATCGAGCTCTCGGATCGAGCTCTTTGGTTGGCCAGGGCCCTCTCTTGAGCTCTTGACGGCCTTGGATGCCAAAATTGGTCGTCGCTGCACGCGCGAATCCCGGTCCAGGTGGCGGTAAAGGGTCGCGACCACCCCAATCGTGGTTGGAATCGGTCCCGTCGGCGTGGGGGTGTCCATGCCGTGGATGAGGTATGCGCACGTCGCTTGTACCTGCGCGTACTGTGGACGCACTGTTGGAGTCATCAGGGCATGGGCGGGCGACAGACGGGCCGTCTTTCCGCCACTGTGCCTCCGCATGGCCTCGGTGCCTGTCAGGGAGTGGTTGGCCAACTCCTGTACTTGCAGTCTTCCGCGTGACGCCAGGGGGACGAGCTCGTAGACGGGCGTTTGTTGAGCGGTTCGCTCGAGCTCGAGCTCGAGCGAATCGGAGAGAGGTCGCGTCTGGAGAGCTCTAGCGCACAAACTTGAAGGGGCCGTCGGCAGGGACCTCGAGCGAAGCGGAAAGAGGTCTCGCTTCGAGAGCTCGAGTACGCATTCGAAAAGGTCGACGACGGAGACCTCGAGCGAGGCGGAAAGAGGTCTCTGCTTGTGAAAGAGCTCGTGCGCCGTGTAACCTGCTCTCGCTGTAGGCGACCATGGGTGGAGGAGAGGTCCTTGGTTAGAATCATCTGAGACATGATGTCAGAGGGTCTTGATTGACGGATTGGGGTCATCCAAAATATTGATCCCCCACAATAGTACTTTTGCAGATCCGGATAAAGTTCCTTCACTACGTGAACCTTAAATCGCATTAAAACATCCTGCATGTATTATAGAGTACACGAATAAAGATCATTTGGCTAAACGGAGTTCTTACACAAAAAGTAATGCAAAAATTACATATACCGAGTCACACTCGTTGTTCATTGATATAAACAGGCTTGTCGGTGCTATGTAGATCCCATCTTGTACCTGAAAGCGCAAACGTTCAGCTGGCTATCTATATAATACATAATATGAATTAGTAGAGCTTTCTGTAGTCACCTCTTCATTCATGCTAGCACGGACCCCCTCTATGGTGCCACGGACCTCCTCGTTTTCGATCAAGATCTCAATTTGGGACTTCAAAACTGAGCGCTCACTCTCCAAGCCCTTATCCATTTGTACCCATACCTGCTTAATCATGGAGTCAACCTTGGCTCGCTCTCGTTTTTTATGTTGGCATCATTTTCTTCAAAGAACTTTGATAAGGCTTGATTTAAGACAGCGTTCCTGCTTCATCTTCTCATCAAAGGCAGCACGCTGATCATGTAATGCTTTCATCATCAAGGCCCTTAGTGAGGCCATCATCGACATGGAAATGTCATTCTGCTCCTTGTTTGACCCTGCATCCAGTAGTTTTCGCTGAGAAATTATCTACCGGTCAATTTGTTGTTTCAATTGTCTCTTCTTGATGTCAGCGTCGGAACGATCAAGCTTTAAATTCAGTTTGAAATCCTCCTGGCACTCCGCCTTTAGTTTGTTAGCCTTCTCCTCCAACTCCTTCAGGGACATCCAAACTTGTTGCATGTTGTTGCCTGGATCCATGATACCTGTTGTATTTTGACGAAGCAGTGTCATAAATCATGTAACCAAATATAAATGGCTTTAGTTGATTAGTGAATCATTGATAGTAGTACGGAATAAAAAATAATGTATTATTTCTGTAACAAGCAGTAAATCGAGGCTTCCTCCTCTCAGTCCAATTACAGGCAACTAATACTAGGTTGCATAGCAATGACAGGGCTGTTAGTTGCTCAAGTAAACGTCAATATGATGTGTGAGCTAGGATCTGAGGTGTCTCCTAGTAGATAACATCTCCTCCAGTCATGATTTCCTTAGGCAAAATTACTGTAGGGGCAGACAACATGAATATGCAAAATTACTTATCTTTTATTTTATTTTACTCTACAGAAATGTCAATATATCAGACATCCTGAACACTAAGATTTGTAAACATATGAGCAAATGGCTGTGTTTTTAGTTTTATAGCCTTTTGATTAGACTTGAAGGTTCACCACAAATATATCCAAGATATAAGCTGTGCCACCAACTGATTTCATGCAGTGCAGCTAGGAATCCTATTTTAAGGATGCTGAGTGTCTTCCTAGCATTAAAAATTGACTGTACAAGTAATTCTGATCTTAGGCATGAATTATTCTTAGGGGGACGGCCAGAACGCGCAGCAGTACGGCGGCTCGGCATGGCCGGCGGCGAGCAAGGTCGCCGGCGCAAGTGAACTCGGCCCTAGCGACCACAACATGAAAGATTGAACGCACGGAAATAAAGATGAAGTCAAGGGTCTCTCACCGACGCGAAGAGTAGCAGCTATGACGGCCTGACGACGATGGGCGGCGACGGACAGAGGACGGTGGTGCTCTGCAAATCCGACGACGCGGCATGACCGACCGAGAAGGAAAACAAGAAGGAAACGGTGCTGTTAGCGTTGCGAATTCAACCACGAACTCGGCGACTTGCTTACGGTGCGAATGAAGCGAAGGCGAGGTCGAGCTCCGGCGGCTGCTTGATTGGAGGCGAGTAGATGGGGGAGTACTGCAGAAGCATGCCAGGTTCAGACTAATTTCAGCTTCTGGAGTAAGATAAACATTTGTAGCTGTGGGCAGCATGCATCTCACTGTGTTCAGAAAAGAAAATGTAGTGGCACTTACACCACGGAACATGCATAAGTGTCCAATCGGAATTCGGAAGCAAGCATTTTGTTGGAAACGCACGGAAGGACATTAGTTGGTTAAGTTTCTAAACCTATGAATCTGTTGCAACACTCCGATCTGAGTCGTTTAAGATATTCAGTTGTGGAGTCAGTCTGAAAGAGGAGAATTGACACACAAGTATGCCAGTTTTAACATAGCTTCAGCATTGTGCAACGAAAGAAATATCAAATACTGTAGCAATTGTGAGGCAGAGAAATTATAATTTCATTATGTATCTATCTTCAGAAACAAAAAGCCTGCTTTGAATGTTTTTTTTGAAACGTAAGCCTGCTTTGAATGTGATACAAAATAGAGATTTGTGATTTGTTAAAGTTGAGATTTCTGATTGGTAACAGAATTTGTTTGTGGGGCTAATGTAAATGAACTCAAGCAACACAGCAGTAAAAGAATTTTATATATATGCACAAACGGCGAGATCAGCAGGTTGCAGCCACCGTTGACCAGATTCAAGATCACCGCCTTACCTGTGGTTCATTTCATCATCATCTGCACGCGAGTTCAGTTGAGAATGAGAGCCCGAATCATCAAAAGTCAGCATGCTGCCTGGAACATGTACAAGCTTTAATGCCAATTGTCATAGCCGATCATGGATCGGTGGTCCTCAATCTCACAATTTCATTCAGAAGCCAAGAAATAAAGGAAGTCAGGAAGACTTTTGCTTTTGGTGTCACAAAACAGAGCAATGTTTTCTCTTTTATTCAATCAACAAATATATATAGGGAAAACAAACAAGCTCTAGATTCATGCCGTGACCGTACGACGTACGTGTGCCATCCCACACGGATGAGGTGTGAGGGACTCAGGCACGCCGCCAACTCTGCTGTTGTGCACCATCCCGCACATCTTCAAGTTGGCGACGCACGACTCGGAATCGGATACTGCAGCTAGGACGCATAGCCAGCTACTAACAAATGCATGCTTGGTACGGTCAACAACAACACAGAGACAGTGGCCAGCAGTACAACATTGTGCACTGACCGGATTAATAGAGCTAAACAACAACAAAACTGACTTACAGTACTCCTATATAAGAGTGTGATCTTCGAGGGGCGGGGTAGCTTCGTAGCTTTGCCTGCCTGTCCCCAGAGGCTGCAAAGCCGTGATTCACCTATCATCAAGTAGTGAACACTGATCAGCAAAAGGGCACTCTCCAAAAACGAAAATGTAGCAATAGGCTTTACTACTTTTCATTCAACAAAATAATTACCAGGATCAGGATTACATAACTGGCTAGTAAGATATAATCTAACAACGAAAACATGATACATATACATACAGAGATTTAATTCACAAGTTTCCTATGACTACCTTGGATCATAATTTATACCGCAAAAAGCCCCATACCTACTATCATCTGTAGCCACTCCGCAGCGGTTGTTGTACTTCCTTCAACTTTGGGCAGCCTTGAATGATCACTTTTGGTACGTGAGCAATCCCTTCGGGTGCACCAATTGATACAATGTCTTCACAGTTCATAATAGTTAATTCCTGGAGTGATTGGAGATTACTGCTCCATAGCTCGTGTGGAATGTACTCTACATGTTTGCATGTATCCATCACCAGTGATTCAAGGGATGCAAGGTTCTCCAGGCACCTCACAGAAAAATAACCACAATCCCGTAAGTAGAGCTTTTGGAGGGACCATGGTAACACTATGCCATTTTCCCACTTGAGACGTGGACAGACCAAAATGGACAAGCTCTTTAGAAAAGGCCAAGCCCCATTAAGAGTCTCAAGCTCTCTGCAGTTTCCAATGGTTAGGTCGGCGAGCAGAGGGAGCTTTTCTCTATTGAATGCCAGAGATGCCAGATGGTATCTTGATAAATGAAAGGTGGTCAGGGAACGACAATCGATATCGATTCCAAGATTCCTACAATCTTCCAAAAAAAGCTCCTTCAGGGACGGGGCCAGGAGATGTTTTGAGTTGACCTTTGGACAATTGCGCACGCTCAGTAGTTCAAGGGAAGGCAAACCCCCAAACCTTTCTCTTGGTACAGATTCCAAACTTGTGCGATCTCTAATCAATATTTTCTTGATGGCAGGCATATAAGCTGGTTGTAGAAACTGATCAAGGCTTGATAACCTCTGGCAGTTTATAATCGTTAACTTTGTTAACGATGAGAAAATGGTAGGGTTATTAGAAGCATGAAACCAACTTGGAAGGTATTGACCTGGATAACAATAGAGGCTCATGGATTGGATATTGGTGGGAGGGTGCAATGCTTCAAACACTTCTATCTCATTGTGCTCTGGAGATCCTGGAAAATTAGATATCGCTTTAGACCATTCCGAGTCAAACCAAAAATATCCTCCTTCTTCGAAAGTTGAATTTCTGCTGCCTGATCCTTGTTTATTTCACAAAGATTACACATATACAAATCTCTAGTGACCATATTAAAGTTTTTTAGCAACCCAGCATCAATCTTAAGAAACTGTGATTCAAGCTTTTGTAGATTGATCAGATTACTAAAGTCTTTGGATACTTCTTGAAGCTGCATTTCCTAGCACATAATAGCTGCAGATTATAGAGGTGACAAAATGCTGGAGGAACATGCCCGATACGGCAAGAATCCAAGATTTTAAGGTACCGAAGATTCTTCATATTGCTAATACTTTGTGGCAACCCCAACCTAGAGACAGAGGCACAGACCATGACGCGCATGCACAAAAGTTTCTTACACCATTTCTTCATCACAGTATAGCCACTTTTACCGGTTAAAGGCATGTAGCAAAGTAGGGTGCACAACTTTGTTTGTGTGCATAGTTTCAATAAGTCGACCACTCGACATCTCTGCTTTTTGAGCACTGAAAGGTGACGGACCTTCTCGGGGAATCCTTTCAAGATCCTTTTTCTCTTTTATTATGAAGCACTCATCCTTTGAAACCGGTTGCGCCATGTCATGCATCAAATCATGTATTACATATTTCCCACGAAGTTTAGAAAAAAATGACAAATGTGCAAGCTCTTCAAAGTACTTGCATCCAGTTTGTTGAAGTGGAATGTTATGTTCAGCTTCCACAAAGCCTTCTGCCACCCAAATTTGAGCTAAATCTTCCTTTTCAAAAGTGTAATCTTTCGGGTATACAGACGAATGAGAAGCATCTTTTTAAATGGAATGGTAAATACATGTAGCTCAATCGAAGAAGAGTTGGCAAAATGTCGGTCTCCTCTTGCCTAAGCTCCCACAGCTGACTATTAAGAATCATATTCCAATGTGCGGGTCAAGGCTCATTCCTAGCAGCAGCCGCCCAACTGTCTTTGCAGACTAAAGGAGAGCCTTTCAACTTTGGGAGTATTTTCTCACGAATCTGTTCCAACTCAAGATTATCGTTGGAGCTATCAGATCCAAACACACATAATTTGAAGAAATTCTGAAACACATCATCCTTCAAACCCTCTAATAGAAATGGATTTGTTGTCCGCACTATATCAGCAACCTTTTTGAGACCTAGTCGTGACAAGCATCATGCTTCCCTGAAGTACATGTTTAAAAGGTGCACAGAATGTCTTCGAGCTCTCTATTTTCAGCCCACATGTCATCAAGAACAATTAAGAATCTTCTCTTGTTGAGGCTATCTCGCAAGATCACTCTGAAGAGAGTTCAAATTATCCTTAGTCGGTGCTTTCCCAGAAATTTGTTCTATGGCCTCTTTAGTTAACCTCTTGACATCAAAGTAATCTGAGACACAAATCCACACAATGACATCAAAGTGATTTTTCACTTTTTGATTGCTACAGATATTTTGGGCCATTGTAGTTTTTCCGACACCTCCGATTCCAACTATGGGCAAAACTGGAACACTTGTTATTGTTGTTGCTTCATTGCCAAAGGTAGCACAAACTTGGTTCCTTGTTGATGAACACATTGCACTTCTTTTCCTCTTGAGTCTGGAAGGAGCCCTTCTATTATTTTCAGGTACACCAAGTAGTCTAATCAGCTCCTTTGTTTCATCGTCACGACCAAGTATCTTTGCCTCAGTGGGGAAAGAAGTGGTCTCGGATCTCGACTAATTTATCAAACCGTGGAGTTGTTTGATGTAAGCCCATTCTCTTGCACAGCCTAGATTGGTTATCTAGCCTCTCCTTGATGTGAGCCAATTTGCTCAAGTTACCTTGAATAAAATCGTGAAAGAATTCAGTGGCAAGTTCTGCTGAGGTCGCACTGCCCTCAATTTCTACCTTCAGCTCGTAGTATCGGAAATCCTCCAGAAGGTCTTCTGCATCATACACGGCAGCCTTAAGTTTTGGAAGGAGCTGTGCCACACACTCCTCATGGCTCCTCCACTCTGCTCGATCAATAAAGCTATGCATTGTTGGAAGAGTATCTTGAAGGCATTGAAGAGAATTCTGCAATTTCAGTACATCATCTTCTTTAAGCTCTTGATTTTCTGCTCCATTTGAATGGGATCGCAGAGATCTAAGCCATTGGAAAAAAGTGACAGACTCATTGAATCCAGTAATGGCCTCGACGACCGCTTTTATGCTGCTTATGATCATATTGACTTGACTCTGAAGATTTTTGCAGTCCTCTGTGCTGAAATAGTAGATTTACTGAACATTAGAAACGTGTATCATGTGGTAACATTTTAATGCTATAATTAAATGTATAGTTACGGCAAGCCCCAGTTGATGCAGGAAATATTTCTTGACATATTCTCTCTTAGAAACAGAGCAGCCATGGTTGAGTCAGTTCAAATTTGATATTTCTCAACGAGTTAGTATGGGATAATTAATGAGAATAAACAAGAACCTGTCACTGCAGTGGTTATAATAGAGATATTACTTGACAAGACGTTCATGTCGTTTAATGGGAGATAATGTAATAATAACTAACTGTAAAGGAACAAAAAAAATAGTGGATGCAAAAATGCAGCTTATGTTTTACTCTGTTTTCTATGTTGAGAATAGATAGATCAGAGTAATGTTAAAAGAGGAACATGAGAGTGGATCATGCATAATACACACGATATTTGGTGATGTCTTAGTGGATTACCGTCTTATAGCTGGATATAATCAGTTCTTCCTGAGTTTTGCCACTACCAATCGTGTGCAAATTCCAAAACAGAGATGATAGTTTATATGAGGCCGATCTGGTGATGGTGACTATGGACAAGTAATCAATCACCTGTCATTTCGTTTGTCAAAAAATAAATCAGTATCTAGCAAATGTGAAAGGAAGGTTAAAAGGACGAAGTGAGAGTCATCAGCTTACATGGTGGAATGGTGGATTGAGAAGTGGATCTGCGGCGCAGATTGGTTGGCCTCGAGTATAGTTGAAAGTAATTTCAGGCTGAGAAACAGCTACTGACAATGTAAGCAAGCAACCAAGCAATGATGCATCTGATCTTCGCAAATACAAGGAGGAAGTACAGTAGACCAGAATACGGAAAGAGGCTTACTGGTTAGTGGCTAGACCGACTGGCAGGAGACTAATGATGATGTGTTGCTGGGATTCTCTCCTTCGTGGTTATAGCTGGATATAATCAGTTCTCCGAGCTGTGTTGCTGGGATTCTCTCCTTCGTGGTTAAACTCTTGCCCAGCAAGGCTGCATATACAGACTAGCTTCAAATCCAAATGCTCAAGGGAGAGAAACTGACTTGGCAAGTTCCAACTTTCCCAATATTTTAGTAGGGATATGTATATAAACTGCAGCTTGCCAATCCAATTGGCCCATATTACCATATCCATATATAAGTATATAACCCACTGACAGGGACCTTAGTGGAAGCTTTGTGCCATTGAGTAAAGTTGATTAGCAAAGTCATTTCTTTTAGAAAACGGATGGTAGAGAGCCCGAGACTAAAGTTGGATTGCAAAGTCTTTTCTTTTTAGAAAAAAAAAAGGATTTGTAGAGCAGAATCTTATCTCCTCAACTCGGCCAATATTCTCCTCATCCCCAAAAACGTAGATGCTATTAAAGTAGGAGACGAAGTGGGATGGAACGCGTCATTCTCCTTTTCTGGAATGGGATGATCCATCTTTGTTTGCAGTTTGGTTGGAGCCTTAAGGTTTAGGATGGGATAAACTGTGCTCTTTCAGACATTTCGTCGAGCATTAAGTAAGCATGTATCACTAGGCCCAGGAGCTTAAGCTCTCTTTCAGGAGAAGAGTGTCTGAAGCTATTATGCATATGTGGATGGAATTATGTAGCATAATTGAAGGGGTCTCACTCATTAATGAGGAGGACCAGATTTTATGGAGTTACTCATCAAAAGGGAGGTACTCTGTACAATCCCTGTATGTGTTGTGAATTGTAGAGGGATTTTTCCCAGATTTGTGCATGTAGTCTGGAAACTGACAATACCCCCAAGAATTTAGTTCTTTTTTGTGGCTAATAGCACATAATAGATGTGTGACCAGAGAACTTACAGAAGAGGAGAAATGTTAGTGACCTGACTTGTCTTTTTTGTGCTGAAAATGAGACTATTATCCATTTATTCTTTGAATGTTGTGGGGCTCAACACACCTAGAGAGTAGTCTCTGATCTACTGAATATTGAAATTGGTGCTGATTTTGAGTCAGTGGCAAAAACTTTGGTTATCCAATAAGAGACATATAGTTGATAATGTTGTTTCATCTGCTGTTCTGTGGACCTTATGGTTATTGCGTAATTAACTTTGTTTTCAGGGAGTGGTGTGGATGGGGATGAACATGGTACTGATGAGATTGGCAAGGATGCTTCGGGGATGGTTGCCGCTGTACAAGGAGGAAGTTGGGAGACGGCTGGAAGACCTGAGCAGGCATTTGGAGTTGTCCAGGCGCCCAGCACGTATCTGTTTGGAGATCAGAAGAGCTCAATCATTACATTGGGAACCATCGGATGTTCAATCTTCACTTATTGTCAGAAGTGATCCTGGTCTGTGTGATGATGGAGAGCAGTGCTAGTTTAGGCCTGTCTTCTCTTTCAGTTCTTGTTTCTGTGCGCTTATGCGCCATACTTTTGAACTTGGATGCTCTAATCTGCTTTTAGCAATAAAAGCTGGGGAAACCTTTGTTCTAAAAAAATGTATCACTAGGCCCATGCCGTGCTCTCGCCGTCCGCCGTGCAAGTAAGGCAACCTGTGCCCACGATACAACAAGCAAACAACTCAGCAAGGCTTATAGCTGTGCCGCGAGAGAGTGCCAGTGGGCAGTGGCGACGCAGTTGCCTCGCCATGTGCACGACCTTGACCAGGTGCCTGCCCACGACTCGCCAAGTCACGAGCACACACCAAACCCAACACCTTCATCAGGTGTGGAAATTTATTTTACATTAAGAACGACAAAAAACGTTCAGAAATAAATAGTTCTAGATTTTTTGTGAGAACATTGTTTCATCCATCTTCGGGAGAAAAATGTTCCGAGTTTGGAAAACAAATGGGTTTGGTACAATGTCCTGTACTGTTACCGTTATTGCTTTATAAAAGCAGAGTTTTCTCGGTTAAAAAAAATGTGTTTGGTAGAAACATGTTCTAGGTCGAGAAGGACATCGAACAAACTTCAATGCTTCTAGTAAGGGATTATTTTCCATGTTATTAGAGAGAGAGAGAGAGAGAGAGAGAGAGAGAGAAATCTAGGACAAAAGGGAAATGTTCAGCTCCACCACAAAATTGTTTGTTTAGGAAACAAATTATATTCTTCAAGCATCATAGGGGAAGATGACCCATGTCCATATGTAAAATGTTCCTCTAGTTCATGGGGTAAAAAATTAGTATCACAAAAACAAATATTTCGAGAAAAAAAAAAAAAAAAATGAGTACAAAAAAATAAAATAGGGAAAAGTAAAAAAAATTCAAAACATGAATGTAATGAAAAAATAAACAAGAAATTTCAGAAAAGAAAATTTGAGTGCAAGGGAGGGAAGGCTCCTCTCTTGCAGGGACAACCCTCAACATATGCAGCAATGGCATTGGAGGCAGAGCATATTTTGCTTGAATGATCGGTCCAATATCAGTTAGGCCTTGTTTGGACTTCAACGCCAGTTTCAGATTCCACTACAGGTGCTTGACAGGCGTCTACATCAAGTCAGTGATCGAAATGTGCAACAATTACTGATCAAGTGGTCTGATCTTCGTGGATCTTCATTTCAACACTTTCAACCACGCGTGGGAGATACGGAGTTCAGAATGACTGTCCAAATCATAGTCATCATCACGAGGCTCCTCCCTTGCAGAGACGGCCCTCAGCCTATGCAGGCATGGGATTCGGAGCAGCTCATTTAGTAGTAAATGGAAAAAATCAATGGTGAATGACAGTCTGAAATTCTGAATGATCGGTCTGGACTTTCAGTTAGTTGGGTTCAATTGAAAAGCACCTTTTGCTCGCACTTTGCAACAATCTTCAGAAGATTCAGAGGTAAAAATGAAAAAGAAAAAAAAAAACCCTACTCGTCAGCTGTAACACCGAGCCACCAATGCCATTGCAATCGACGGGTAGCTCACTGAGCCGCTGGTCTTGCAGACATTGGGCATGCATATCCTGGGTTCACAGGCAGGCTTTTTCAGCGACATCAACATTGCTGCCCGGACATTAGAAAAATAAAAACAATTGCTGCCTGCGCAGGATCATGGAACTGAGCAATGTTTTGATTTCATAGGTCAGAATTTCATTTCAGTCAACAACCGAGAAATAAAGGGAGACTTTTGGTGTCGCGGAACTGAACAAAGTTTTCCCTCAACAAAATATAACAAACGAGGTCGTTCACGAGAGGACTGTAACGTGTGCCATCCCACAAGGACGAGGCATGCATGTGCGAGAGACTCAGGTCTCAGGTACGCCTCCAACTCTGCAGTTGTGCGCCATCCCGCACATCTTCAAGTTGGCATCACGACTCGGGCGGTGACATATCCTGGCCACCTACTGACGACATAGTATATGCCACGGTTCACAACATTGAGACAGTGACCAGCAATACAGACTGGAGGAACGGAAAAAAGGGAAGAAACATGTGCACTGGCTGGATTAATAGCAAACCACAACAAGGCAGACATGCAGTACATAGAAGCGTGATCATTGAGGGGTAGCTCCACGGGAGGCTGCAAAGCTGTCATTTCACCTACCATCAAGTAGAGAACATTAATCAGCAAAAGGAATACTCTCCAAAACTGAAAATGTAAATGGAACAGCAAGCGTTAGCCTTACTGCAGGGCTGGAACTTTAGATGAAAAAAAAACACTGAAAAATAATCTAACAACGAAAACAGGATACATATACACAGAGGTTTAATCCTCAAGTGTCCTATGACTACCTTTTGGATCATAATTTATACCATAAGAAGTGCCATACCTACTATCATTAATAGCCTCTCAACAGCGGCTGGAGTACATCCATCAACTTTGGGCAGTTTTGAATATCAACTGTTGGTATGTGTGCAATCGCTTCTTGTCCACCAATTGATATAATGTTTACACAGTGTGCAATAGTTAAATGCTGGAGTGATTTGAGATTACTGCTCCACAAGTCGCGTGGAATGTACTCTATGTGCTTGCATATTATCATCAGCAGTGATTTGAGGGATGTGAGGTTCTCCAGACACCTCACAGAAAAATAACCACAATCCCATAAGCTGAGGCTTTGGAGGGATGATGGCAACACTACTACATTTTCCCATTTGAGACGTGGACAAAACATAATGGACAATCTCTTCAGAATATGCCAATCCCCTTTAAAAGTCTCTAGCTCTTTGCAGTGTTGAATGGTTAGGTCAGTGAGCAGTGGGAGCTTCTCTCTATCGAATGTCAGAGATCCCAGATGGTATCTTGACAAATTAAAGGTGGTTAAGGAACAACAATCAATATCGTTTCCAAGATTCCCAGCATCTTGCAAAGAAAGCTTCTTTAGGGACGGGGCCAACAGACATTGTGAGTTGATCTTTGGACAATTGCACACCTTCAGTTCTTCTAGGGAAGGCAAACCCCCAAACCTTTCTACTGGTATGGATACCAAACTTGTGCAATTTTGAATCATCATTTTCTTGATGGCAGGCATATAAGCTGGTTGTAGAAACTGTTCAAGGCTCGATAACCTCGGGCAGTATTCAACCCTTATCTCTGTTATTGATGAGAAAATGGTAGGGTTATTAGAACCATGACGCCAGCTTGGAAGGTATTCACCTGGATAATTATCGAGGGACACAGATTTGATATTGGTGGGAGGGTGTAATGCTTCGAACACTTCTATCGCATTGTGACATCGACAAATTTCTTATCCCTTGAGACCATGACAAAGACAGAAAACAAATATCCTTCTTCACAAGTTCAATTTCTGCTGCTTGATCCTTGCTTATTTCACAAATATTATTTATAAACAAATCTCTAGTGATTAGATTAAGATTCTTCAGAAACCTAACTCCATCTCCATTCTCCATTGCAGCGTCAATGTTAAGAAATCGCGATTCAAACTTTTGTAGATTAGTAAAGCCTCTGGTTACTTTGTAAAATGTGCATTTTCTAGCACATAATATCTGCAGATTATACAAGCAACAAAATGCTGCAGGAAGGCGACTGAAACAGCAAGAATCCAGGATTTTCAGGCACCGAAGATTCTTCATGTTGCTCATACTATCGGCAAGCCCAATGACTCAGAGATTGAGGCACAGACCATGACACGCAGGCACGAAAGTTTAGTACACCATTTTTCCATCACTTTATTGCCAGCTCTACTGCTTAAAGACATGTCACAAAGTAGAGTACGCAACTTTGTTTGCTTGCATAGACTCTCTAAGTCGGAAAACTTTAAGTATCTGCTTTTGAGCACCGATAGATGACGGACGTTATGAGGAATCCTTTCAAGATCCTTTCTCTCTTTTTATTATGAAGCACTCATCCTTTGAAACTAGTTGTGCCATGTCATGCATCAGATCATGTATTACATATTTTCCCACGAAGTTTCTGAAAAAATGACAGATATGCAAGTTCTTCAAAGTACTCACTACCAGTTTGTTGAAGCGAAGTGTTACACTGAGGTTCCACAAAGCCTTCTGCCACCCAAATTTCAGCTAAATCTTCCTTTACAAAATTGTAATCTTTCGGGTACACAGCACAAAATGAGAAACATCTCTTTAAATGGAATGGTAAATACATGTAGCTCAATCGAAGAGCTGGCAAAATGTCAGTCTCCTCTTGCCTAAGCTCCCACAACTGACTGTACAGAATCATATTCCAATTTGCTGGGTCAAAGCTCCTTCCTAGCAGCCGTCCAAGGGTTTTTGCAGCTAAAGGAGAGCCTTTCAACTTCGGGAGTATTTGATCACCAATTCGTTCCAACTCAGGATTATTGTTAGAGCTACTAGATCCAAACACACATAGTTTGAAGAAATTCTGAAAGACATCATCCTTCAAACCCTCTAATAGAAAAGTATCCACTGTCCGCACTATATCAGCAACCTTTTGAGACCTAGTTGTGACAAGCATCATGCTTCCCTCAAGTACATGTTTAAAAGGTGCATAGAATGTCTTCCAGAGCTCACCGTTTTCAGCCCACATGTCATCAAGAACAATTAAGAATCTTCTTTTGTTGAGGCTATTTGCAAGATCATTCTGAAGAGAGTTCAAATTATCTGTAGTCGGCGCTTTCCTACAAAATTGTTCTATGGCCTCTTTAGTTAACCTCTTAACATCAAAGTCATCGGATATACAAATCCAAACTATAACATCAAAGTGTTTTTTCACTTGTGGATGGCTGCATATATTCTGGGCCAAAGTAGTTTTTCCAACACCTCCAATACCAACAATGGCCAAAACTGGAACACTTGTTATTGTTGCTTCATTATTGTCAAGGGCAGCAGACACTTGGTTGCCTGCTGATGAACAGGTTGAACTTCTTTTCCTCTTGGGTCTGGAAGGACACACCCCCCTATTATTGGCAGGTACCCCAAGAAGTCTAATTAGCTCCTTTATTTCATCATCACGACCAAATATCTTTGCCTCAGTGGGTAAAGAAGTGGTCTCGGGTCTAACAGATCTGTCAAACTGTGCAGTTGCTTGGTGTAAGCCCATTCTCTCGAGCAGCCTAGATTGATTATCCAGCCTCTCCTTGATGTGAGTCAGTTTTTGAAGTTACCTTGAATGACATCATGAAAGAATTTAGTTCCTGGTTCCACTTTGGTAGCACTGCCCACAATTTTCAGCTTCTGATCATAGCATTGCAAATCCTCCAGAAGGTCTTCTGCATCATACATGGAAGCCTTAAGTTCTGGAAGGAGCTTTGCCACACACTTCTCATGGCTTCTCCACTCTGCTCGATCAATAAAGTTGTATATTACAGGTAGAGTATCCCGGAGGCATTGTAGAGAACTTTGCAACTTTAGTACATCATCTTCTTTAAGTTCTTGATTTTCCACTGCACTGGAACGAGATCCCAGAGATCTAAGCCACTGGAAAAAAGTGACACACTCATTGAAGACCGTAATGGCCTCGACGAACGGTTGTATGTTGCTTATGTTCATACTGACTTGACTCTGAAGATTTTTTGCTGTCCTCTGTGCTGGAAAAATAGTTGATTTAGTGAACATTAGAAACAACATCTTGTGGCCATATTTGAATGCTAATTAAATCTATAGTTATATGATAAGCAAGTTGTGAAAGCAAATATTCTTTTAATACAAACAAAGCATCCATCATTAAGTCCAAATTCAGACGAACACTACCTCACTGAGTTGGTAACAAGGGGCATGAAGAATGAAAAAATGAACCTGTCACTGCAATGCTTACTTCACAATATGTTCATATTTAGTTTAATGGGAAACGATGGAATTACTGTAAAGAAACAAAACAAATTACTGGTTGTGGAAATCCAGCTTATTTTACCTTGTTTTTTATGTTTTACAGATAGATCAGAGTAATGTTGAAAGATGAAACATGCATAATACACAAGATACTTTGGTGATGTCTTGTTGGATTACCTTTTATCATCGGATATAATCAGTACATCCCCCGACATTCCAGAGTTTTGCCATCACCAATCATGTGCACATTCGAAAGCAGAGATGATCGTTTATATTGGGGCACGATCTAGTGACTACAGAGTACAAACAAGAAATCATTCACCTGTCATTTCTTTTTGTTCAAAAAAAAAAAAGATTGCGCAGATGTGAAAGAAAAGAAATGGATTACTAGCGAATGGATTCACCTGTCATCAGTTTACAGGATGGATTGCAAGGCGGATCTGCAGAGCAGTTTGGCTGCCTCGATTATACTTGAATGTATGTAATTTTCAGTATGAGAAACAGCTATCTGACAATGTAAGGAAGCAACGAGGCATCTGCTCTTCCCAAATATACAAGGAGAAAGTAGACCAGAAGACCAAAGGCCGACGGCCCTCTCGAGGCTAACACACCATATGTGATTGTGAATGCCGCCTGCGAGGCCACCAATGTGGTGGGCTCAGCCATCTTTTGGTGCTGGGGATATGTACATAAACTGCAACTTGACAATCCAGTTGGCACATATATAAATCCCTGACAGCACCTCAACGTTTTCATGGAAACTTCGACTTCGAGGCTGGTTGTCCTGTGTCTAAAATAAAAAGAACGGAACTAAAGAAACGTGAAATTGGGACATGTCCGTTTGAATCGCCTGGATTGAAACTAATTCAAGCAAAATTACATTATTCCAGCAATTGCTTTCAAGAGGAATTAAATTGTCTAGAATTTGATTGAAGCTAACATTCTTGTCTGTATACAGATATAATTCTTTTCCAGTAATCAAATTACATACATGACTTGGAGCTCACCTCACATGCCGCAGGGCGCGAAGATGGAGACGGCAGGCCGCAGTGCAAGAGCGAGAGGAGCCTCGGCGAGTCGTCGCTGCATCTGCATGCGAGGAAAGCGACAATGGAGCCGAATCCTCGACCTGCAACCCAATGCAATGCGGCCCAATCAGCGCCGCCGTCCACACATGACGACGACAAGCTCCCTCGCCAGCACGGCCTCTCGCTTCGTCTCTGAGTACCCGCGCCCCGCCGCAGCTTGAGCAGCCCTGTCCTCCACAGCCGCCCCGCCAGGGGTGCCACCGTGGACGCCTGCTCCGTCCCCTCCCCCGCGAGCCAAGCGGACGGCGGCGCTCAGGAGCGAGACGACTCAGCGTGGGTTCCCAGCTTTGGGCCACGAATTTGTCGTGGGCTGCCATTTCATAGCCCACGAAAGTGAGAAAGCCCTTTGAAATCAATTCCCGGCCCATCTCAGGGCATCCAAACAGGCGAAATATGATAAATTTATAAGAAAAATAGGAACAAAGTTTATGAGGGGACATTTTGAATTTGAAATAAAAACCGTATCATGAAAATGAAAAATAATAAAAATATTAAAATTAATAAATTATATTATCCACAAACAGGAAAAGGCAGGGGGACAAGTAGACTTCCTCTAAAAAAAAATCAGAACCCAAAACAAATATACATATTTAACAAAGGTTTTGACCGCACATATATTTTGACAAAGTTGACACCAATTGTGACAGAAATTGTCTGTGGGGCTAAAAGCTGATTCAGTTATTCGTCTAAAATGCCACATGTCTTTGTCAGTAACAAATACTCTATACTTCCCTCAAAAAAAAAAAAAAAAAAAAACAAATACTCTATACTTGGCACAAACGGCAAGACCAGGTGTCAGAGCGACATTGACCTGATTCAAGAGAACTGCGTGTGGGAGATGAGTGATGATTGAGCGAAGCCAACATTTTCACCGAGCCACTGGTACATACAAATCGATGCATGTCTATAGCCACTAATACACCAGACAATGAATTGAAACGGAGTCTCGCAATCTGGTAGACAGAGTTAATTGCGTTCCTGTCTTCCAATTTCTTTCTTTCTTTTTTTTTTTTTTTTTGTTTCTGATGAATCCTGAACCTGAGCTACCATGTCTGTTCACATATACTCCCTCCGTTCCAAATTATAGTTCACTTTGACTTTTCTAGATACATTGCTTTTACTATGCACCTAGTTATACACCATGTCTAGATGCATAACAAAAGAAATGCATCTAGAAAAGCCAAAACGACCTATAATTTGGAGCATGATATTTTACAATCAAGAAATTTGTCATTCACCCTAAGAAATTCTTTTAAATTTTACGCAATGAGGGATCAAACATCGACTATAGACTGCCGTAATAAAATTAGCTCTGCATGCATGTGTTCAGCAGGAATTTAAGCATCTATAGTCTGCAGCATTCAAAGCTACTCTAAGTAATGCACATGAACAGAAGCAAATTAAACTCAATAATAAGCTTGCACTTGCGCACATGCTGCTTAGCTGCTACAGTAGCATTCTTCTTTCGTGCACGGAGACCATGAAGTCCACACCATTCATTTCATTCTCTGAACCTGCATGCGACATATATCTAGGCATGCTGGTGCCCACTCATTCCATATATATAATAATAGGCATGCCAGGGTTTGACCTCTGTGCATGCATGTGTAAATCGATCGACAGGAAATGGATACGAGACGAACAGCTACTTCTGATTCTGAGATGCACACACGAACAAATTCAGTTTACTGACTAATCTTGGCGCAAACTTGTGCAGGAATTCATGGGTTCGGTTCAGCCGTTCACACACGAACAAAACGAGTGGTAGATCGAATCACACACGTCTCATCAGCTCCTCTCTCAGTACGTCTCAGCCTATATATGCACGGATCGAGGGGCGACATGGATGTCTTTCCCTCCGTCTCAAAATAATTCATCATGTTGACTTTTAAGATGTCATGTTTAACCGCTCGTCTTATTCAAATTTTTTATATAAACATCATCCAATTTGATGTGACTTATTTTATTATTAGAGATACTTTAATAATAATTTATTTATTTCTTAAATTATATAAATAATTTGAATAAGACGAAAGTGGTCAAACATGATTTCTAAAAAGTCAACATGATGAATTATTTTGAGACGGAGGAAGTAGCCAGCAACTCAGAAAGAACACAAGCTACCTCGAACTTTAGCAGTCGCTTCTTCAGTTCCTTCAGCTGAAGGTATCCCATTTCATCACCAATGTTTTCGTTCTTCCCATCCTATGCTACGCATATATACATTATTAGTAATTTTCTTTGCACAGCAAGATCCAATCGAACAGGAGATCTTACTGCTTGATCCAAGTCTGAACAATAATTTTCTTCTCAGCCGGTAGTCTAGTTATTACATATACTAATAATACTATGATGCATGCATGCAGCGCTTGGCCGGAGAATTGAAGCAGAGAGAGAAGAATGAAGAGCAGGGTTGGCATCACTGCGTGTTGCCTGATCATGGTCCTGGTGCTGTCAGCGCAGCAGCAGCAGGTGGCGGGCCTCTCCAAGTTCTGCCGCTGCTACCGGAACTGCTACACCGAGTGCAGGAAGACCACGGGTCGCTACCCCTGCAACGCCAACTGTGCTTTCAGGATTGCATCAACCGGATGCTGCCGCCGGCGGCTCCGACGACGGTACCCGCCAACTGCCAGGACATCTGCCTCATGGGCTTCTGCGGCTCCATGGAGATCGCTGGCGGTGAGGCCAGCTAGCTTTCTACTAGAAAGCTTCCTGCTTCTTCTTGACAAATAATCTGACAGACATACATGCATGCATATAGCTGATAATCTCCTTTCTCTGAATGAATGGAATCAATCTGATTATTTGCTGTGAATTAATGTTGAATTTCAGGAGCCATGGCTGGGGATGCCGAGGCGTGTGTCGCTGACTGCACCAAGAACCTCGGTGCCTTTGCACCAAGTGCAGCCAAGATCAACAACTGATGCATGCATATATATGCATCTGAGCGTGGCTTGAGAGTTGAGACTTGAGAGTAACAGATAGAGTTCCATTCCATCAGTGTAATGCAATAATCAAATGTATAACCGATGATATACAATATACAGTAACAAGTCTCAATAAATAATCACGCATGTGCAGCGAAAGAAATATCAAACAGTGTATACTGTGGGAATTGTAATGCAGCGAACATATTCGCTATGTTCAGAAACCAAAAGCCTGCTTTGAAACTCGTGACAAAATGCAAATTTGTCAAAGTTGATATGAATAGTAACAGAATTTGTTTGTGGGGGTAGTGTAGATAAATGCATGCCTTCCACACGGACAAGGCATGCATGCATGGCTACAGAGGGGAGAGGCTCAGCCGCGCGCCAACTCTGGTGTTGTGCGCCATCCCGCACATCCTCAAATTGGCACCACACAACTGGGACTCAGGGACACAGCAGCCACGACGCAAATGCAGAGCATCACATGGCCACCTATTGACATAGTACACGCCACGGTCGACGACAACACAGAGAGAGTGGCCAACACTACATACCCGAAGAACGGAAAAAAGAAGGAAAAAGTCCTTAATTAATATAGTACAGACAACAAAAAGACGTACAAACAGTACATGATCTCCTCGAGGGTTGCTCCATGGCTTTGCCTGCCTGCGCCTGTCCCCGGTCGGAGGCAGCAAAACCGTCATTTCACCTATCATCAAGTAGAGAACGTTGGTCAGCAAAAGGACTACACTCCATAACTGAAAATGTAAGTGCAACTGCAAGCAGTAATCATAGTGCTGAGCATTCAGAGTTACTGGAGGTAGAAAAGAGACATTCAAAAAATAACTAACAGGATTAGGATCACATAACTGGCTAGTAAGATATAATCTAATCTAACCCACAATAACAGGATATATACACATACAGAGGTTTAATCCTTAAGAGTCCTGAGACTACCATTTGGATCATAGTTTATACCACAAGAAGTGTCATACCTACTCCCATTAACAGCCTCTCCGCAAGGGCTGCTGTACTTCCTTCAACTTTGGGCAGGTTTCAATGTGTACTTTTGGTATGTGTGCAATCGCCTCCAGTCCACCAATTGATACAAAATCTCCACAATTGCAAATCTGTAGTTCCTGGAGTGATTTGAGATCACAGCTCCACAGGTCACGTGGGATGTACTCTATGTGCTTGCATGAAAAAATCTCCAGTGATTCGAGGGATGTAAGGTTCTCCAGACACCTCACTGAAAAATAACCACAATCGACTAATTGGAGCTTCAGGAGGGACGATGGTAACACTATTCTATTTTCCCATTTGAGACGTGGACAGTCCCAAATGGACAAGCTCTTCAGAATAGACCAAGCCCCATTAAGAGTATCTAGTTCTGGGCAGAAATGAATGGCTAGGTCAGTGAGCCGCGGGAGCTTTTCTCCATTGAATGTCAATGATGCCAAATGGTATCTTGACAAATTAAAGGTGGTTAAGGAACAACAATCAATATCAACTCCAAGATTCCCGGAATCACGCAAAGAAAGCTTCTTGAGGGACGGGGCCGGTAGATGTTGTGAGTTGATCTTTGGACAATAGCTCACCTCCAGTTCTTCTAGAGAAGGCAAACCCCCAAACCTTTCTACTGGTACGGATACCAAACTTGTGCAATTTTTAATCAGCATTTTCTTGATGGCAGGCATATAAGCTGGCTGAAGAAAGTGTTCAAGGTTTGATAACCTCGGGCAGTTTATAATTGTTATCTCTGTTAATGATGAGAAATTGGTAGAATCATCAGAACCATTAAACCTGCCCCCATTAAGAGTATCTAGTTACGGGCAGCCTTCAATGGTTAGGTCGGTGAGCATTTGGAGCTTTTCTCCATTGAATGTCGGTGATGCGGATGGTAGGGCGACAAATGAAAAGTTGTCGGGGAAGAGCAATCAATATCATCTCCAAGATTCCCGAGAATCTTGCAAAGAAAGTTTCTTTAGGGACGGGCCGGCCGGATGTTGTGAGTTGATCTTTGGACAATTCACACCTCCAGTTCTTCTAGGGAAGGCAAACCCCCAAACTTTTTCTACTGGTATGGATACCAAACTTGTGCAAGTTTTAATCGAGTATTTTCTTGATGGCGGGCATATAAGGTGGCTGTACAAAACTGCTCAAGGCTTGATAACCTCGGCGCAGTTTATAATTGTTATCTCTCGTTAACGATGAGAAAATGGTAGGACCATCGAGAACCATGAGACCAACTTGGAAGGTATTCACCTGGATAACATCGACCCTCACAGATTTGATATTGGTGGGAGGGTGTAATGCTTCAAACACTTCTATCTCATTGTGCACTTGAGGTCCTGGTGAAAGTTCTCTCTCTTTACACCAATCCAGAGTAAGACTAAAAGTATCCTTCTTCTTCACAAGTTCAATTTTTCTTTGCCTGGTCCTTGCTTATTTCGCAGACGGGTTACATATACACAAATCTCCGGTGATCGATTAAAATTATTTAGCAACCCGGCATCAATCTCAAGACCTTGCGATTCAAACTTTTGTAGATTGATCAGATTACTAAAGCGTTCAGGTATTACTTTGATACTGCATTTCCTAGCACTTAATACTTGCAGATTATAGAGGTGACAAAATGTTGCAGGAAGAATATCAAAAACGCATAGCGTCAGAGATTTTAAGGTACTGAAGATTCTTCATGTTGCTAATACTATCTGGCAACCCACGACTTAGAGATAGAGAGAGACCATGACGCGCATGCACAAAAGTTCAGCACACCATTTTTCCATCACATCATTGCCCTTATTACCCTTCAAAGACATGTTGCAAAGTAGGGTGCGCAACTTTGTTTGCTTGCATAGAGTCTCTAAGTCAGACCACTCAATATCTCGCTTTTGAGCACCGATAGATGACGGACCTTCGAGGAATACTTTGAAGATCCTTTTTCTCTTTTATTATGAAGCAATCACCATTTGAAACCAGTTGTGCCATATCATGTATCAAATCATGCATAACATATTTCCCACGAAGTTTCTGAAAAAATGACAGGTGTGCAAGTTCTTCAAAGTATTCGCAACCGGTTTGTTGAAGTGGAATGTTACATCGAGGTTTCACAAAGCCTTACGCCACCCATATTTACGCTAAATCTTCCTTTACAAAAACAGTAGTCTTTCGGGTACACCTGACAGAATGAGAAACATCTCTTTAAATGGAATGGTAAATAAATGTAGCTCAATAGAAGAGCCGGCATAATTTCGGTGTCCTCTTGTTTGTGCTCCCGAGTCGGCTGCTAAGAATCATATTCCAATGTCTTTGGGTCAAGGCTCATCCCTAGTAGCCGCCCAACGGTTTTTGCGACTAAAGGAGAGCATTTCAACTTTGGGAGTATCTGCTCACCAATCCTTTCCAACTCGGGGAATATTGCTGGAGCTATTGGATCCAAATACACATATTTTGAAGAAATTCGAAAGACATTGTCCTTCGGGCCCTCTAATAGAAACCAATCCGTCGTCCGCACTATATTAGCAACCTTTTCAGACCTTGTTGTAATAAGCATCATGCTCCCCAAGTACATGTTCAAGAGGTCCTCTGCATCATACACAGCAGCCCTGAGCTTGGGGAGGAGCTCTGCCACAAGGTCCTCATGGCTCCTCCACTCTACTCGATCAATAAACTTGTACATTGCTGGTAGAGTATCCCGAAGGCAATGGAGAGAATTTTGCAACTTCAGTACATTATCTTCTTGAAGTTCTTGAGTTTTACGTTCCATTCGAACAGGATCGCGAGAGATCTAAACCTTTGGAAAAAGCGTCACACTCATTGAAGCCAGTAATGGCCTCGATGACCACTTTTATGTAGCTTATTATGTTCATACTGACTTCACCCTGAAGATTCCGTCGTCCTCTATGCTGCACAAATAGTATATTTATTAAACATTTGAAAGGTATATCTTGTGGACACATATTTTTTTTTTTTTAAACGAGCTTTATTAAACTCGGCTTTTTGGAAAGCCACAACGTTATCATCATGCTGGGGTTACCAGCTTACATGAGAGCAAAACAGAAAGCTAAAGGACACGAACACTGACTAATGTCCACATTACAATTCGACTATGTCTGTAGACTCCATTAATCTTGGTGTGAATCCTCTTAGCCATTCCCGGATCACCGCCTTTGCTTCCATCACGCGCGTCTCCTGTCCTTTTCTTTAAGTAGAATCAACCATTTCTGCATCAATGATAAAGCCACATAGATGACATCAACGGGAGCATTTGGAAATTTTTTCTCAATTGCCATCTTATTCCTGGTAGTCCAAATGGCCCAGGAGAAACAAGCAAACACAAAAATCAGCAAGTGTGGTGGCATTGGCCCCCTGCCATTAAGCCAACCACTTGAGAAATCCATCAGAGTTTCTGGAGTATCCTGTAAGTGCCAAATCTCTCTAAACATGCTCCATACAAATTTTGCCAAATGACAGTTGAATAAGACATGGTTAACTGTTTCCATGCCATCATCAAGACAGCACTTATCAGACCCTTTCCAACCCCTTCTAGTTAGAGATTTAGCCACTTGTAACTTGTTGTTAAAGATTTGCCAAAGAAAAAACTTGATTTTTAAAGGCAACTTGCTCTTCCATATATGTTTAGCTACCTTACTGGCAGCTCCCCTATCTGTGATGAACCTGTACAAGGATTTTGTAGTAAACTTCCCGGATTTATCTAAAGCCCACTGTACTACATCCTTGTTTTCATTTAAAGTACATTGGTTAAGATCTTCTTTCAAAAGCAACCACCTATCAAACTCCCTGTTTGACAGTGGTCTTCTAAAGTCAACTACCCAATCTCCTTCCTCAAAGCAATCAGCTACTAGTTCATGAGGATTCCTCACCGGTTTGAAGAGATCCTCATATGCAATTTTCGGAGGAACTCGAAGAACCCAACAGATCTTGCCGAGAATCTACACAAATTTCCATTCCCCACTTTGAATATGGCTCCCCATTTAAAAAAGGTGTTTCACTCTATGTAGTCCTTTCCAAAACTGTGAGCTCCCCCTTGTTTTGGATTCAAAAAAAAAAATTATGTCTCTTCATGTATTTGGCTTTCAAAATTTTTGAACCAAAGAGCATTAGGCTCTAGATGAATTTTCCAAATCCATTTCACTAATAAACACTCATTCATGATACTGGTGTTAATAATGCCTAGCCCTCCTCGATCCTTTGGTCTAGCTACCATTTCAAACTTGGCCATATGATATCTAAACTTTTTGTCGGCTCCCGCCACAAAAGTTTGCTCTAAACCCATCCATCCCAAAGCATGTATACTGCGCCTGTAAGTCGTAGAAACCCATACAAAGTATATAGGAATGCTACTTAAACATGTGTTGCATAGAAGTCTGTCTACCCCCCGAGGTCATATGCTTACCTATCCAAGGATCCAATCTTTTACCCATCTTGTTTAGAAGGAAAGCAAATTTCTCCACATTTAAGTGTTTGTCACCAACGGGAATTCCTAGGTATTTCATTGGCAACTCCCCTAGTACACAATTAAGCTTATTAGCCATCTCATATTTCTCTGAACTGCACCCCAAAAACATACACTTCACTCTTATGATAATTGATCTTCAGCCCGGACAACCATTCAAAACAAGACAAAATCAGCTTTAGATTTGTAATGGAAGAGTCGGAGCCATCAATCATTAGTCTTGTGTCATCAAAGATCTTGTATGTGAGATAAGCCCCTGGCAAAAGATGATCTAGAATCCCTTTAATATGTCCTTTTTCCTTTGCTTTCTTAATCATTACGGCTAAAGTATACGCCACTAAATCAAACAATAAAGGTGACGGGGGATCTCCTTGTCTTAGACCTCTAAAAGTCCTGAAATATGAACTCCTCTCCCCATTAACATTTACACAAACATGCCCCCCTTGGACAGTTTGCATAACCCAATTAATCCACTTCTCTGGGAATCCTCTTCCCACCAGCACTTTTTCTAGAAAAGACCAGCTAACCCTATCGTAAGCCTTTTCAAAATCTATTTTTAAAATCAAACCCCTCTTTTTCGTTCTTCTTAGTTCATGTAAAGCCTCATGTAAAATTGTTACTCCCTCCAAAATGTTCCTCCCCTTCACAAAGCCTGTTTGGTTTTCCCCAATTATATTGGCAGCAGTGGGGACTAGTCTGTCAGTCAACAATTTGGTAAACCATTTGAAGTCCACATTTAAAAGACATATGGGTCTAAACATTTTAATATTATTTGCCTCCCTTGCTTTGGGTACTAAGGTTATAACCCCATAGTTCAATCTTTTGATATCTAATTCCCCTTTCCAGAAATCATTGAATAAGTCTATAACATCTTTTTTTATGTTCTCCCAAAAGCTCTTGAAAAACATCACACTGAAGCCATTAGGTCCAGGAGCAGAGTTAATCTTCATCTCCATTATGACTCTTTTAATCTCCTCCTCTCTAAATAACTCCACTAGCCTATCTCGCATCCTCCTATTTATCTTAAAATTTATAGGCCGAAATTTTCCCCCAATCTGATGTCGCAGACAGATCACTATGACCAAATAATTTTTTTGTAGAAATCTACTATATGATTAGTGATCCTTATGCCCTCTGATATTCCTCTCCCCATCCTGTAGAAAGAAAATTGAATTCTTTCTTCTTCTTCCATTAGCATATTGATGGAAGAAAGATGTGTTTGCATCACCCTGGATAACCCAATTTTTTGCAGCTCTCGCTTCCGGTGAATTTCCTCCAGATTCAGTATCCTGTCTAAGTCTTTTTCTATATTAATTCTCTCCTGCCACTCCTCATTATCTAACAATCTATTCTCTGCTGTATCTATTTCTTCTATTCTACTCACCATCTCTTGTTTCTTCTTTCTTTGATCTCCCAACAATTTCAGATTCCATCCTCTTAGATATTGTCTAAGAGCTTGAAGGCACCCTTGCCACCTATTTAAGGAATAAACCTGAACACCATATCTAGTTCTATCAAACATCCATCTCGTCAATCACCATTTCACGAAAATTAGGTTCTTTTAGCCCTTTGTTCTTGAAAATAAAAATAGCTAGGTCTCCCCCAACCCATTTTCCCCTAGATCCGAATTATAGGACTATGATCGACCCAATCCTGGCTTTACTCCAAGCAAAACTCTTATTAAACTGATTATCCCACTCAGTTGATGCCAACAACCTATCTAATTTGATCAAAGTAGGAGGATGCTGGTTATTGGACAGGTATATCTCATTCCACTCACATGTATCTCTCTTAGCATTAAGGATCCAATAATCCTATTAAAGCTTTCTATTAGGTTAGGATCACCTTGACCCCTGTTCCTGTC
This sequence comes from Hyparrhenia diplandra, assembly GCA_015847255.1. NCBI lineage: Eukaryota > Viridiplantae > Streptophyta > Magnoliopsida > Poales > Poaceae > Hyparrhenia > Hyparrhenia diplandra. Next base: position 59,340 of record JADLZK010008733.1, read on the forward strand.
TTTGTTATCCCTAATAAGATTGAAGTCACCCCCTAGAATCACAGGCAAAGGTTCATCCTGCCATAGCCTTATGATTTCTTGCATAAAATCCATGGAAAATTCATGGTTAGCAGGACCATAGATGTTACTAATCCAGAACCTAAAATTTGAACTCCTCTGTCTAACCAGAATGCTCAAAGAATACAACTCATATTTAGAATCCTCTAATTCCAGCAAATCACTGTTGTAACCAATGAGTAAACCCCCAGAGTGACCTCTTGAAGGAGACCATATCCACTCAAATTCTTTCCCCCCTTCCATTTCTTTCAATTCTGTGGACACAAAGGACTGTTTTATAGTTTCTTGAAGAGCTACCACATCCAAATTTTCTTGTAAGACATGATTTTTAACATATTTTCTCCTATGTGAGGTACCCAACCCTCTAACATTCGAATAGCACTCTCATTAGAAATATTTAGTTGAGAATTATCTGCGGCTCAATTCCAGATTCCTGCGGGCTCCCTCCCTTGGTTGCTCCGCATTCCTTTCTACTCTTGTTGTCAATGACCTCCATGGCCAACTCCTGTTTATAAGATTCATCCTCCTTATATAATTTTAAGTTTTGTTTAGCTAAGAATTCTTTATAATTTGCTTCAGCAATAGCAGCCCTAGCCCTTTCCTCAGCCTAAAAACATCTAGTTGCTCACCCATATTCTGAGATTCTAGTCCTAAGTCACCCATGACTTCTAACAGACTATCATCTGGAGTATTGTTCAAAATAGTAAAAGGGTTGTTGCTAGTAGTACCTGTCACACTATCCTTAGATGCCACCCTGTTCATTGCTTTAGTAGTCATTGAGATACCATCCCTAGCCACCCTTGAGCTAGTCCTTAATGCCACCAGCACCTGTTTCTTCTTCTTAGTCTTTGATTTTTTCTTCTTAGATGATTGCCACCCCTGGTCAGCATCAGAAAGAATATCATCAAAACTTAGTTCAGATATTTTATCCATTATATCTTCCTCCTCACAATTAACACCAGTATCCCTATCTTGGAGTTCAATTACCTTATCCTCCAATGATAGTGTACCCCCTTGTTTTGTTGGAGAGTTAAACCCAATATTGTCCATGCTCTCTTCCTGAGTCAGCCCTTCTGCTGGTTCCTCACTATCCAGAGCCCCCTTATCTTTAATGTCCAGCTGTGGCCATTTGTCTTTCTCCATGAGGAAAAAGCCATCTTTACCAGATATTACATATTGTTTATCATTTGGTACTGGCTTAGTTCCTTCTGCTCCTCCCTTTTCCTTCTGAATCCTAGAATGGCTTGAAATGGTTCCCCCATCAGTTATTTCAACTACCTCTGCAGACTGACTTTCCTTGAGTTCTTTCAGTGATTTACTCCCCATATCATTCCCATTTCTCATTTTGACAACTCCAGCAGTCATTAGTTTCATATCAATGTTTCCCATGGTTGGATGGAAGGCAGCAATTGGAGTGACTTGGCTGTAGTTGTGTCCTTTCTCAGGATCTTCTTCTATCAACTCCTCCATATTGTCCCCATATGAAGTATCATTCTCCCTATCCATCCTGCCCATTCTTTCAAACTTGCCATTACTCTTTTTATTAGCTTCTCCTTTCTGGTAGTCCTCCCTATCATTTCCTCTAGATTTATCTTTGTCATCAAATCTCCTTGGTCCCTGTCCTGGAGGTGGAGGGGCCCCTTTCCCCTTTTTGTCTTGTTGTTCCACCTCATATTTGAAGAAGATTCCCTTACCATTGATGAAAAATTCAATCTCCCCATTGATGGCTTCTGGGTTTCTGCATCTGGCATGCACCCTAACTGGCTCATCCAGCCTGAGCAGGCTCAACTCATCCACAGCTATTGGTTCAGCTACCAAAGCAGTTATTTCCTTGACCCACTCAACCTCTCTAGCAATTCCTGGAACTTTGTGAATCCTGATCCATACATTCTGTAGAACAGAAGATGTGTCTGGATCCATTTCTGTCTTGGTGAGTATCCCAGTCAACTTAAACAGAGACATTTTGAATTCACCTAATTTGGTAAACATATCCAAAGAATTTTGTCAGGAAATACCACCATGTATTCCTGTTTGTCCATCCTCCTTACTTGAAAATCCCAATCTTCTTTGACCAGATTCTTCAATTCCTTGGTCACTCTATCCTCATTGGCTTCACCCAAGATGATGGTTAAAAAACCAGTATTCTGATTCTTCTTAACTGCTGGCTCAGGGATATCCAGAACATAAAAACCTTGACCTCGGGTCGACCAAAGCCAAACATCTTTAATTTCTTAGCCCTGCAATCCACCGCCATATGACCTGTTTCTTTGCACTTGTAGCAAACAGGTTCATTGGTACAATCAACTTGATGATGTCCATAGTCCGCATATCCGAAGCATCTGGCCCTCTCGTGATTTTGGTTGCCTTGATTTCCTCCAAATTGACCCCCTCCTTTGTTGGGTTTCTTCCACTCATCTTTCTTGTAATCACCCCCCTGCCACTTCCCTTGGTTGCCATGATAACCAGTACCTTGCCAACCTCCTCCCTGACCCCCATGCTGACCAAATCCTTGCCAACCTCCTCCCCGACCACCGCATCGACCACCCCCCTTGAGCCCCATCTGGTTGCCTCTTTGGCCCCCAAAATTACCGGGACCTTTCCACCCACCTTGGCTACCAAAATTCCCCTCGATCCCTGCTTGTTGAATCTGTTCCCCTCTTTTGTTATTCCCATATGAGCTATCTTTTCTGTGTATCTCCTCCTCCTTTGACTACCTCTAGCCTCTCATTGCCCTCAATCCTTCTTCCCTTGAAACCCCCCCCGATCCCCCGCACTCAAACCTAAAATTCTCTTTGATTTGATACCGAGATCCTTGTCTTGGTTGTACTCCAGCCCTAGTAGATCATCTTCCTGCATCCAGTCCTCTTGGCGACGCTTCCCGGCCGCCCTCTGCGACGCCATGGTTGCAGCAGATGCAAAGGAAGTCTTGAGCGGCGCTGGAGGATTGGTAGGGAAAAGTTTCTTGGCCAAGTAACCAGATCTTCTTATCTCGTGTTTACTAGCTGGGTAAGCAATATCTAGTGTGAGCCTCCCTTTAGGTATCCAGTAGAAGCCCGGCCCAACTTTAGCCGGCCCAGCAGGCTTCCATGAGTGTTTGAACCTGTCATCATCTTTTTCCCCCCAATTCACAGCTGGATTCTCTGTTTCTTCCCCCTCCATGATTCTTCCTGTTCTGCTTTTTTGATCACCATTTCATCTTCTGCAACCCTTCTTCCCTCCTTTGTCTCTGTATACCCCACTGCTCTCCCAATAGATGGATTCCCCACATCCATTTTCAGATTTGGAGGATCACTTGATGTCACATTCAGTTGTGATAATCTCATCATATTCTCCATAGATTCTTCCAATTTGTCCCAAGCAGTAGCAAGTTCCTCCATGTCCTGATTCCTGCTAGTCCCCCCAAATAGATGTTTCTTCAGATCCTGAGCAATGTTTTTCTCTGCCACTTCCCTACCACCCTTGGTAGATGGACAATATCCCTTATCATCTCTTAGTAATTCCTCAATCCCACTTTCGGCACACAAGTCATCCTGCGTTGGGCTCCCCTGCCCATTTGAGTACTTTTGTGCAATCGTCGGCCAATCCTCTCTGGTTTGCCCCGATTGAGGTAAATCTGAATGCAACCGCCGCAATTCGTCCCCTAAATCACTATCCTCATGTGATCCTCGTATCGGGCGGGATCCCCACCGATCCCACGTACTCTCGTGCACCTGAAGATGATGATTCAGAAGACTCACCCCGTGTCGAGGTGGGAACGGAGTCGAACGCCATTCCTGCGCTCGGGGACCTCCTGTGAAACCGCCGTGGCGACGGGAAGGGGATAGGCATGGATCCACTCCGTGAAAAAATGAAGCGCCGTAAAGACGCTCTTCGCTTTCCCCCTACTTTGTGGCCGGGCGGGAGCCTTCCCCCAAGGGATTCGGCCGGCGAAGTCCTCGCCGGAGTCGCCCTCTAACCGCCTACTTTCCCTCTAACCGCCTATTTTTTCTCTCTTTGACCCGTTCCTCCTTGTGGACACATATTAATCCTAATTAAATGTATAGTTATGAAAAGTCAGTTGATGCAGCAGATATTTTCTTCACATATTCTTTTCTAGAAACAGAGCAGCCATATTTGATACTTCCCCAATTATTTTGTATGGGATGATTAATGAGAATAAAAGAACCTGTCATCTCAATGGCTACAATAGAGATATTACTTCACAAGATGTTCATATAGGAAACAATATAACAACCATGAACGAAAAAAATAGTGGATGCAAAAATGCAGCTTATGTTTTACTGTGTTTTTTATGTTTAGAAACAACAACAACAACAACAACAACATAGCCTTTAGTCCCAAGCTAAAGATCACAATAATTTTAAAAAGTGAAAACCACCTTAGTGATACTTAGTGATGTCTTAGTAGATTACCGTCTTATAGCTGGATATATCAGTTCTTGCCGTCCTTCCCGTCTTTTGCCATCACCAATCATGTGCACATTCCAAAATAGAGATGATCGTTTATATTGGAGGACGATCTAGTGACTACAGAGTACAGACAAGTAATCATTCACTTGTCATTTCTTTTGTTCAAAAACAAACAAAAATGGATTGCTAGCAGATGTGAAAGAAATAGCAAATGGATTCACCTGCGGATTTAAAGGATGGATTGCAAGGCGGATCTGCTGCGTAGTTTCGCTGCCTCAATTATACTTGAATGTAATCTTCAGGATGAGAAACAGATACCTGACAATGTAAAGGAAGCAACGATGCATCTGCTCTTCCCAAAAGACCAGAAGACAAAAGGCTGACGGCCCTCTCGAGGCTAACACACCGTATATGATTGTGAATGCCGCCCGCGAGGCTACCGGTGTCAAGCATCTTTTGGTGCTGGGGATATGTATGTATATAAAATGCAACTTGACAATCCAGTTGGCACATATATATAATAAATCACTGACAGCACCTCAAAGTTTTCATGGAAACTTCGACTTCGAGGCTGGTTGTCCTGTTTCTACAATAAAACAACGGAACTAAAGAAAAATGAAATTGGGACATGCATGATAACGGAAACTTAGAAGTAGTAGTGCCCGTTTGAATCGTCTGGATTGAAACTAATTCAAGCAAAATTACATTATTCCAGCAACTGCTTTCAAGAGCAATTAAAATTGTCTAGAATTTGATTGAATCTAACATTCCTGTTTGTATACAGCTATAATTCGTTTGCAGTAATCAAATCACATACACCACTTGGAGCTACTAGGTTGCAGCAACGCGGCTTACCTCACATCACATGCCGCCGGGTGCGAATATGGAGACGCCTCCGGCCGCAGTGCAAGAGCAAGAGAAGCCTCGGCGAGTCGTCGCTGCATCCGCATGCGAGGAAAGCGGAAATGGAGCCGAATCCTCGACCTGCAATCCAATGCAATGCCGCCCAAAGCTGGAGTTGAAGGCGGGCACAGCGGCATCGACCGAATCAGTGCCGCCGTCCACCCATGACGCCGACGAGTCCCCCTCGTCGGAACGAGATCGTCTAACTTCATGCCAAAACGACTGCACCTGCAGTCATCAAACCTTTGCCGTCGGCTCATGATCCAACGATTGCAGACTTTTTTTTTTTTGAGTTGCCTCTTATCGGGGCATACCGTAGTATCTGTTCGCATACACGCACACCACTACACACGCACACCTCACACACACCACCCGTGTACAATCAGACCTACAACTACACTCAGACTAGAAGAACGCGTCCTTTCTGATATCACCAGAATCAGCTGACTCCGTAGACGACGAGGTGCGCCGTATTCCCGTTGAACGAACCACGCGGAGAGGCAAACGCTCGGACTGTCCGAGCGAAGGTTGGGATAGGAACCTACTGTTCCCGGTGAGAAACGCGGGCGATCCCAGCGATCGAACCCGCGTCCGGCCGTTCGCCAACCTCGAACGCATACCGACCGAGCTAACGCTCGTTCTCACGATTGCAGACTTATACATGCATGTTTGGCTGCCGAGTTCTCTTTTCTCTGGGCCTCGGCCCAACAATACTCCATCGCTCTCTTGTTTTGGTGTGAATTCCGTCTAGTTTCCCGCGACGGTGAGGCGTCGGTGGTGGCGATTAGCTTTTCCCATGAAGGCAAAGGCGATTAGCTTCTCCAGTTTTTAATGAAACAATTTGTACATCCAGTCATTCACAATTCAGCGATCACATTCTCAAATTTTTAGTCACAATATCACTTTACAATCTCACAATCGTATGGCCATCCATGGCCGCCTCTACAGCAGCAACGCCTTCCATGGCATCGGCGTCGGCATCGGTTCCGGCATGCCCTTATTGAGTTTTGGGGCAGCCGAGTATGCACTCCGGTGACCTCTTGCAGCAGCTGGCCATGGAGTTGGACTCCGTCGGCCGAGTATGCACTCCAGTGAGGCAGTGACCTCTTGCAGCAGCTGGCCATGGAGTTGGACTCCGTCGACGGTCCTCCCTTCACGAGGCTGCCCGTCATCTTCCTGGAGAGCGAACCGCGGCAGCCAAGTACGCACTACGGGGTGCTTCACCGGTGCCGAGTGAGGCTTCCATAGGCCGCACGCCTCTGCTCCCGTGAGCAGGTACTACTTCGTCCATGGCGCGGCGCTCTTGTCAGGCAGGCGTGTCCGCGGCGCTGTACTCGGCCGTGGTGGTGAAGACGCACCTGCAGGCAGCCACGGCCACGGCCGCCGTCATCCTCCGGCGTGACGGCCTGTGCGGCTTCTACCGCGGGTTTGGCGCATCACTGGCCGGCACAGTGCCCGCGCGCGCGCTCTACGGCACTCGAGGACACCAAGAGCTCCATCGGGTTGGCTGCCATCTGATTCGGCGTGTCCGAGCTCGCGTGCGGCTCCGGCAGCGGCGCGCGATCGGCGGCCCTGGTTCTGTCGGGCCACCGGCAGCGGGCGGGCGGCTTTCTCACGGCGGCGGGACTGGAACTCTCGAGGCGAACGAGGAATGAGATAGCGAGCACCATGGGCTGTAGTTGGGCCGGACGGACCAGCAAGCCTTGAGCGTATATGCACGCAGGCGTCCGATCTTGAACGAACGGCAAAGATCTGATGACTGCAGGTGCAGTCGTTTGGCATGAAGTTAGACGATCTCATTCCCCCGCCAGGGGCGCCACCGTGGACGCCTGCTCCGTCTCCTTCCCCTGCCCTCGTGCGATACGAAGCGGACGGCGGCGCTCAGGTTCCCAGCTTTGGGCCACAAATTTGTGGTGGGCTGCCATTTCATAGCCCACCAAAGCGAGAAAGAACTGTGAAATAAATTCCCCGGCCCATCTCAGGGCATCCAAGCAGGCGAAATATAATACAGTAAATTTATTTATAAGAAAAAACAGGAACAAAGTTTATGATGGTACATTTTGAATTTGAAATAAAAACAGTTTCATGAAAGGAAAAATAATCAAAAGTTTTGATTAAAATAAATAAATTATATTGTCCATAAACAGGAAAAGGCAGGGGACAACGTTCGTAAACCAAAAGCCTGCTTTGAATGTGATGCGTAGACTTAAAAAAAAAAAACAGAACCCAAGACAAATTATACATATTTAATTTAACAAATTCTTTGACCGCACATATATTTGACAAAGTTGATACCAATTGTGACAGAATTTGTCTGGGTGGGGCTAAAAGCTAGCTGATTCAGTTATTCGTCTGAAATGTCATATGGCTTCGTCAGTACAACGAATACTAGTTCTACTTGGCACAAACGGCGAGAGCAGGTGGCAGAGCGAACATTGATCTGATTCAAGAGAACCGCGCCTGTGGCGTGTGGGAGATGATTAAGCGAAGCCAACGTTTTCACCGAGCCGCCGCCAGTACGTTCAGGTCTCCTTGCAACTACTTTGCCGACATTAGGCGGCGGCGTCTTCAACATTAACTAGAGGAATTTCACGCGTTTCTTGCGGGTATGAAGGAGGAATATAAATGAGATTTCTATATATATAATTTTATTTGTATATGATTGATGAAAATAAAAGACACAACCACAGTGCATGCTAAAAAGAATGAACCTAGGCTTTTATAAAGCACTTTGCGCGTCACAAGTATGAAGAAGAATTCTATGAGTTACAATATTACTATCACCCTCTTCTTATTCTTTTTTCTTTCTTCTTTTTTTCCTTTTTTTATTTTATTTTTTTTTTTTTTCTCTATACCAACGGGTCCTACTTATAATTTTATCAAAATATATACATGTGAGATCTTGTTTTAAAGGATTTATTAAAATGAATTTAATGGTGTAATCAGAATTTGATTTATTTTTTTTGGTTCATGAGTTATAACTTTTTTTATGCCCAGAGACATGTGGGCATGTTGATGACGTGGCGCAAGAAAGGGTTAGTGGGATGGTGAGATGGCATGCTAATGGGTTGTTAGTGGGATTGTATGTGTGTTAGTGAGACTGGCGATGTGGCACCCTTGCGTATGTCGAAGAAGTAACTCCCAGTGGGCTTCTCCTTTATAGGGGTTATAGATTTCTGCCACGTCTTCAGCGATTCGATGTGTACATACAAATCCATGCATGTCTATAGCCACTAATACACCAGACAAGGAATTGAAACGGAGTCTCGCAATCTGCAGACAGAGTTAATTGTGTTCCTGTCTTCCAATTTCTTTCTTTCTTTCTTTCTTTCTTTCTTTTTGTTTGTTTCTGAAGAATACTAAACCTGAACTACTATATATGTCTGTTCACATATATACTTACAATCAAGAAATTTGTCATTCACCCAGAGAAAATCTTTTAAGTTTTAGATCGATCAAACATATATCGCTGTAGACTGCAATAATAAAATTAGCTCTGCATGCATGTGTTCAGCAGGAATTTAAGCATCTACAGTGTAGTCTACAGCATTCAGAGCTACTCTAAGTAATGCACATGAACACAAGCAAATAATAGGCATGCTAGCAGCTAAAGTAAAGCTGATTAATAAGCTTGCACTTGCGCACACGCTGCTTAGCTGCTAGCATTCTTCTTTCGTGCATGGATACCATGAAGTCCACACCATTTATTCTCTGAACCTGCATGCGACATATATCTAGGCATGCCAGGGGTTTGACCTCTGTGCATGCATGTAACCGTCGATCGATAGTAAATGGATACGACGAACACAGCTACTTCTGGTTTTGAGATGCACACACAAACAAATTCAGTTTACTGACTAATCTTGGCGCAAACTTGTGCAGGAATTCATGGGTTCAGCCGTTCACACACGAACAACACACGTCTCATCAGCTCCTCTCTCCTCTCTCTCTCATCAGCCTATATATATGCACGGATCGAAGCGCAACTCAGCAAGAACACAGGCTACACCTCGATCTTTAGCAGTCGCTTCTTCAGTTCCTTCAGCTGAAGGTATCCACATTTCATCGCCAATGTCTTATAGCTTGATCCAAGTCTGAACAATAATTTCCACTCATTTGCATGCTGGTGCCCACTCATTTGCATATCTAGGCATGCTGGTGCCCACTCATTCCATATATATGCCAGGGTTTGACCTCTGTGCATGAATGTAACCGTCGATCGATAGGAAATGGATACGACGCACAGCTACTTCTGGTTCCGGAGATGCACACACGGACAAATTCAGTTTAACTATTAATCGTCTTTGGCGCAAATTTGTGCAGGAATAATTCATGGGTTCAGCCGTTCACACACACGAACAAAATGAGTGGTAGATAGAGTCACACACATCTCTCATCAGAGCTCCTCTCTCAGGCTCAGCCTAAGCCTATATATACGCATGGATCGAGGTGCGACATGCGCAGCCAGCAACAACACAGGCTACCTCGATCTCTAGCAGTCGCTTCTTCAGTTCCTTCAGCTGAAGGTATCCACATTTCATCGCCAATGTCTTATAGCTTGATCCAAGTCTGAACAATAATTTCCTTCTCAGCTGGTAGTCTAGTTACATTACATATTTACTAACAATACTATGATGCATGCATGCATGCAGCGCTTGGCCGGAGAAGAATGGAGAGCAGGGTTGGCATCGCTGCGTGTTTCCTGCTCATGCTGCTGATGCTCTCAGCCCAGCAGCAGCAGGTGGCGGGCCTGTCCAAGTTCTGCCGCTGCTACCGGAACTGCTACACCCACGAGTGCAGGAAGACCACGGGCCGCTACCCCTGCAACGCCAACTGCTTTCAGGACTGCATCAAGTTCAACCGGATGCTGCCGGCGGCAGCTCCGACGACGGTACCCGCCAACTGCCACGACATCTGCCTCATGGGCTTCTGCGGCTCCATGGAGATCGCTGGCGGTGAGGCCAGCTAGCTTTCTAGTAGAAAGCAGCTTCCTGCTTCTTCTTTACAGACATGCATGCATATAGCTGATAAATCTGAATGAATGGAATCAATCTGATTGTTTGCTTTGAATTAATGTTGGATTTCAGGAGCCATGGCTGGGGATGCCGAGGCGTGTGTCGCTGACTGTACCAAGAACCTCGGTGCCTTTGCACCAAGTGCACCCAAGATCAACAACTGATGCATCATGCATGCATGCATCTGAGCATGGCTTGAGAGTTGATAGTAACAGACAGACAGAGTTCCATTCCATCAGTGTAATGCAATAATCAAATGTATAACTGATGATATATAATATATATAGTAACAAGTCTCAATAAATAATCACGCATGTGCAGCGAAAGAAATATCAAACAGTATACTGTGGGAATTGCGATGCAGCGAACATATATTCGCTATGTTCAGAAACGAAAAGCCTGCTTTGAAACTCGTGACAAAATGCAGATTTGTCAAAGTTGATATGAATAGTAACAGAATTTGTTTTTGGGGTTCGTAGTGTAAATGAATGAATTAAAGCAATAGTAGTTTATGGCGCTTGATAAAAGTAGACTTGAAAGAAATGCCATGGCCGGGGAAATAAATCTCAGATTGGAACTACCAGAGGGCAGCTTGGCGATGGCCGCTTGGATTGAAAGATAAAGTTGCAAAAGCTTGTGATACATAAGAAGGCCCTATCCTCTGCCCCTATACCTAATCCACCATATTCTACTGTCACTAAAGTGAATGCTAAACATATTCCTAATACGAGGCTTGAAAGCCAACGAAAGTAAATTACAGAAAAGTAAGATACAAGTATTGCCGACCACTAGGCTTATCTATTAGAGGCTCCTCCCTTGCAGGGACGACCCTCAAACTATGCAGCAATGGCATTGGAGGCAGAGCAGCCTAGTTAGTAGTAAATGGGGGTGTGGGATTCTCCTAACCACTTTAACGATGCTCTGAAAAAAAAAAAAACACATTTTTCTTGCATATCAGAGGCTTCTGCAGTCTGAATGCTTAACCTATTATCAGTTACTTGGTTCCATGTAAAAGCACCTTTTCCTTGTAACTTTGCAACAATCATCAGAAGGAGAAAAAAAAAAATGAACCTACTCGCCAGCGCTAGCACTGTGCCCCTGTATCCATTAGCAGTGACCGGTACAGGCATCGAGGTGCAAATTGGTCTTCGTCATCAACAGATTGCTCACCGAGCCACTGGGGTCTTGCAGACATTGGGCATCCTGGGTTCACATGCAGGCGTCTTCACCGACGTCAACATTGCTTGCTGCCCGCAACATGTACATTCCATTCAAGAACCCCGAAAAAAAAAAACTTTTCGTGTCACGAATGTTTCGTGACGAAACTGAGCAGTGTTTTCTCCTTTATTCAGTCAACAAATATACAGGGAAAACAGACAAGGGTTTTGATCAGCACCATGCATGATCCACCAATATTTGTACACGAGTGCCATCCCACACGGACAAGGCATGCATGCATGGCTACAGAGGGTCTGGTGTTGTGCGCCATCCCGCACATCCTCAAATTGGCACCACACAACTCGGACTCAGGGACACAGCAGCCACGACGCAAATGCAGAGCATCACATGGCCACCTATTGACATAGTACACGCCACGGTCGACGACAACACAGAGAGAGTGGCCAACACTACATACCGTAAGAACGGAAAAAAGAAGGAAAAAGTCCTTAATTAATATAGCCAAACAAACAACAAAAAAGACGTGCATACAGTAGGTGATCTCAAGGGGTAGCTCCATGGCTTTGCCTGCCTGCGCCTGTTCCCGGTCGGAGGCAGCAAAACCGTCATTTCACCTATCATCAAGTAGAGAATGGTCAGCAAAAGGACTACTCTCAAAACTGAAAATGCAAGTGGAACTGCAAGAAGTAATCATAGTGCTGAGCATTCAGAGTTACCACTTGGATCATAGTATCTGATCATTGAGGCCTCTCAACAGGGGCTGCTGTACTTCCTTCAGCTTTGGGCAGTTATCAATTTGCACTTTTGGTATGTGTGCAATCGCTTCCGGTCCACCAATTGATACAAGATCAAAATGCGCGATCCTTAATTCCTGGAGTGATTTGAGAATACTGCTCCACAGGTCGCGTGGAATGTACTCATCTATGTTTTTGATACGAAACATCTTCAGTGTTTCGAGGGATGTAAGGTTCTCCAAGCACCTCATAGAAAAATAACGACAATCGTCCAAGTAGAGATTTTGGAGGGACGATGATAACACTATTCTATTTTCCCATTTGAGACGTGGACACATTTTAATGGTCAATGTCTTCAGAATAGGCCAATCTCCATTAAGGGTTTCTAGTTCTGGGCAGACTCGAATGGCTAGGTCAGTGAGCCCCAGGAGCTTTTCTCCATTGAATGTCACTGATGCCAGATGGTATCTTGACAAATTAAAGGTGGTTAAGGAACAACAATCAATATCATCTCCAAGATTCCCGGCATCTTGCAAAAGAAAGTTTCTTTAGGGACGGGGCCAACAGATGTTGTGAGTTGATCTTTGGACAATTGCACACCTCAGTTCTTCTAGGGAAGGCAAACCCCCAAACCTTTCTACTGGTATGAATACCAAACTTGTGCAATTTTGAATCAGCATTTTTCTTGATGGCAGGCATATAAGCTGGCTGTAGAAACTGTTCAAGGCTTGATAACTTCGGGCAATCAATAAATGCTATCTCTGTTAATGATGAGAAAATGGTAGAATCATCGAGAATCATTAAACCTGCCCCCATTTAGAGTATCTAGTTCTGGGCAGCCTTTAATGGTTAGGTCAGTGAGCAGCGGGAGCTTTTCTCCGATGATTGTCAATGATGCGGATGGTAGGCTGATAAATGAAAAGTGGGCAGGGAAGAGCAATCAATATCATCCCCAAGATTCGGAATCTTGCAAAGAAAGTTTCTTTAGGGGACGGGGCCGGCCAGATGTTGTGAGTTGATCTTTGGACAATTGCGCACCTCAGTTCTTCTATGGAAGGCAAACCCCGAACCTTTCTCTGCACGGATACCAAACTTGTGCAATTTTTAATCGGCATTTTCTTGATGGCAAGCATATAAGCTGGCTGTAGAAACTGTTCAAGGCTTGATAACCTTGGGCAGTCTGTAATTATTATCTCTGTTAATGATGTGAAAATGGTAGGGACATCAGAACCATGAAACCAGCTTGGAAGGTATTCACCTGTATAGTGTTCGAGGCACAAATAACCATGAAACCTAGCATTAATCTTAAGAACTCCTGATTCAAACTTTTGTAGATTGACGAGATTACTAAAGCCTTCGGGTATTACTTTGCATTTCCTAGCACTTAATAGTCTGTAGATTATAGAGGTGACATAATGTTGCGGGGAAGAATATCAAAAAAGGCAAGCATCGAGATTTTAAGGTACCGAAGATTCTTCATGTTGCTAATACTATCGGCAACCACGACTTAGAGATAGAGGCACAGACCATGACACGCATGCACAAAAAAAGTTCAGCACACCATTTCTCCATCACATTATTGCCCTTTTTACCCTTCAAAGACATGTTGCAAAGTAGGGTGCGAACTTTGTTTGCTTGCATAGATTCTCTAAGTCAGACCACTCAACATCTCCGCTTTTGAGCACCGATGAGATGACGGACCCTCGAGGAATCCTTTTCAATATCCTTTTCTCTTTTTATTATGAAGCAATCGTCACTTGAAACCAGTTGTGCCATGTCATGTATCAAATCATGCATTACATATTTCCCACCTAAACTTCGAAAAATGACGGATGTGCAAGGTCTTCAAAGTACTTTGCGGCCCGGTTTGTTGAAGTGGAATGCTACGTTGTGGTTCCACAAAGCCTTCTCGCCACCCAGATTTCAGCTAAATCTTTCATTACAAAATTGTAATCTTTTGGGTACCGGCCGCGAATGAAAAGCATCTCTTTAAATGGAATGGTAAATACATGTAGCTCAACCGAAGAGTCTGGCAAAATGTCGGTGCTCTCTTGTTCGAGCTCCCATAGCTGACTATTAAGAATCATATTCCAATGTCTTTGGGTCAAGGCTCATTCCTAGCAGCCGTCCAGGGTTTTTGCAGCTAAAGGAGACCCTTTCAACTTTGGGAGAATTTGTTTACCAATCCGTTCCAAGTCAGGATTAATGGTAGAGCTATCGATCCAAATACACATAGTTTGAAGAAATTTTGAAAGACACTGTCCCTCAAACCCTCTAATGGAAAGGGATCCATCGTCCGCACTATATCGAAACTTTTCCGGACCTAGTTGTCACAAGCATCATGCTTCCCGAAGTACATGTTTGAAAGGTGCATAGAACGTCTTCCAAAGCTCTCTATTTTCATCCCACATGTCATCAAGGACAATTAAGAATCTTCTCTTGTTGAGTCTATTTGCAAGATCAGCTTGGAGAGAGTTCAAATTATCCTTGGTCGGCACTTTCCCAGAAATTTGTTCTATGGCCTCTTTAGTTAACCTCTTGACATCAAAGTCATCGAGAGACACAAATCCGGACTATATCATCAAAGTGTTTTTCACTTGTGAATGGCTGCAGATATTTTGGGCCAAAGTAGTTTTTCCAACACCTCCAATTCCAACTATGGGCAAAAGCTGGCACACTTTCGTTATTACTTGTTGCTTCATTATTATCAAGGGTAGCACAGACTTGGTAGGTTCTTTGACGAACGGATTGCACTTCTTTTCCTCTTAGTGCGGAAGGATCCCTTCTATTATTATTTCTTGATACACCAAGCAATGTAATCAACTCCTTTATTTCATTATCACGACCAAATATCTTTGCCTCAGTGGGAAAAGAAGTGGTCTCAGGTCGAACGATCTGTCAAACCGTGGAGATGATTGGCGTAAGCCCATTCTCTCGAGTTGCATACATTGATTATCTAGCCTCTCCTTGATGTGATTCAATTTTTTCCATGTTGCCTTGAATGGCATCGTGAAAGAAATTAGTGCCTGGTTCCGATGAGGTCGTACTGCCCTCAATTTCTAACTTCAGTTCATAGTATTGGAAACACTCTAGAAGGTCTTCTGCATCATACATGGCAGCCTTAAGTTCTGGAAGGAACTCAGCCACACGCATCTCATGGCTCCTCCACTCTGCTAGATCAATAAAGTTGCGCATTGTAGGTAGAATATCCCGAAGGCATTGAAGAGAGCTCTTCAACTTCAGTACATCATCTTCTTTAAGTTCTTGATTTTCTCCTCCATTTGAATGGGTTTGCCGAGATTTAAGCCATTGGAAAAAAAGTGACACACTCATTGAAGCCAGCAATGGCCTCAATTGCCTGTTTTATGTAGCTTATTATGCTCATATTGACTTGAGTGAAGATTTTTGAAGTCCTCTGTGCTGGAGACACAGTATATTGATGAACGTCAGAAAGGTATATCATGTGGTAACATCTTAATTCTATAATTAAATTAAATATTTAAATGTATAGTTATTTCAACAAAAAAACAATAAAATGTATAGTTATGAAGTCAGTTGATGCAGCAAATATTTTCTTGATATATTATCTCCTAGAAACAGAGCAGCCATAGTTTGAGTTCATAGAAAATAAAATAGAACCTGACACAGCAATGTTTACAATAGAGATATTACTCCACAAGATATTCATATAGTTTAATGGCAATTGGGAAACAATGGAAGAGCTGTGCAGGAATAAAAAAGAAGTGGATGCAAAATGCAACTTATGTTTTACTCAGATTCTTTATGTTTAGATAAATCATAGTAGTGTTAAAAAGAGAAACATGCGAGTGGATCATGCATAATACGCAGGATATTTAGCGATGTCTTAGTGGATTACCGTATTATAGCTGGATATAATCAGTTTCCGCCATTCTTCCTGTCTTTTGCCAACATTCCAAAGCAGAGATGATATTTCATATGGGGACCTGATCTGGTGACTGCAGGGATGCGGTTTTTGCCATCATTCGCCTGTCATTTCGTTTGTTAAAGAAAAAGTCAGATAGACTTGCAAATGCAAAAGGGAGGTTAAAAGGCTGAATTAACTGTGAATCATCAGCTGACAGGATGGATTGCAAGGTGTATCTGTGAAGCAGATTGGTTGGCCTCTAATCTAAGAGTACTATGCTTGAAGTAATCTTGAGAGGCTGACAAACAGCAGCTATCTGGCGATGTTTGGTTTCAGGGTCGAACAGAACTAGTGCGCTGCACCGGGGACAGGGAGAGAGGACCTGCGCTGCGCTACGCCTGGTAGAGGGAAGGAAACACGTAGGAGGACCAGGGTGCTTACCAGAGCCAGATCTGGTGACTACGGACAAGTAAGCATTTACCTGTCATTTCATTTGTTAAAAAAAAAAAAGTCAGAGAGTTTGCAAGTCCGAATTTAAAGGCCGAACTGAGAGTCATCAGCTTACTGCTTACATGATGGATTCCAAGGTGGGTCTTGGGAGCAGATTAGCTGGCCTTGATCGTACAGTACTTGAAGGAATCTTGACAACTACTATGTGACGATATTTGGTTCCGGCGTTGTTTCCAGGGATGGCTGGAGATGGAACAGGAGTGGTCTGGGCGATCCCGTTCCCAAATCTTGCCCCCAGCCCACCACCCTTCACCTCAATCGATCGGACGGGCTCGCCCCCCGCTTGGACGACGTCACTCACTAGTGTGCTGCGCAGGTCGCAGGGGGGAGAGAGGGCATGTGACTTGTTACACCTGGAAGTGAGAGAGGAGAGGGAGAGAGTGGAATAGCGCAGGGCGTTTACCAAAGGCGCGACGGCGGCGGAGATTGAGAAGATCGGCTGCCGGAACTGGAGAAGATGGCGGCGGCGTTCCTCGGTGGGCTGCAGATGCAGGCTTCGATGGACCGTAGGATGAGATGACGGCGGCGACCGGCGGCGGAGGTGCGGCGAGGCGACGGATGGCGGTGGATTCTGCGGTGAAGCTCGGCGGCGGCGGCTCGGCTCCGGCGACCTGCGCGAGCGGTGGGGGCTGCTCGGCCGGCGAGGTGCCGTGCAGTGCAGTGCAGTGCAGGGGCGGACGAGAGTGGTTGAGGAAAGTGCAGGTGAGACGAGAAGAAAAGTTTTTCAAATGAAAGAAGACCGGAGGAGAGAAGATTTTGGTGGCACTGCACTTGCCTCGCAGTTTCGTAGCGCGTCCAAGAGCATCGAGACAAAGCAAACAAAGCAACCATGTGCACCCCATTGATCTTGACCCCTGCCCGCGACTCGCCAAGTCAAGAGCGCACACCTAACACCTTCATCAGGTGTGGAATTTTTTTTTTTTTTTTTTTACATTAAGAACAAAAAAAATGTTTAGAAATACATAGTTCTAGAATTGCGAGAACATTGTTTCATCCAACTTCAGGACGAAAAATGTTCTAAATTTGGAAAAACAAATGTGTTTGGTAGAAAAATGTTCTAGGTTGAGAAGGACATCGAACAAACTTCAATGCTTTTAGGACAAGGGAGAATTATGTTCCATGTTATCAGAGAGAGGGAGAATCTAAGACAAAAGAGACATGTTCAGCTCCACCACAAAATTGTTTGTTTAGCAAACAAATTATATTCTTCGACCGTCATAGGGGAAAAATTTTGCATCATGAAAAACAAATATTTCAAGGAAAAAAAAAGAAGTAAAAACATAAAATAGGGCAAAGTGAAAATATTTCAAAAACATGGAGAAAGTAATGAAAATATTAAGAGCAAGAAATTTGAGAAAAAAAAACTTTTTCTTTTGGTGTCAAGAGGGAGGTTCTTTACTTGGGTGCTGTATCTCATTGGTCCCAAACGGCTTGCACCATCTTCTACAAAGAATGAGGATATTACATAGTTTTCTCTTGCCATGGCTGATACTCCTATTATTGCCATGGGCTGAGGATGCAGATGCGTGTGTGTCCAAGAATCTCGGTGCCTTTGCACCAAGTGCAGACAAAGATCAACAACTGATGCATCTTGAGTGGCTTGGCGGTACGCCCCCAAGCCGTAAACATGCGAGCAAGCAAGGTGCCCACACAGATTTACCTCATCTGCTCGCCTGGGATGCTGCTTGCATTGCTCCACCGTGGGCACACGGCAGCTGGTCGCCCGCAAGTCGCAGGCGGCAGGTGCGGGGCGCTCAGGCCTGTCGGCCCCGGGGCAGCCGACAGGCTTGAACAGTCGGCATCCCAGCAGCCAGGCCTTGCTGCACCTGCACGAGTTGGTCCGACCGATTTCATTTTCTCGGGAACGGCTCAGTCCGGAGGAGATAGATATTCCTAGGCCTGGATTGTCCAGTGCACCGGAACCAAAACACGGGACGTCCTGTCCGAGCATATACTTCCTTTTTTTCCTCTTGAAAATAAAACAAAAAAAAAAAATACATAAATACGCAATGGTTCAGAGAATGTTTATTTATTAGATTATAGAATTATAGATTCTAGCTAGATGCATGGACCACCTCTCTTCTTCGGTTGTTGCCTCCTTTCCATATTAGTATTAGCAGTAGATTGTGTGTACATTCCAGATGCGAAAATGAATGATGATATACAGAATGTTTCAATGATTTTAATCAGGTACCACTTATATTGCACAAGCAGATAATGCATGACTACTATACACCATGATGATTTAATCATGCATTAATTTTATGCAAGAGACATCATGAAATTTTAAATGTACTTGGTTTTTATCGACCATATTCACCCGTATTTCATTAAGTGAAAAAGCAACAAAACACAAACACGCTGATGCAATGGCAAGAGGACATCGCAACCGGCCGAGTTCAGAAACCTATCTACAGTAACCTGCTGCATATGGTAGCTGTTTAATTAGGATTTGACGAAAACTAACCCTGGGTTTATTATATGTGTGCAGCAGCAGCCGCTTCCTCCTTTGCCGCCACGGTGTCGGCCACCTCCAGCTCGTGGGCTCCGGGCGCCACACGTGTCGCCCGGCCTGATGTGAATGCGGCCATCGCGCCTGCTCCCGCCCGCTGGCTATCATGCCGACCCCTCGTGGTGTCGCCTCCTCGCAGCCGTGGAGGCGGTGATCTTGACACGCACGACAGGGGACGTGGTGTTGCGACCGCCCGCACCGCGCACGCACGCGCCGCCGGATGGATGTCACGTTTTCCCCATACGGGGAGCACTGGCGCCAGGCCAGGAAGGTGTTGATCGCTCACATGCTAAGCGCAAAGCAAGTCGTGGCTCAAATGACTGGCCGGGAGAAGGAGGTCCTGAGTCGCGGCAGCCGTGGGGCGAGCTGTGGATCTGAAACATGGGGCTTCCCCCCTCCCCTCGTCACTCCCCAAGCCGCCCCAGGGGCGCTTCGGCCCAAGCCTCTCAATGACGGACGTCCGCTTCGCTCTAAATATACTTAACTGAATTTGCAACATATTCAACGGTACTAATAATGTGCACACAACTTCTTCAAGTCGGCCGATGTATCCCACCATATATTATCTATGAGCAATATCCCACCAGTCTTTTGTGTGCGATGTGTGTAGGAATACGGATCTGACTGCCTAGATACATGTTGAAATCGGTGACAGACGCCACCCAGCAAACACTCCTCACTATGCGATGGCTTACAAGAGAATGAATCAGTGCTCCGAGTGAAAACCCTAGAAGGGTATATGTACCGTACCATGGGGGGCTCCGGCCCCCCTCCCTAAGCGTCCTCAGGGGCGCTCCGGCCCAAACCTCTCGACGACGGGCTTCCGCTTCGCTCTCTCGAAAGCTGACCACCCTAATAATAATATGCAACTGAATTTGCAACTTATTCAACAATATTAATAATTTGCACACAACTTCTTCAAGTCGGCAGACCGTACGCCGTTGTTGCACGACCTGATTCGCGAGACGGGCCCCTTCGTAGCGTTCAACCTGGATGACTACTTCCCGTGGATGGGACTTTTCTCGAGGTCCATGCGCGTCAGGGCGGGGAAGCTCAGGACAAGGTGGGACGAGGTGTTGGACAGGCTCATCGCCGACCACCACGAGGCTTGGGAGGCTCCGGCGGACAACCAGGAGGAGGACTTCATTGGGGCCATCCTCGCTCACCAGGACGACTACGGCCTTACCAGGGATGTCTTGAGGGCCCTCATCGTTGTAAGCAGCACCTTATTGTTACCTTATTTTTAGTATAGATACTGTAGTATATAGGTACATGTGTGCGTATATATATGTTGCATGCATGCATGTTTCAATCTCAATATATATATTCCTTGGCCATATATGTCATCATCAACAATGCAATATATACGACGGACGGAATTCGATAAACCAGTACCACGCGTACGTGCAGGACGTCTTCTTTGGTGGCACCGATACCTCATACAACGTGCTAGAGTACGCCAAGCTGGAGCTCGTCAGGAACCCCCGCGTGATGTCTACCCTGAAAGAGGAGCTACGCAGCGCCGTCCCACCAGCTGGAGATGCTATGAATATGATGGTGAGGGAGGCCAACGTCACCGGCCTTCCGTACCTCAGTGCCGTGATAAAGGAGACGCTGCGCCCGCTCCTGGCACCGCATTACTCAATGAGCGAAGTCCACGTCGGCTCGTGCAAGGTACCTGCAGGGACAGCGATACTTGTCAACGCTTGGGGCATCGGCCGGGACCCAAGCCTGTGGGAACACGCTGACCAGTTCGTTCCCGAGAGGTTCCTGGGCACTGGGCAGTGATGATGGTGCGGCCGTCTTGAGCAGCTTCAGGGGCACGGACTACATGTTCGTGCCCTTTGGAGCCAGGCGAAGGATGTGCCCCGGGATCGACTTCGCCGTCCCTAGCCTCGTTGACCACTTTTATGTAGCTTATTATGTTCATCCTACTTCACCCTGAAGATTTTGTCGTCGTCTGTGCTGCACAAATAGTAGATTTACTGAACATTAGAAAGGTAGTATATCTTGTGATCACATATTAATGCTAATTAAAGGTATGAAAAGCCAGTTGATGCAGCAAATATTTGAATCGTAGTTCAAATTTGATACTTCCTCAACGAGTTAGTATGGGATGATTAACGACAATAAATAAGTACCTGCCACTGCAATGGTTACAGTAGAGATATTACTTCAGAAGATGTTCATATAGTTTAATTGGAAACTTTGGAACAACTAACTCTAAAGGAACCAAAAATATCATGGATGCAAAAATGCAGCTTACGTTTTACTCTCTTTTTTTTTTCATGTTTAGAATAGATCAGAGTAATGTTAAAAGGGAAATATGCGAGTGGATCATGCATAATACACACTATACTTGGTGATGTCTTAGTGGATTACCGTCTTATAGCTCGATATAACTTGGTGATGTTAGAATAGATCAGAGTAATGTTAAAAGGAAGGTTAAAAGGCCGAAGTGAGAGTCATCAGCTTACTGGGGTCTTGCAGACATTGGCCGGGCATGCATGCATCCTGGGTTCGATCACATGCAGACGCGCGTCTTCAGCGACATCATTGCTTGCTGCCCGCAACACGTAGATTGCATTCAAGAACCGAGAAATAAAGGAAGACTTTTGGTGTCACGAAACTGAGCAGGTTTTCTCCTTTATTCAGGAGGTTTTATATCACGCTTGGAATTAATATTAGCCCTCCATTTGTTCTGATCGAGGTGCACCTGTCCGCCCCCTCGCTCGTCCGCCCCCACGCCGCCCGTCCTCTTCCCTCCTCCTCCTCCTCCTCCTCCTCACCGACACCTCCTCCGTCATCCTCCGGCGTGTCCGTGCTGACCCTCGACACGGGGCCTCGCCCGACTCGCGACTCCCCAGCACGAGGAGCAGCTTCTCCTGTGAACAAAAACTCCTTGGTCCTGGCCGCCGTCCCATCCCCACGGCGGCGATCTCGGACTTGAAGCTCCGCCAGCACCGAGTGATGATGGCTGCCGTGGGCTGTCGGGCTCGCCGGGCGGACAGGTGCACCTCGATCACGGGGGACGCGCCGCAGACCGCCTCGTACAGTCGTACATGTCGAGCACCTTCAACTTCAAGAGCTTCTCCGCCGCTCGCTTGGTCATGGCCACGGCCTCCGTGAAGCTGAGCATGTGCAACCCATGTCGCCACGCACGCCGCTTACTTGCTTGTGCAGTAATTAAAGGAGCTAGAGCAAGCCATTTGCTCTCGCCGCTACGAATTCCGCAAGCATTCTGTGGGATCATGTCAGGCGCTGTCGCGGCGTGAGAGATCGGATGAACAACAATAGGCCAACGTTGATGGCGTGCCAGAACGCCTGGGTCCACGGCACGATCACCGCCTCCAGCGCCTCCCACGATATCTTCATCACGTCATCGATGGCGCGTGTCGTCGAGCAGCCCGTGGAACTCTTCCTCGAGGAACGCCATGGCACGGCCGTGACGCGGTTCACGGCGGCCGCGTGCTTGCCGCCGCCCTCGGGGCTCTTGCCGAGCGCGGACGAGAGCGCCGCGATGCGCGTGATCGCAGCGAGGGTCTGGCGGGCGTAGGCACCTCGGTGGCGGCAGTTGACGTCGGACGTTGGCGGCGATCGATGTACAGAGGAACGATCGGTTCCTGGATTCGGACGTGAGGAACTAAAAACTGAGAAGCTGTAGATTAAAAAAACTAAACTACCCCTGATTATGAGAAGTGAGGGGAGGAACCAGCTTAAACTAAATCAACGGAGGAACCATCGGTTCCTGGAAAACAGACAAAGGTGGTTTTGATCTGCACCATGCATGATCCGCCATGATTGTATACATGTGCCATCCCACACGGACAAGGCATGCATGCATGGCTACAGAGGGAGAGGCAGCCGCGCGCCAACTCTGGTGTTGTGCGCCATCCTACACATGTTCAAGTTGGTTGGCGCCACACAACTCGGACTCAGGGACACAGCAGCCACGACGCGAATACAGAACATCACATGGCCACCTACTGACATAGTACATGCCACGGTCGACAACACAGAGAGAGTGGCCAACACTACATACTGAAAGAACGTTAAAAAGAAGGAAAACGTCGTTAATTAATATAGCTAAACAAACAACAAAAAAGGCGTACATACAGTACATGATCTCGAGGGGTTGCTCCATGACTTTGCCTGCCTGCGCCTGTCCCCAGTTGGAGGCAGCATCACCTATCATCAAGTAGAGAACGTTGGTCAGCAAAAGGACTACTCTCCAAAACAAAAAAATGTAAGTGGAACTGCAAGCAGTAATCATAGTGCTGAGCATTCAGAGTTACTGGAGAGTGGAGATAGAAAAGAGACATTCAAAAAATAACTAACAGGATTAGGATCACATGACTGGCTAGTAAGATATAATCTAATCTAACACATACAGAGGTTTAATTCGTAAGTGTCCTAAGACTACAATTTGGATCATAGTTTATACCGCAAGAAGTGTCATACCTACTCGCATCAATAGCCTCTCTGCAAGGGCTGCTGTATTTCTTCCAACTTTGGGCATTTAAAAATGTACACTTTTGGTATGTGTGCAATCGCTTCCGGTCCACCAATTGATACAAGATCTCCACAAAACCAAATCCTTAATTCCTGGAGTGATTTGAGACTACTGCTCCACAGGTCGCTTGGAATGTACTCTATGTGTTTGCATTGAACCATCTTCAGTGTTTTGAGGGATTTAAGGTTCTCCAAGCACCTCATAGAAAAATAATCCCAAAACTCTAAGTTTTGGAGGGACGATGGTAACACTACTCCATTTTCCCATTTGAGACGTGGGACAGTTCGAAATAGACAAGGTCTCCAGAACAGGGCAACCCACATTAAGAGTATCTAGTTCGGGGCAGCCTTTAATTGTTAGGTCAGTGAGCCGTGGGAGCTTTTTCTCCATTGAATGTCAATGATGCCGGATGGTAGGTCGATAAACGAAAAATGGTCGGGGAAGAGCAATCAATATCATCTCCAAGATTCCCGGAATCTTGCAAAGAAAGTTTCTTTAGGGGACGGGGCGCCAGGATGTTGTGAGTTGATCTTTGAACAACCGCAAGACACCTCCAGTTCTTCTAGGGAAGGCAAACCCCCAAACCTTTCTACCTGGGTACGGATACCAAACTTGTGCAATTTTTAATCAAGCATTTTCTTGATGGCGGCATATAAGCCGGTCAGAGAAACTCATTTTCAAGGCTTGATAACCTCAGGCGTCTACAATTGTTATCTCGTTAACGATGAGAAAATGGTAGGACCATCAGAACCATGAAACCAACTTGGAAGGTACACTATGCCAGAAATCGCTATCAGTGACGCCATGATTAGTGACACGAAAAGAAAACGCGTCACTAATAGATTATCGCTGACGCGGGTTAACAAGACGCGCCACTAATTAGATGTTGCCCATGCTCTAGAATCAATACGCCGTCACTAATAACAACTTATCCGTGGCGTGTCTTGTTAACCCGTCGATAAAATCTGCGACGTGTTGGGCAGCAGCGTCACAGATATGTGACCTTATCGTGACGCGGGTCAACAAAATGCGTCACTGATAATTAATGTGACACATGTTTTATAGACGTGTCACAGATATGCTGACCTATCTGTGACTCGTTTTGTGAATCCACGTCACAGATAACGTGGCCCAAAATGATAGATCGGCCCACTACTTCCTGTCGGCCCAATTGCAACTTCCGTTGATAGCACTCTCCATCTATCGATCCGATGGTTGAGAAACGTTGTTCACCTCCCCAAACCCTAGTTCCCATCCACATCGATCTCCCTCTGTCCTCCTGCCAGAAGACCAACGCCGGCGTCTGCGACCCTGCTCCTCCCTTCCCAACGCGAGCTCTCCCTCCCCTCCCTTCTCCGGTGCTGAGGTCGCCCTGCTCCTTGACGGGCCATGGCACTGGCCGCCCTTCTTCTCCCCTATCCAGGTCGACGACGGGTGGCCGCCGTTCTTCTCCTCCGCCCAGATCCACAACACGAGGGCTATGGGCGCGGGGCTGGTGTCGCCGGCCGCGGCACAAGGCCACAGGCAATCTGCTCCTCCCCGCGATGTCGCGATCTGATCCCGCCCCAGCTCAGCAGCCAGATCCGTCCCTACCCAACCACCAGTTCCGGGGCCAAGGGTGGAGGTGGAGGATGTCCGTGACAGTGGAGGAGCAGATGGTGGTGAAGTCGATCTGGGAGGAGTACCCTGTGAGTCTCTCCCCCAAGCGCCCTCCAGTCCACGCTTCAGACCAAGGACGAGTGGCACCACAGGTACCCATTTCTCTGCTCTTGCTCTTTGTCGATTTGTTCTGCTGAAACCAGACACTTTTAGTTTTGAGCTCTGGTAGTCCTAGTAGACGTCAATGTTGTGAAATCGCTGCTCTTTTGGCACTTATTTGGATCTCGTTCTCAACTAGCTGCTTTGAGGTCATCAATTTGGTCAGGACAGTTGTAGTCGTCGATCTGGTCTCTGCTCATTTTGTGTTCAAACTAGTTCAGAGTTGCATTCTCAGTTAAGTGATTGTTGTAGTTTAGATGGATCAGCTGTAGTTGAAATCATTATATACTGCTATGCTTGATTGCTCCTTTAGTATTGTCTAGTGCTGTACGCAAATTGCATCATATAGATGAAGTATGAGCCCCATGTACTTAAGTTCTGCAGTTTGCCATGGTCCTATGATTGAATGTTTTCTGTATTTCTTTTTCAGGTAAAGTACGGGCAAAAAAAATCACGGTGCGAATCAGTTGTTAATGCTTTATCAGAGGTTTGTATTTTGAGTATTGCTGATTAGTTCTTAGTACTACTATAATAGTTGCCTGCATCTTTTTGGTAGTAATACAGTTTGCATATGCTAGCTGCATATACTGCTGTGATGAGAAAATGTTACTACCTGATCCCCTTTTAATACTGCTATGGATGCAGAATGACAATAGCACTTCCAATATTAAGAACAAATACTACTCGAAAGTATGGTTGCAAACTGCTACTTTTTATGGTTCAGCCGAGCTAGGTAGGTTACTGTGTCACAGCACCGTGTGTAATCACTCTTTCTAGTGCTATAAGCTTTTGTTTGCTTGCTTGTTTGGAATTGGATGCCTCCAGGAGCTTCAGCCGAGGTTGGTTCCGGAGGTGCGTCTAGATGTGCTTGTTGAGGTAAGGATAAGCACCGGTGTGGAATTCGTGCTACATTGTTTATCCTGCTGGGAGGATAAGCACCGGAGGTTCCGGAGGTTTGCTACTTTGTTTGATAATTCGGAACAAATCCCCTTTTAATGCCATGCCAACATTGTTTGATAATTCTGAATAGTAGTTCATTTATCTAAATTTATTTGATAATGATGTCTATGCAGTTTCTGATAAGGGGCTCCTAGAAATAGTGCTTGGTGAGTTTCTGATATATATGCCTCTTAAGTGGTGCCCCTCATGTTTATCCTGCTGGGAGTGGACACGTAAGTGATATGGTTTTGCTTGTTTTGCTTAGTTCTTTTTTGCTTAACTTATGTATCTTTGTTTTTGCTGTACACTTATATTTGATATGGTTTGTACTTATTTCTGTGCATGTGCTGGGCGCTGTTGTGCAGTGCCAAATATTCTTCTGTACCTCCACTTCCTGTGTTTGCCTGATCCTCCATGAACTGAGTGCCCGAGTGTGAGCTGTGAGAGAAGTCTAGGCCATGTCTACCTTGCCATCATATATACTTAGACAGCAGTCTCAGTGACCACTATGAAATGCTTTTTATCAAATCTAGCTTGCTATTTTACTGTAAGTTTGTAGCCATGGATCCTGTCCCTCAATCCAGCAAACTAAAGAGAATTAGAATATATTCTAGTGCCTGGTTATCAGTGAATATATTCTAGCATCAGTCTTCTTTGCAGCATGTGTCAAAACCTGAGTTATATCTAGAGAGCTATATCAGTACTATTGGAGTTGATTTTCTAAGTTGGTTTCTCTATGAGATAAAAAAGCTGATTCCCCTGTAGTGTGCCATTGCTTGCATGCCTTGCTAGTTATTTTTTTTAAGGCAGTGCCTATTGCTAGTTATTACTCATGTATGGCCTTTTTTTCCTCCCTATCTGCTAGAAAATACGCACCGTTGAGCAAGATGGGAAGACAATAAAGCTGCAGATTGAAGTAATCAGCTGTAGTAAAGGTTACATTTCATAACAGTTAGAAGCTTTGACACTACTGTGGAGCTCATGGAATTATTGTGAGCTTTGTTTTTCTTTTAATTTTTTTTCGTATGTGTTATTTTTTTCTCATCTTGATAATCTGGGTCTAATTTAAAATTGTCATATTTCCATAGGTTGTGTATGATGTAACTGACCAGGAATGGTAGACATGAGGAATATCAACAACAGCAATTTGTCAGGTAGCTCTTGCTTAGCTGCAGAAACATTTCTTTTCCTGAGTTGGCGATGTCGCTCAGAATTGAAGTAATTTGACAGTGCTAGTCTTAACTAAAGATCGATTCCTTTCATGTAGTGCTGATTGCGTACTAGAATATGCGATTATACTTTTCTACACCGACCATTTAAACTCTTCTGATATGGAATCTGAGCAGCTACTTTTTTGCAGATTGCTATTACTAGAAGATTTTGTTTATCTCATAGCTATTTTGTGATGAAGTTACGGTGCAAAGAATCAAGCCTTACCCAATTGTTTATCTTCATTCACATTTCATCGTTGTATGGAGTTATCAGCTAATGTAAGTGGACTGCAATTTATTTATGAAATATATATTTTTCGTATGTTACAGATGGGCCTATTGTATATGTGAGGTTGCATCAGCTGCTGTATTGAAGAATCAGCATACTACTATTAACTGAGCAGTTGCATCCCTTGAAATAGATTCTTGCAATGATATGCCTTTCTTTGGATACTATCTTATGATGCATGTTTATATCCCACATTTTGGATTGCATACCAAATTGTTATTTTCTATACCGAGTAAGGCAGGTTTCAATATCTTAGAATGCTTGTTGTTTTCACTGTCTTAGGATGCTTGCAGATTTCTAGCTTTTTCAATATCTTACATAAACCTTATTTCTTGTTACAATCAGCTGGCACTTCTAATTGTACTTTGGTTTACAATGGTTTTGCAGGATCTCATGAACAGCCCTTATACCCAATGTAGTAACAACTTTTGTACTATTAGATTAGAAATCATGTAGTCTTCTAGGTTGTAGTTACACCTTATGTAGATACGTTGTATTTGGAGTTTGTAAAGAATTTGACTGCTTAAATGGATGAAATATGTATGTGTAACCAACGATTATGGTAGAGATTTTTTTTAAATTGTTAACAGTGACGCGTATTGGCTCGAGGCGCCACCAATAACCCGTGATGATTGACGCTTATTGGCAGTATGTGTCACCAATAACCCTTTTCAGTGACGCCGTATTGGTTTGGAGG
Organism: Hyparrhenia diplandra; assembly: GCA_015847255.1. Taxonomy (NCBI): domain Eukaryota; kingdom Viridiplantae; phylum Streptophyta; class Magnoliopsida; order Poales; family Poaceae; genus Hyparrhenia; species Hyparrhenia diplandra. The sequence goes on from JADLZK010008733.1 coordinate 87,952, forward strand.
CGCCACCGATAACATTTATTAGTGACGCCAGTATTGGCGATAAGCGTCACCAATATCCCTTATCGCTGATGCATATTGGCTGGACTCGCCACCGATATCCCTTATTAGTGACGCTGTCTTTACGCTGCGCCACAAATATTGTACTATCACGACGTAAATTTAGTGACGCCTAAAATGTAAGGCCACATCGATAGCCGCGGAACAAGTGTCACTAATAAGGATTTCTGGCATAGTGGTATTCACCTGGATAACATATGAGGCACAAAAATTTGATAGTGGTGGGAGGTTGTAATGCTTTAAACACTTCTATTCCATTGTGCACTTGAGGTCCCGTGAAAATTCTCTCTCTTTAGACCAATCCAGAGTCGATTAAAAGTATCATTCTTCATAAGTTCAATTTTTGCAGCCGATCCTTGCTTATTTCACGGAGGTTACATAAATATATACAATCTCCAGTGAACATATTCAAATTATTTATCTTTCCAAAGATCAATCTTAAAAACATGCAATTCAAACTTTTGCAGATTGACCGTGATTACTAAAGCCTTCGTGTATTATTTTTGATTTTGCATTTCCTTGCACTTATTACCTCAAGATTATAGAGGTGATGTATCGTTGCAGAAGGCTATCAAAAAAGGCAAGCATCGAGATTTTAAGGTACCGAAGACTCTTCATGTTGCTAATACCGCCCGGCAACCCAAACCTAGAGACAGAGGCACGAGACCATGACACGTGCATGAAAGTTTAGTACACCATTTCTTCATCACAAGATCACCACCTTGACCCTTCAAAGACATGTCACAAAGTAGGGTGATTAACTTTGTTTGCTTGCATAGACTTTCTAAGTCAGAACACTTAAAATCTCTCGCTTTTGAGCATCGAAAAGATGACGGACGCTCCTAGGAATCCTTTCAAGATCCTTTTTCTTTTATTATGAAGCAATTATCCTTTGAAACCAGTTGTGCCATGTCATGTATCAAATCATGCATTACATATTTCCCACGAAATTTCGAAAATGACAAATGTGCAAGTTCTTCAAAGTACTTGCATCCAATTTGTTGAAGTGGAATGTTATGTTCAGCTTCCACAAATCCTTCGCCACCCAAATTTCGCTAAATCTTCCTTTACAAAATTGTAATCTTTCGGTACACAAAGAAAGAATGAGAAACATCTCTTTAAATGCAATGGTAAATAAATGTAGCTTAACCGAAGAGCCAAGATAATTTCGTTGTCCTCTTGTTTATGCACCCACAACCTGATTATTTAGAATCATATTCCAATATGCCGGGTCAAAGCTCATTCCTAGCAAAATGGCCCAAGGGTTTTGCAAAACTAAAGGAGAGCCTTTCAACTTTGGGAGTATTTGCTCACCAATGCTTTCCAATTCAGGGCTATTGTTGGAGGTATCAGATCCAAACACACATAGTTTGAAGAAATTCGAAAGACATTATCCTTAAGGCCCTCTAAATGAAAGGGATCCATCGTCCGCACTACATTAGCAACCTTTTCGCATCCTTGTTGTGACAAGCATCATGCTTCCCTCAAGTACATCTTTAAAAGGTGCACAAAACCTCTTCCGTAGCTCCCACTTTTTAGCCCACATGTCATCAAGGACAACTAAAAATCTTCTCTTATTGATGCTATCCGTAAGATCAACCTCGAAGAGAGTCCAAATTATCCTTCATAGCCGCTTTTTCTCGTAAAATTGTTCTAAGGCCTCTTTAGTTAACCTCTCGACATCAAAGTCATCCGAGACACAAATCCAAACAATCACATCAAAGTGTTTTTTCACTTGTGGATGGCTGCAGATATTTTGGGCGAAAGTAGTTTTTCCAACACCCCCATTCCAAATATGGGCAAAACTGGAACACTTGTTATTGTTGCTTCATTATTGTCAAGGGTAGCACAAACTTGGTTGCTTGATGACGAAGGGATTGCACTTCTTTTCCTCTTGGGTCTGGAAGGACCCTTCGTTATTTGGCGGGTACACCAAGCAGCCTAATCTCCATTATTTCATCATTACGACCAAATATCTCGCCCTCTGGGAAAAACGAGTGGTCTTGGGTCCGACCGACTGTCAAAGCGTGGAGTTACTTGATGTAAGCCCATTTTTCTAACAGCCCAAATAAGTTATCTAGCCTCTCCTTGATGGGAGTCAATTTTTTGAAGTTACCGCGGATCGACATCGTGGGAAACAATTTGTTGCCGGTTCGCTGAGGTCGCACTGCCCTCAATTTTCACCTTTTGCTCGTAGCATCGAAATCTTCCCGAAGGTCCTCCTCGCATCATACACAGCAGCCCTCAGCTTTGGAAGGAGCACCGCCACAGGATCCTCATGGCTCCTCCACTCTACTCGATCAATAAAGTTGTACATTGCGGGTAGAGTATCCCGAAGGCATTGGAGAGAATTCAGTACATCATCTTCTTTAAGTTCTTGACTTTGTTCCATTTGAATGGGATTGCAGAGATCTAATCCGTTTGAAAAAGTGTCAGACTCATTGAAGCTAGTAATGGCCTCAATAACCAGTCTTATGTAGCTTATTATGCTCATACTGACTTCACACTGAATATTCTGTCGCCCCTCTATGCTGCACCTAATAGTAGATTTACTGAACATTAGAATGATAGTGTATCTTGTGGTCACATATCATTGCTAATTAAATGTATAGTTATGATTTATGAAAAGCCAGTTGATGCAGCAAGTATTTTCTTCACATATTCTTTCCTAGAAACAGGGCAACCATGGTTGAATCATAGTTCAAATTTGAAACTTCCTCAATGAGTTAGTATGGGATAATTCATGAGAATAAACTAGAGCCTGTCAATGCAATGGTTACAACAGAGAAATTTACTTCACAAGATGTACATATAGTTTAATGGGGAACAAAGACAGTGGGTGTGAAAATGCAGCTTATGCTTTACTAATATGTTTTTTTTATGTCTAGATAGATCAGAGTAATGTTCAAAGTGAAACATGAGTGGATCATGCATAATACCCAGGGTACATGGTGATGTCTTGTTGGATTACCTTGTTATTGCTGGATATAATCAGTTTTTGATGTCCTTCCTATCTTTCGCCATCACCAATCATGTGCACATTCCAAAACAGACAGAGATGATCTTTTATATGGGGAGGCCAGATCTGGTGACAAATAACCATTTACCTGTCATTTCGGTTGTTAAAATAAAAAGTCAGATAGCTTGCAAATGCGAATTTAAAGGCCGAACTGAGAGTCATCAGCTTACTGCTTACATGATGGATTACAAGGTGGATCTTGGGAGCAGATTAGCTAGCCTTGATTGCACAGTACGCAGGTCGCAGGATACTTAGCGATGTCTTAATGGATTACCGTATTATAGCTGGATATAATCAGTTTCCGCCATTCTTCCTGTCTTTTGCCAACATTCCAAAGCAGAGAGGATAGATCATATCGGGACCTCATCTGGTGACTGCAGGGATGTGGTTTTTGTCATTATTCACCTGTCATTTCGTTTGTTAAAGAAAAGGTCAGATAGCTTGCAAATGCAAAAGGGAGATTAAAAGGCTTAATCAACTGCGAATCATCAGCTGACAGGATGGATTGTAAGGTGGATCTGTGGTCCTGTGGAGCAGATTGGTTGGCCTCTAATCAAAGACTACTATACTCGAAGTAATCTTGAGGCTGACAAACAGCAGCTATCTGACGATGTTTGGTTTCAAGGTCGAATAGAACTAGTGTGCTGCGCCTGCGCCGGCCGGGGATGTGGAGAGAGGACCTGCGCTGCGCTACGCCTGGTACAGGGAAGGAAACGCGTAGGACCAGGGTGCTTACCAGAGCCAGATCGGCTGCCGCCTGCCGGTATTGGAGAAGATGGCGGGGTTCTTCGGTGGGCTTGCAGCAGTCTTCGACCGCGTAATGACAACGGCTGCCGGCGGCGCAAGTTGTGGAAGATCGGAAGCTGGGCGACGACGACTCGACGAGGCGAGAGTGAGAAGAGGGACAAGAAGGTAGTAGCAGCCGGTAGCAAGCTGGCCAAGTTTGTGCTAACCGGCTTTTTTTAAAAAAAATTCATTATCGGGGAGAGGAACTGACTTTGCAAGTTCCAACTTTGACATATTTTAGCGGGGATGTATATAAACTCCTACTTGCTAATCCAAGTGGCCCATATAAACCACTAAGAGCTCCCCTTGACCTTTTCATGGAACCGGTAGCTTGTGCGGTTGGGCCAGAGAGTAGACTTGACAGCGACAACATTTTTTTGTTTTTTCTTTAAAAAATCTGGACAACACTTTCGTTGACCACAAGTTAATTAACCAAGTATTTGAAAAAGTAAACAAAACAAAACGACGCTTTCTAAAACGTTCGTTTCCATCACCCGCCTAATTTTTCCACGAACCCACCAGAAATATATACTTACCATACGCCACGTCATGGAACTCAACCCCTCTATATTTTAAGTAACAACTCCGACAAAAGGGTACTATTTGCTGATCAAACCGATTGGAGGTTGAACGTGGCACAACTAGCCTATTGGAGGTGGAATGTGCAACAACAACAACAAGCTCTCGCCGCCCGCCGTGCAAGCAATGGCCTGGGATGCTGCTTGCATTGCCCGACCGTGCTTGCCTCGGACTAGGCGGTCGACCAGCTGTGCCGTGGGTCCGCCATTCTTCTTCAGGCAGCACCTGCACGAGTTGGTCCGACCGATTTCATTTTCTCGGGACGGCTCGGTCCGGATGAGATATTGGGCCTGAATTGTACTGTGCGCCGGAACCAAATCACCGAATGTCCTACCCAGCCCATAAGACAGAACTTCTCTCAGTGCTGGGCCGAGGCCCATGGTTTACCAGCCTGCTTTGAATGTGATGTGCGTAGACTTCCCCTAAAAAAAATCAGAACCCAAGACAAATATGCATATTTGACAAAGTTTTTGATCGCACATATATATTTGACAAAGTTGATACCAATTTGTGACAGAAATTGTCTGTGGGGGCTAAAATCTGATTCAGTTATAATTCGTCTGAAATGCTGTAGATGGCTTCGTCAGTAACAAATACTCTAACTTGGCACAAACGGCGAGACCAGGTGGCAGAGCGACCATGGATCTGATTCAAGAGAACCGCGTGTGGGAGATGAGTGATGATTGACTGAACCGCCGGTCCGTTCAGCTTTCCTTGCAACTACTTTAGCGACATTCAGCGGCGTGCATCCTGGATTCCCGGGTCTGCGGCTTCTTCAACATTTCTTTAGCGATTCGATGTGTACATACAAATCGCTGTATGTCTATGGCCACTAATACACCAGACAAGGAATTGAAACGGAGTCTCGCAATCTGGTAGACAGAGTTAATTGCGTTCCTGTCTTCCAATTTCTTTCTTTCTTGTTTTGTTTCTGAAGAATACTGAACCTGAGCTACTATGTTGAAGACAGAGTTAATTGCACGGATACCATCAAGTCCACACCATTCATTCTCAACCTGCATATATCATGTGCGACATATCTAGGCATGCTGGTGCCCACTCATTCCATATATATAATAGGCATGCCAGGGTTTGACCTCTGTGCATGCATGTAACCGTCGATCGATAGGAAATGGATACGACGAACAGCAACTTCTGGTTCTGGAGATGCACACACGAACAAATTCAGTTTACTGACTAATCTTGGCGCAAACTTAATGTGCAGGAATAATTAATGGGTTCAGCCGTTCACACACGAACAAAACAAGTGGTAGATCGAATCAAACACGTCTCATCAGTTGCTCTCTCAGTCTCAGCGCCTAAGCCTATATATACGCACGGATCGAGGTGAGATATGGGCAGCCAGCAAGAACACAGGCTACCTCGATCTCTAGCAGTCGCTTCTTGAATTCCTTCAGCTGAAGGTATCCACATTTCATCGCCAATGTATTCCTTCTTCCCATCGTATGCTATGCTTATATGTATTAGTAATTTTCTTTGCACAGCAAGCTCCAATCGAACAGGAGCTTGATCCAAGTCTGAACAATAATTTTCTTCTCAGCTGCTAGTCTTAGTCTAGTTATTACATACTAATAATACTATGATGCCTGCTTGCAGCGCTACCGCGGAGAAGCAGAGAGAGAAGAATGGAGAGCAGGGTTGGCATCGCTGCGTGTTGCCTGCTCATGGTCCTGGTGCTGTCAGGCCAGCAGCAGCAGGTGGCGGGCCTCTCCAAGTTCTGCCGCTGCTACCGGAACTGCTACACCGAGTGCAGGAAGACCACGGGTCGCTACCCCTGCAACGCCAACTGCTTTCAGGACTGCATCAACCGGATGCTGCCGCCGGCGGCTCTGACGACGGTACCCGCCAACTGCCACGACATCTGCCTCATGGGCTTCTGCGGCTCCATGGAGATGGAGGTCGCTGGCGGTGAGGCCAGCCATCTAGCTTTGAATTAATCTCCTTTCTCTGAATGAATGGAATCAATCTGATTGTTTGCTTTGAATTAATGTTGGATTATTTCAGGAGCCATGGCCGGGGATGCCGAGGCGTGTGTGGCTGACTGCACCAAGAACCTCGGTGCCTTTGCACCAAGTGCAGCCAAGATCAACAACTGAAGCATGCATGCATCTGAGCGTGGCTTGAGAGTTGAGAGTAACAAATAGAGTTCCATTCCAGCAGTGTAATGCAATAATCAAATGTATAACCGATGATATATAATATATAGTAACAAGTCTCAATAAATAATCAATCATGTTATATTGTCAGCGAATGGTTCTATAAATAATCACACATGTGCAGCGAAAGAAATATCAAACAGTATACTGTGGGACTTGTGATGCAGAGCACATATTATTTCACTATGTTCAGAAACCAAAAGCCTGCCTTGAAACTCAGGACAAAATGGTATCCTCCACACCCCTCTAACTATGCTCTGAAAAAGACAAATTTTGCTTGTATATCAGAGGCTACTAACAGTCTGAATGATCCATCCATTATCAGTTAGTTGGGTTCAATGAAAAGCACCTTCTGCTTGCAACTTTGCAACAATCGTCAGACGGATAAAAAAAAAATGAAGCCTATTCGTCACTTTGCAACAATCATCCATTAGCACTTAGCAGTTAGCAATGATGGCATTACCGTCTACAGACTACATGAGTAGTTTCTCTGGCTTACAAAGCACAAATTGGTCAATTGGTCTTCGTTCAATGGATAGCTCACCAGCCACTGGGGTCTTGCAGAGATTGGGCATGCATGGATCCTGGGTTCACACTCACAGGCAGACATCTCCAGCTCCAGCAACGTCAACATTGGTTGCTGCCCGCAACATGTGCATTCCATTCAAGAACCGAAAAATAAAGGAAGACTTTTGGTGTCATGACTGAGCAGTGTTTTCTCCTTTATTCATTCAGCAAATATATAGGGAAAACAAAATAAGGGTTTTGATCTGCATCATGCATGATCCACCGTGATTGTATACGTGTGCCATCCCACACGGACAAGGCATAGATGCATGGCTACAGAGGGAGAGACTCAGCTGCGCGCCAACTCTGCGTTGTGCGCCATCCCGCACATCTACAAGCTGGCTGGCGCCACAGTACTCAGGGACACAGCAGCCACGACGCGAATACAGAGCATCACATGGCCACCTACTGACATAGTACACGCCACGGTCGACAACACAGAGAGAGTGGCCAACACTACACACTAAAGAACGGAAAAAAGAAGGAAAACGTCCTTAATAATATAGCTAAACAAACAACAGAAAGACGTACATACAGTACGTGATCTCGAGGGGTTGCTCCATGGCTTTGCCTGCCTTCGCCTGTCCCCAGCCGGAGGCAGCCAAACCGTCATTTCACCTATCATCAAGTAGAGAACGTTGGTCAACAAAAAGGACTATTCTTCAAAACTGAAAATGTAAGTGGAACTGCAAGCAGTAATCAGTGTTGAGCATTCAGAGTTACTGGAGAGCTGGAGAGTTACTGGAGAGTGGAGATAGAAAAGACATTCAAAAAATAACTAACAGGATTAGGATCACATAAATGGCTAGTAAGATATAATATAATCTAACACACAATAACAGGATACATACGCATACAGAGGTTTAATTCGTAAGTGTGATAAGAATACAATTGCGATCGTAGTTTATACAGCAAGAAGTGTCATACCTACTTCTATTAATAATGTCTCATCAGCGGCTGATGTACTTCCTTCAACTTTGGGCAGTATCTAATGCTCAATCGCTTCCGGTCCACCAGTAGATACAAGATCTTCATAATACTCAACAGATAATTCCTGGAATGATTTGAGACTACTGCTCCACAGGTCGCGTGGAATGTACTCTATGTGTTTGCACCATAACATATTTAGTGTTTTGAGAGATGTAAGGTTCTCCAACCGCAAATAAAGCCTTCAGTTCACCTATCTACAAGTAGTTAGTGTTATAAGTGCGCAGCGGAAAACGGCCCAGCTCGTTGTATCACAAGCAAAACAGGCCTAGCACCCAGGTCCAACGGAGCAACACACATAAAGGCTTGGGCCTAACTCAACCCAAAAGACTAGCCTGATAGGTGAGGACTGCCCCATCCTATATGTTATGCTCCCCTCCATCGACACCGATGTGGCACTAAACCCAACAATCTCCCCGTCACACATCGGACCCAACTCTTCCATCACATGACAACCCATGTGATCTCACAGAAGATTTTTACAGGCCCCGAGTTTTAATTCTCCAGTCACAAGGACTTTCGTGACCCTTTAGAGACACGGGCTCCCCCGTCAACATGTGACTCGGAGATGTTTTCATAGGTTTTTCATGACCTTTGGCTTTGATACCACTTGTTATAAGTGCAAGCAAATTGAAAACGGCCCAGCTCGTTGTATCACAAGCAAAACAGGCCTAGCACCCAGGTCCAACGGAGCAACACACATAAAGGCTTGGGCCTAACTCAACCCAAAAGACTAGCCTGATAGGTGAGGACTGCCCCATCCTATATGTTATGCTCCCCCTCCATCGATTACCGATGTGGGACTAAACCCAACAGTTAGAGAACGTCGATCAGCTGAAGGACTACTCTCCAATACTGGAAACATTCAAAAATAATTAACAGGATTAGGTTTACTAACTGGCTAGTAAGATATAATCTAATCTAACACACGATCACGGGATACATGCACAGAGGTTTAATCCTTAAGTGTCCTAATACTAGTTACCTTTTGGATCATAACATTTAGAAATGAAGAAATGACCGAAATAGCCTCTTGACAACGGCTGCTGTACTTCCTTCAACTTTGGGCAGTTTTGAATGTCCACTGTTGATATGTGTGCAATCGCTTCTTGTCCACCAATAGATACCAGGTCTCCACAATGCTCAATAGTTAACTTCTGGAGTGATTTGAGACTGCTGCTCCACAAGTCGCGTGGAATGTACTCTATGTGTTTACATATTTTCATCACCAGTGATTCGAGGGATGTGAGGTTCTCCAGACACCTCACAGAAAAATAACCACAATTCTCTAAATAGAGTGTTTTGATGGACGATGGTAATACTATCCCATTTCCCCATTTGAGACGTGGACAGCGTGCAATGTACAAGTTCTTCAGAATAGCCCAATCCCCGTTAAGAGTCTCTAGCACTTCGCAGTTTTGAATGCTTAGGTCAGTGAGTAGCGGGACCTTTTCTCTCATGAATGTCAGAGATGCCAGATTGTAGTTTGATAATAAAAGGAAGGTAGTTAGGGAACGACAATCAATATTGTCTCCAAGATTGCCAGCATGTTCCAAATAGAGCTTCTTTAGGGATGGGGCCAATAGACATTGTGAGTTGATCTTTGGACAATTGCGCACCTCTAGTCCTTCAAGGGAAGGCAGACCTCCAAACCTTTCTACTGGTACAGATACCAAATTTTTGCAATCTTTAATCATAATTTTCTTGATGGCAGGAATATAAGCTGGTTGTAGAAACTGTTGAAGGCATGATAAGCTCGGGCAGTCTATAATTGTTATCTCTATTAGTGATGAGAATATGGTAGGGACATTAGAACCACGAAACCAGCTAGGAAGGTAGTCACCTGGATAACATCTGAGGCACACAATTTTGATATCGGTCGGAGGGTGTAATGCTTCAAACACTTCTATCTCCTTGTGCAGTACTTGAGGTTTTGGCAAATGAAATATGCCTTTAGACCAATCCAGAGTCAGATTCAAGGTATCCTTCTTCTTCATAAGTTCAATTTTTGCTGCATGATCCTTGCTTATTTCATAAATGTTACATAGATACAGATCTCCAGTGATCACATTAAAATTATTTAGCAACCCAGCATCAATCTTAAGGACTTGCGATTCAAACTTCTGTAGATTGACCAGATTACTAAAGCCTGTTGGTATTATTTTGATTCTCCATTTCCTAGCACTAAATAGCTGCAGATTATAGAGGTGACAGAATGTTGTAGGAAGTTTATCAAAAAGGCAACCATCGGAGATTTTAAGGCACCGAAGACTCTTCATGTTGCTAATACTATCTGGCAACCCAAACCTAGAGACAGAGGCACAGACCATGACACGCATGCATGAAAGTTCAGTACACCATTTCTTCATCACAGTATTGCCTACTTGACCCTTCAAAGACATGTAGCAAAGTATGGTGCGTAACTTTGTTTGCTTGCATAGAACCTCTAAATCGAACACTTAAAATCTCTCGCTTTTTGAGCATTGATACATGACAAACATTCTTATGAATCTTTTCAACATCCTTTTTCTCTTTTATTATTAAACAATCGTCATTTGAAACCAGTTGTGTCATATCATGTATCAAATCATGCATTACATATTTCCCACGAAGTTTCTGAAAGAATGAGAGATGAGCAAGTTCTTCAAAGTAGTTGCAGGCAGTTTGTTGAAGTGGTATGTTACCTTGAGCTACCACAAAGCCTTCGGCCACCCAAATTTCGGCTAAATCTTCCTTTACAAAACGGTAATCTTTCGGGTACACAGCACAGAATGAGAAGCATCTCTTCAAATGGAATGGTAAATACATGTAGCTCAACCGAAGAGCTGGCAAAATGTCAGTGCTCTCTTGTTCAAGCTCCCATAACTGACTATTTAGAATCATATTCCAATGTGCTGGGTCAAGGCTCATTCCTAGCAGCCGTCCGAGGGTTTTTGCAGCTAAAGGAGACCCTTTCAACTTTGGGAGAATTTGTTTACCAATCCGTTCCAACTCAAGATTAATGGTAGAGCTATCAGATCCAAAAACACATAGTTTGAAGAAATTCTGAAAGACATCGTCCCTCAAACCCTCTAATAGAAAGGGATCCATTGTCCGCACTATATCAGAAACCTTTCCAGACCTAGTTGTCACAAGCATCATGCTTCCCTGAAGTACATGTTTAAAAGGTGCATGGAACGTCTTCCAGAGCTCCCTATTTTCATCCCACATGTCATCAAGGACAATTAAGAATCTTCTCTTGTTGAGTCTATTTGTAAGATCAGCTTGAGAGAGTTCAAATTATCCTTGGTCGGCACTTTCCCAGAAAACTGTTCTATGGCCTCTTTAGTTAACCTCTTGACATCAAAGTCATCTGAGACACAAATCCAGACTATCACATCAAAGTGTCTTAGCACTTTTGGATTGCTGCAGATAGTTTGGGCCAAAGTAGTTTTACCAACACCTCCAATTCCAACTATGGGCAAAACTGGAACACTTGTTATTGTTGTTTCAGTATTGTCACTTCTTGGTCTCTTGTGCGTGGAAGGACCCCTGCTATTATTTGCAGGTACACCAAGAAATTTAACAAGCCTCTTTATTTCCTCATCACGACCAAATATCTTTGACTCAGTGGGGAACGAAGTGGTCTCGGGCCTGACTGATCTGTCAAACCGCAGAGTTGCTTGATGTATGCCCATTCTCTGGAGCACCATAGATTGGTTATCTAGTCTATTCTTCATGACAGTCAACTTAGTGTTGAAGTTACCTTGAATGAAATCTTGAAAGCATTTAGTGCCTGGTTCCGCTAAGGTTGTACCCTCAATTTTCACCTTCTGCTCGTAGCATCGGAAATCCTCCAGAAGGTCTTCTGCATCAAACACGGCAGCCTTAAGTTCTGGAAGGAGCTCTGCCACACCCTTCTCATGGCTCCTCCACTCCACTCGATCAATAAAGTTGTACATTGCAGGTAGAGTATCCCGTAGGCATTGAAAAGAACTCTGCAACTTCAGTACATCATCTTCTTTAAGTTCTTGTTTCTCCGTTCCATTCCAAAGGGATCCTAGAGATCTAACACATTCGGAGAAAGTGACACACTCATTGAAACCAGTAATGGCCTCGGCGGCTGCTTTTATACAGCTTATGATCATATTAAGTTGACTGTAGGTCTTTTGCTGTCCTCTGTGCTGGAAAAATAGTAGATTTACTGAACATTAGAAAGCAACATCTTGTGGCCAAAATTTGGATGCTAATTAAATGTAAAGTTATATGAGAAGCAAGTTGATGAAGCAAATATCTTTTTAATAGAAACAGAGCAGCCATCATTAAGTCAAAGTTTAGACGGACATTACCTCACTTAGTTGGTAATAAGGAATAATGAACATGAAGAACAAAATTTGAACCTGTCACTGCAATGCTTACTTTACAAGATGTTCATTTATAATTTAAGGGGAAACGATGGAACTACTGTAAAGAAGCAAAACAAATTAGTGGTTGTGGAATCCAGCTTACTGTTTTTACCCTGTTTTTTTATGTTTTACAGATAGATCAGAGTAATGTTAAAAGTGAAACATGCATAATATACAAGATACTTGGTGATGTCTTGTTGGATTACCTTTTATCACCGGATATAATCAGTACATCCCCCGACCTTTCAGAGTTTTGCCATCACCAATCATGTGCACATTCCAAAGCAGAGATGATCGTTTATATTGGGGCACGATCTAGTGACTACAGAGTACAAACAAGAAATCATTCACCTGTCATTACTTTTGTTCAAAAGTTATAAAAAAAAAGGATTGCGCAGATGTCAAAGAAAAAAAATGGATTACTAGCGAATGGATTCACCTGTCATCAGCTTACTGGATGGATTGCAAGGCGGATCTGTTGAGCAGTTTGGCTGCCTCGATTATACTTGAATGTATGTAATTTTCAGGATGAGAAACAGCTATCTGACAATGTAAGGAAGCAATAAAGGCATCTGCTCTTCACAAATATACAAGGAGAAAGTAGACCAGAAGACAAAGGCCAACGGCCCTCTCGAGTCTACCACGCCCTATGTGATTGTGAATGTCGCCGGCGAGACTACCAGTGTGGGCTCAGACATCTTTTGGTGCTGGGCATATGTACATAAACTGCAACTTGACAATCCAGTTGACACATATATAAACCCCTGACAGCACCTCAACGTTTTCTTGGAAACTTCGTCTTCGAGGCAAATTGTCCTGTTTCTAAAATAAAACAACGGAACTAAAGAAACCTGAAATTGGGACATAATAACGGGAACTTAGAAGTAGTAGTGCCCGTTTGATTCACCTGGATTGAAACTAATTCAAGCAAAATTACATTCCAGCAATTGCTTTCAAGAGGAATTAAAATTTCTAGAATTTGATTGAATCTAACATTCTTGTTTGTATACAGATATAGATTTTTTTTTTTCAGTAATCAAATCACATACATCACTTGGAGCTACTAGGTTGCAGCAACGCGGCTTACCTCACATCACATGCCGCCGGGTGCGAAGATGGAGACGCCCATGACGACGCCGACGAGTCCCCCTCGCCAGCACGGCCTCTCGCATCGTCTCTGACTACCAGTGCGCCCGCCGCAGCTTGAGCAACCCCTGTCCTCCACAGCCGCCCCGCCAGGGTGCCACTGTGGACGCCTGCTCCGTCTCCCTTCCCCTGCCCTTGTGCGAGCCGCGAGCCGCGGACGGCGGCGCTCGGGAGCGAGATGGCTCCGCGTAGGTTCCAGCTTTGGGCCACGAATTTGTTGTGGGCTGCCATTTCATAGCCCACCAAAGCGAGAAAGCCCACGTGAAATAAATTCCCGGCCCATCTCAGGGCATCCAAACAGGCGAAATGTTGCCCTAAAAAAAGGCGAAATATATTAAATAAATTATAAGAAAAAATAGAAATAAAGTTTATGAGGGTACATTTTGAATTTGAAATAAACCAGTATCAAGAAAGGAAAAATAATCAAAATATTAAAATTAATAAATTATATTATCGTGAAAATAATCAAAAGATTAAAATTAATAAATTGTATTATCCATAAACAGGAAAAGGCAGGGGGACAATGTTGGTAAAACCAAAAGCCTGCTTTGGATGCTGATGCGTAGACTTCCTCTCAAAAAATCAGAACCCAAGACAAATATGCATATTTGATAAAGTTTTTGAACGCACATATATATTTGACAAAGTTGATATGCAGGGGGACAAAGCTGATTCAGTTATTCGTCTCTGAAATGCCGTATGCCTTCGTCAGTAACAAATACGTACTAGTTCTACTTGGCACAAACGGCGAGAGCAGGTGGCAGAGCGACCATTGTTCTGATTCAAGAGAACCGCGGCTGTGGGAGATGAGTGATGATTGAGCGAAGCCAACGTTTTCACCGAGCCGCCGCCGCCGGTACGTTCAGGTCTCCTTGCAACTACTTTGCTGACATTCGGCGGCGTGCATCCTGGATTCCTGGCTCTGCGGCGTCTTCAACATTTCTGCATGCCACGTCTTCAGCGGTTCGATGTGTACATACAAATCGATGCATGTCTGTAGCCACTAATACACCAGACAAGGAATTGAAACGGAGTCTCGCAATCTGGTAGACAGAGTTAATTGCGTTCCTGTCTTCCAATTTCTTTCTTTCTTGTTTTGTTTCTGAAGAATACTAAACCTGAGCTACTATATATGTCTGTTCACATATACTTACAATCAAGAAATTTGTCATTCACCCTGAGAAAATCTTTTAAACTTTACGCAAAAATCGATCAAACATCGCTGTAGACTGCAGTAATAAAATTAGCTCTGCATGCATGTGTTCAGCAGGAATTTAAGCATGTATAGTCTACAACATTCAGAGGTACTCTAAGTAATGCAGATGAACACAAGCATAATAAACTTGCACTTGCTCACACGCTGCTTAGCTGCTAGTAGCATTCTTCTTTCGTGCACGGATACCATGAAGTCCACACCATTCATTCTCTGAACCTGCATATCTAGGCATGCTGGTGCCCACTCATTCCATATATATAATAGGCATGCCAGTGTTTTTTTGAAAAATCCGGCAAGCCGGCTTGAATATCATTAAGTGAAAGAAAGCATGAGTCGTTACAGCGCACCAGGGTGCTTTTACCCAGCTTCGCCTAGGCGCAGCTGAGTCTGAAAATTAAAGCTGACTACTCCCTATTATTGCTTACAACATTCATCGCTTGAAGCGATTTACAGCCCGCAATTGCCCATTGGGTACCCATGTCTTTGATGCCTGATAGAACATCTTGCACTGTCTTCCTTTCTTCTCTGAAAACGGCTCCGTTTCTCGCGATCCAAATGTTCCAAAGAGTCAATATTGCCACCGTGTGCGCCTTAGAACGATTCCGTCCTTTAGCTCGACTAAAACACTCGACTAGATTTGTTGTCTCTTCCCAGTTCGCCGGCTGTAAGTCAGCGCAATTCGTCCATCGTGCTACCTGCATCCATACGGCCAAGGAGAATTTGCATTCGAAGAAAAGATGGTGCGCTGTTTCAAGGTTTCTTTCACAAAGAGCACAGAAGTAGTTGTTTTCCCACTGTCTGGCCTGGAGCCTTGCTGCCGTCCAAAGTCGATTTTGAAGTAGAAGCCGAGGAAGAACTTGCACTTCGAGGAGCCCAGACCTTCCAAATTAGCATCGGGAAGGGGGAAAGCAGTTGCCCTGCAAATTGGATGTTGTATGCCGAGGCTGTCGAGTATTGCCCATTGCGCTCGAGCGTCCATGTGATGAAGTCTTCCTCGTCATCCTGAAAAACTGGCCTGGTTTGATTGATGAGTGTCCATAGCCTGAAGAACTCATCCAGAAGTTCATGAGTCGGTTGGTGTGTGACATCGATTATCCACACGTCATCAGTCAGAGCTTCTCTTACTGATCAGTTTTTCCTTTTACTGTGCGCATATAGCAGAGGACAGACGGTGGCTAGTGTACATCCATCCATCCAACTTGAGTTCCAAAAGGAGGCCTTCCTGCCATTTCCGATTTTCACCACTGTCGCTGCATTGAACAAAGCGGTGTCCACACTGTCGACAGGTAGCTGAGATCCACACCATGGCCGCTGTGGCTCGATCCATTGGAACCACAGCCAACGTAATCGTAGAGCCCTGCTGAATTTCTCTAAATCGATGATGCCGAGCCCACCGAATAAAGTCGGTTTTGACACATTCTTCCAAGCCACCTTGCATTTTGCCCTAGTGATCTCACTGCCGCCCGCCCAAAGGAAGGTCCTGCTTAACTGTTCAATTTCCGACAATAGTTGCTTCGGCGGTTTGATCGATGTCAACAGGTACACTGGCATCGCCCAGAGCACCGATCGAACTAGTTCACGTCTTCCCGCCTGGTTCAATAGTCTTCCCTGCCATACTGCAAGCTTGTTCCGAGACTTGTCCACCAATCCTTGTACATGAACCATCTTCAATCTCCCCAGCGAAATAGGTAGTCCCAAGTATGAGATCGGGTAGGTGCATCTCGTGCCACCGAAATCAGTCAGTACATGGTCCAAATCAAAGCTACCACATCTTATTGGAGCAACTATGCATTTCTGAATGTTAAGCTTCAGTCCAGAGGTCTGGCCAAACTGGTCCAGTATGGTGAAGAGTGTTTGAACTTCCTCCCTCACTGGGTTTAGGAATATGACTGCATCATCCGCGTAAAGTGAAAGCCGCAGACTGACGTTTCTTCCTCGGAGAGGTGTTAACAGACCATTTGTGGTTGCCATATCTAAAATGTTGTGTAAAGTGTCAATGGCCAAAATGAATAGGAACGGTGATAAGGGGTCACCTTGTCTTAGCCCACGTCTGTGTGATATTCCTTTGCCTTGGGTACCGTTTAATAAAATTGACGAGCTGGCACTGCTGAATATGGCCGCAAGCCATTCTCTCCATCTTGCCGGAAACCCCGTACGTCGAGCAATTCCAAAAAGGTATTCCCACGAAACCATATCGAATGCCTTTGAGATGTCTAACTTGAATAGCAGTGATGGTATCTTTTTTCTATGGTACGCCCTTGCCAAGTTCCTGACGTACATAAAGTTGTCCTGGATGCAACGGCGCTTTATGAATGCACTTTGTGCCACTGAAATGAGGCTGTCAATATGCGGAGCTAGCCTCATGGCTAGTGTCTTTGTCACTATTTTTCCGAATGAGTGTATTAGACTTATTGGCCTGAAATCTTGTGGCTTCTCTGCAGCTTCGATCTTGGGGATGAGTACAATGTTTGCTCCATTCAAAAGATTCAAAGGTGCCGTGTGTAGATCAAAGAAGCTGTCCATGGCTGACAACATGTCTAGTTTGATGATATCCCAACAATGTTTGTAGAGCATGCCAGGGTTTGACCTCTGTGCAAGCAAGTAACCGTCGATCGATAGGAAATGGATACGACGCACAGCTACTTCTGGTTCTGGAGATGCACACACGAACAAATTCAGTTTACTGACTAATCTTGGCGCAAACTTGTGCAGGAATAATTCATGGGTTCAGCCATTCACACACGAACAAAACGATTGGTAGATCGAATCACACACGTCTCATCAGGCATCAGCTCCTCTCAGTCTCAGCCTAAGCATATATATACGCACGGATCGAGGGAAACACAGGCTACCTCGATCTCTAGCAGTCGCTTCTTCAATTCCTTCAGCTGAAGGTATCCACATTTCATCACCAATGTTTTCCTTCTTCCCATCCTATTCTACCCATATATACATCAGTAATTTTCTTTGCGCAGATGGAACCGGAGGTCTTACAGCTTGATCCAATTCTAAACAATAATTTTCTTCTCAGCTGGTAGTCTTTAGTCTAGTTACATACAGTATACTACTAATAATAATACTATGATGCATGCTTGCAGCGCTTGCCCGGAGAAGCAGAGTGAGAGAAGAATGAAGAGCAGGGTTGGCATCGCTGCGTGTTGCCTGCTCATGGTCCTGGTGCTGTCAGGCCAGCAGCAGCAGGTGGCGGGCCTGTCCAAGTTCTGCCGCTGCTACCGGAACTGCTACACCGAATGCAGGAAGACCACGGGTCGCTACCCCTGCAACGCTAACTGCTTTCAGGACTGCATCAACCGGATGCTGCCGCCGGCGGCTCCGACGACGGTACCCGCTAACTGCCAGGACATCTGCCTCATGGGCTTCTGCGGCTCCATGGTGGTCGCTGACGACGGTGAGGACAGCTAGTTTTTAGTAGAAATTAAAGCAGCTTCCTGCTTCTTCTTCTTGACAATAATCTGACAGACATGCATGCATATAGCTGATAGTCTCCTTTCTCTGAATGAATGGAATCAATCTGATTGTTTGCTTTGAATTAATGTTGGATTATTTCAGGATCCATGGCTGGGGACGCGGAGGCGTGTGTGGCTGACTGCACCAAGAACCTCGGTGCCTTTGCACCAAGTGCAGCCAAGATCAACAACTGATGCATCAGCATATGCATCTGAGCGTAACAGATAGAGT
Organism: Hyparrhenia diplandra; assembly: GCA_015847255.1. Taxonomy (NCBI): domain Eukaryota; kingdom Viridiplantae; phylum Streptophyta; class Magnoliopsida; order Poales; family Poaceae; genus Hyparrhenia; species Hyparrhenia diplandra. The sequence continues at coordinate 106,570 of JADLZK010008733.1, forward strand.
TCCATTCTATCAGTGTAATGCAATAATCAAATGTATAACCGATGATATATAATATACAGTAACAAGTCTCAATAAATAATCAATCATGTTATATTTTCAGCGAATGGTTCTATGAATAATCAGGCATTTGCAGCGAAAGAAATATCAAACAGTATACTGTGGGAATTGTGATGCAGTAAACATATAATTTTGCTTGCATAGCAAGGCTTCTGACAGTCTGAATGATCGATCCATTATCAACTATACAGTCGTTGGGTTCAATGAAAAAGCACCTTTTGCTTGCAAATTTTCCACAATCATCAGTACAATCCAAACAAAATGAAGACTACTCGTCAGCGCTAGCGCTGTGCCCCTGCATCCATTAGCACTTAGCAGGTAGCACCGATGCCATTGCCATCTACAGTAGTAGTTTCTCTGGCATATGGGTATGGCACTGTCTTAGCAGTGAGCGATACACGTATTGAAGCACAAATTGGTCTTCATGATCAACAGAGATAGCTCACCAGGCACCGGGATCTTCCAGACATTGGGCATGCGTGCATCCTGGGTTCACACTTCACCGCAACATGTACATTCCATTCAAGAACCGAGAAATAATGTAAGACTTTCGGTGTCACAAAACTGAGCAGTGTTTTCTCCTTTATTCAATCAGTAAATATATAGGGAAAACAGACAAAGGTGGTTTTGATCTGCGCCATGCATGATCCGCCATGACTGTATACGTGTGCCATCCCACACGGACAAGGCATACATGCATGGCTACAGAGGGAGAGGCTCAGCCGTGCGCCAACACTGGTGTTGTGCGCCATCCCGCACATCAAGTTGGCGCCACACAACTCGGACTCAGGGACACAGCAGCCACGACGCGAATGCAGAGCATGGCATGGCCACCTACTGACATAGTACATGCCACGGTCGACAACACAGAGAGAGTGGCCAACACTACATACTGGAAGAACGGAGGAAAAGGTCCTTAATAATATTGCTAAACAAACAACAAAAAGACGTACATACAGTAGGAGATCTCAAGGGGTAGCTCCATGGCTTTGCCTGCCCAGCGCCTGTCCCCGGTCAGAGGCAGCAAAACCATCATTTCACCTATCATCAAGTAGAGAACGCTGGTCAGCAAAAGGACTACTCTCCAAAACTGAAAATATAAGTGGAACTGCAAGCAGTAATCATAATGCTGGGCATTCGGAGTTACTGGAGAGTGGAGATAGAAAAGAGACATTCAAAAAATAACTAACAGGATTAGGATCACATAACTGGCTAGTAAGATATAATCTAATCTGACACACAATAACAGGATACATACACATACAGAGGTCTAATTCGTCAGTGTCCTAAGACTACAATTTGGATCGTAGTTTATACTGCAAGAAGTGTCATACCTACTCGCATTAATCAAAGCCTCTCCGCATTGCAAGGGCTGCTGTACTTCCTTCAACTTTGGGCAGTCATAAATGCTCACTTTTGGTATGTGTGCAATCGCTAATGGTCCACCAATTGATACAAGATCTCCACAATTCCCAACAATTAATTCCTGGAGTGATTTGAGACTATTACTCCACAGCTCGTGTGGAATGTACTCTATGTGCTTGCATGCATACATGAACAGGTATCTGAGGGATGTAATGTTCTCCAAGCACCTCACAGAAAAATAACCACAATCATATAAGTGGGGCTTTTGGAGGGACAATGGTAACACTATTTCATTTTCCCATTTGAGACGTGGACACTTCGTAATGGACAAGCTCTTCAGAATAGGCCAAGCCCCATTAACAGTATCTAGTTCTGGGCAGCCTTGAATGGTTAGGACAGTGAGCTGCGGGAGCTTTTCACCATTGAATGTCAATGATGCCAGTTGGTAGGCTGATAAACGAAAAGTGGTCAGGGAAGAGCAATCAATATCATCAACAAGATTCCCGGCATCTTGCAAAGAAAGTTTCTTTAGGGACGGGGCCAGCAGGTGTTGTGAGTTGATCTTTGGACAATTGCACACCTCCGGTTCTTCTAGGAAGGCAAATTCCCAAACCTTTCTACTCGGGTACGGATACCAAACTTGTGCAATTTTTAATCATCATTTTCTTGATGGCGGGCATATAAGCTGGTGTAGAAAATGTTCAAGGCTGGATAACCTCGGGCAGTCTACAACTATTTTTTTTTTTTTTGCGACCGTTGCGCCGTATTTCATTAAGTAGAATAAAGTTCAAACAAAGAAGAAGCAACGGTAACCAAACCATTACCGATGCAAACCTAACCACTAATGGATACATCAACTAGGATTACATAATGACCAATTTGCGACAATCCAACCCATCGTCACCGAGCTAGGTCTCCTTGTCGGCGATCCCCTCAAGATTGAGGTCCATAGCGTTGAGGTCGAAAGCACCATCAAGAAGTAACTCAAGCGCCGCCGCCGCTTAGCCGGCGGCATGCCGCGCCCGAAGATGGACTCGACCTTCTCCTCAACGACGGCCGGAGCCTCACCCGCGCCCACCTCGAAGCCCAACTTCCGGAGCAAGAGGTTCCGGGCTTGCACGGTCCGCATTGGCCGCCCTCGGACGGGCCGCGATACGGCCGCACGACGCAGGGTGTGGGTGGAGGCGGAGCGCGCCCGACGCAGCGCGCGGCCCCGACTTGATAAGTGGTGATGCCAACGGCACGCACACCCCTGTCTTCAATCTCTTTGCTGCCGAGACATCAGGCTCATTGGGCAGTCTACAACTATTATCTCTGTTAATGATGAGAAAACGGTAGGACCATCAGAACCATGAAACCAGCTTGGAAGGTATTCACCTGATAACATCCGACCCACACAGATTTGATATCGATGGGAGGGTGTAATGCTTCAAACACTTCTATATCATTGTGCACTTGAGGTCCTAGTGAAAGTTCTCTCTCTTTAGACCAATCTAGAGTCAGATCCAAAATATCCTTCTTCTTCATAAGTTCAAGTTCTGCTGCCTGATCCTTGCTTATTTCACGAGGTTATATAAATACAAATCTCCAAAGTGAACACATTATTCAAAGTATTTAGCTGTCCAGCATCAATCTTAAGACCACACAATTCAAACTTTCGCAGATTGACCAGATTACTTAAGCCTTCGGGTATTACTTTGATTTTGCATTTCCTTGCACTAAATAGCTGAAGATTATAGAGGTGATGTAACGTTGCAGGAAGGCTAACAAAAAGGCAATCATCGAGATTTTAAGGCATCAAGACTCTTCATGTTGCTAATACTGTCTGGCAACCCAAACCCGTGGGACAGAGGCACGACCATGACGCGTGCATGAAAGTTCAGTACACCATTTCTTCATCACAGTATCACCACCTTGAATCTTCAAAGACACGCCACAAAGTAGGGTGCGCAACTTTGTTTGCTTGCAAAGACTCTCTAAGTCGGAACACTTAAAATCTCTCGCTTTTGAGCACCGATAGATGACGGACGTTCCTAGGAATCCTTTCAAGATCCTTTTTCTCTTTTATTATGAAGCAATTATCCTTCGAAACCAGTTGTGCCATGTCATGTATCAAATCATGCATTACATATTTCCCACGAAATTTCTGAAAAAATGACAAATGTGCAAGTTCTTCAAAGTACTTGCATCCAATTTGTTGAAGTGGAATGTTATGTTCGGCTTCCACAAATCCTTACGCCACCCAAATTTCAAGCTAAATATTCCTTTACAAAAGGGTAATCTTTCGGGTACACAGCCATTTAATGAGAAGCATCTCTTTAAATGCAATGGTAAATAAATGTAGCTCAACCGAAGAGCCGGCATAATTTCGGTGTCCTCTTGTTTATGCACCCACGCCTGATTATTCAGAATCATATTCCAATGTTTGGGTCAAAGCTCATTCCTAGCAAACCGGCCCAAGGGTTTTTGCGGCTAAAGGAGAGCCTTTCAACTTTGGGAGTATTTGCTCACAAATGCTTTCCAATTCAGGGCTATTATTGTTGGAGCTATCGGATCCAAACACACATAGTTTGAAGAAATTCTGAAAGACATTATCCTTAAGGCCCTCTAAATGAAAGGGATCCATCGTCCGCACTATATTAGCAACCTTTTTCAGACCTTGTTGTGACAAGCATCATGCTTCCCTCAAGTACATCTTTAAAAGGTGCACAAAACCTCTTCAGAGCTCCCCATTTTCAGCCCACATGTCATCAAGGACAACTAAAAATCTTCTCTTATTGATGCTATCCGTAAGATCAACCTCGAAGAGAGTCCAAATTATCCTTCATCGTTGCTTTTCTAGAAAATTGTTCTAAGGCCTCTTTAGTTAACCTCTCGGACATCAAAGTCATCTGAGACACAAATCCAAACTATATCATCAAAGTGTTTCTTTACTCGTGAGTCGCAGATATTTTGGGCCAAAGTAGTTTTTCCAACACCTCCGATTCCAAATATGGGTAAAACTGGGACACTTGTTATAGTTGCTTCATTATTGTCAAAGGTAGCACAAACTTGGTTGCCTCGCCGATGAAGGGATGGCACTTCTTTTCCTCTTGGGTCTGGAAGGACCCTTCTCGTTATTTGCAGGTACACCAAGCAGCCTAATCAGCTCCATTATTTCATCATTACGACCAAATATCTTTTGCCTCGGTGGGAAAACGAGTGGTCTTAGGTCCGACCGATCCATCAAAGCGTGGAGTTAAGCCCATTCTCTCTAACATCCCAAATAGGTTATCAAGCCTCTCCTTGATGAGAGTCAATTTTTTGAAGTTACCATGAATGACATCATGAAACAATTTGTTGCCGGGTTCGCCGAGGTCGCACTGCCCTCAATTTTCACCTTCGCTTTCGTAGCATCGATGATCTTCCGAGAAGGTCCCTCGCATCATACACAAGCAGCCCTCGATTTGGGAGGAGCTCGCCACATGGTCCTCATGGCTCCTCCACTCTACTCGATCAATAAAGTTGTACATTGCAGGTAGAGTATCCTCAAGGCATTGGAGAGAATTTTGCAACTTCATTGCATCATCTTCTTTAAGTTTTTTTTTACTGCTCCATTCAAACGGGGTCGCAGAGATGTAATCTTTTGGAAAAAAGTGTCACACTCATTCAAGCCAGTAATGGCCTCAATGACCAGTCTTATGTAGCTTATTATGTTCATACTGACTTCACCCTGAAGATTCCATCGTCCTCTATACTGCACGAATAGTAGATTTACTGAACATTAGAATGGTAGTGTATCTTCTGGTCACATATCAATGCTAATTAAATGTATAGTTATGATTTATGAAAAGCTAGTTGATGTAGCAAGTATTTTCTTCACATATTCTTTCCTAGAAACAGGGCAACCATCGTTGAATCATAGTTCAAATTTGGTACTTCGTCAATGAGTTAGTATGGGATAATTTCATTAGAATAAACTAGCTAGAGCCTGTCACTGCAATGGTTACAATATAGAAATTACTTCACAAGATGTACATATAGTTTAATGGGGAACAAGGACAGTGGGTGTGAAAATGCAGCTTATGCTTTACTAATATGTATTTTTGTGTCTATATACATGAGAGTAATGTTCAAAGTGAAACATGGTTGTGGATCATGCATAATAATACACCTGATACTTGGTGATGTCTTGCTGGATTACCTTGTTATTGCTGGATATAATCAGTTTCTGTTTTCCTTCCTATCTTTCGCCATCATCAATCATGTGCACATTCCAAAACAGACAGATGATTTTTTTATATTGGGAGGAGGCCAGATCTGGTGACAAATAACCATTTACCTGTCATTTTGGTTATTAAAAGAAAAAGTGAGACAGCTTACAAATGCGAATTGAAAGGCTGAACTGAGAGTCATCAGCTTACTGCTTACAGGATGGATTCCAAGGTGGGATCTTGGGAGCAGATTAGTTGGCCTTGATTCTACAGTACTTGAAGCAATCTTGACAGCTAGCGATCCGACGATGGTTCTGTCCTTAGCTTCCAGGGATGGCTGTGGATGGAACAGGACGGGGCTGGGCGATCTAAGATTTTGGCCCCAGCCCCCACCCTCCAACCCCAATCGCCGCCACTCAATAGTGTGCTGCACAGGTCGCAAAAAAAGAGAGAGGGCATGTTACATGTTACAGCTGGGAGGGAGATGAGATGGAAGGAAAAGCGCAGCAGGGTGTTTACCAAGGCGCGACGGCGGGCGGAGACAGAGCAGATCGGCTGCCGGAACTGGGGAAGACAGCAGCAGCTGCGGCGTTGTTCGGTGGGCGTGCAGGTGCAGGCTTCCACCGTTGGATGGGATGACGGCGGTGGCGGAGGTGCGGCGAGGCGTCACACAGCTCGTGGTGACGAGCCACGGAATGGCCATGGACTTCGCGGTCAACCTCGGCGGCGTCCTCGGCCGCGACCTGCGCGCGAACAGCGGGGGCTGCTCTGCCGGCGAGGTGCAGTGCAGGGGCGGACGAGAGTGATTGAGGAAAGTGCAGGTGAAATGAATGGATACATGCATATCTCAGGCATGCATCTTCCAGTAGCTTGTGTGGTTGTGCCAGAGAGTAGACTTGACTAAACAAGATAACATTTAAGTGGACCACCGGAATTACAAAAAAATACATTTTCATGAATCCAAAACGGTGCTGTCTAAAATGTTTCTGTCATCTGCCTAATTTTCCACGAACCCATCCAAATATAAAAGAATGCAGGTGAAATGAATGGCAGTAAAAGAAGACTAGAAGAAAGGTTTTTCAAATTCAAATATAAAAAGAAGACCAGAGAAGGGAGAGGAATTTTTTTTCGTACCAGCCACGCATTTGCCTCGCAGTTTCATAGCAGCAGCAGCGTTGAAGAACCGAGAAATGAAAGACTTTTGGTGCAACCAAACTGAGCAGTGTTTTTTTCTCTTTTATTCAGTGAAACAAAAGGGTGGTTTTGATCTGCACCATGCATGATCCACCATGATTGTGTGGCTCCAGAGGAAAGACTCGGCCGCACGCCAACTCTGCCTTTCTGCACCATGCCGTACATCTTCAAGTTGGCGCCACACAACTCGGACTCAAGGACACAGACAGCAGCCACGACGCCGAACGCAGAGCATCGCATGGCCACCTACTGACATAGTATGCAAAAGAGATGAACTGATCTTGCAAGTTTCAACTTTGTCATGTTTTACCGAGGATATGTACATAAACTGCATATTGCCAATCGAATTGGCTTACATATAAACCACATACTGCACCTCAACATTTTCGTGGAACCTTTGTGGCCAGTAGCTTGTGTGGATGTGCCAGAGAGTAGACTTGACTAGTGACAATGATTTTTTGGAAACAGGACAACATTTAAGTGGACTACCAGTTAACAGGAATTTTTAAAAATACATTTTCATGAATCCAAAATGGTGATGTCTAAAATGTTTCTGTCATCTGCCTAAATTTCCACGAACCCATCCAAACATACTTACTCCACACATGGAACTTTTTATTTTCAACCTTCAAATTTGGACAATATTCTAGTAACACCTTAGACAGAAAGGTATTTGCTGATCTAACTCTTTTAGACATGTCAGGGGTTGTGATATAATTTTAGAGGATCTCGTTCCATGCTATGCTATGCTGGTGCAGGTGGGTGGCTTGGTCCAGCGTCACAGCATGGTGACGCTGTTGGCCGTTCTGGCCAGCCAGCTGAGGCCACTGAAAGGGATCAAGGGGACAAAGCTATATGTGTCGCTAAAACAACCAGATCCAATATGAGTTACTTAGGGTTGGTTTGGAAATGAGATGGGATGGGATGGTCATACCCTGTTTTTCTATAATTGAATTGAATGATCCCATCTCTGTATACTGAGGTACAGGAATGGAGGAATGGATGGAATGAATTGCCCTGTTTCAGCTTTTTAGGCATTTCGTCGAGCACGTTGTAAGCAGTTAAGCACCTGCAAAGCCTGCCAACGCTATCACTACGGCCGCATGCCTTGCGCTCGCCGCCCGCCGTGCAAGCAAGGCAACCTGCGCCCAGTTTACAACAAGGCAAGCAAGGGGTTCTAGCCGTGGGCTTTGATGCCAAAAATCAAGGTGCACGCACACATTTACCTCAGCGTCTTCCCGCCTGGGTACTTGGCCCCGACGCGTTCGCCTGGGATGGTGCTTGCTGCCTTGCTGGACCGTCCTCGCCGCGGGCCGGCGGCAGCTGCTCGCCTGACGCGCGGCTACTTGGCGGCGCGCTCGCTCGAGGCTGCTGCTCGGCCCCGCCCGCTCGAGCGGGCGATTCCTCTCTGGCCCCGAGTTTGCATTGCATCGCATCGCGTGGCCCGGCCTCGTCGGACTTGCCGAGCTCGCGTGCGACTGGACCTCGTCGGCTCCGTAAACGTCGCAGGTGCCGCTCCTCTTCTCTCTGCCCCCTTGCGTTCCCGCCGCCGCCGCAGTTGTCTCCCGCGCGCGCGAGGAAGCGGCACGAGCACGGTCTGGACTCACCTGGGCCAGGATCGGCCCGAGCGCCAGGACCAAACAACGGATGTCCTGTCCCGGCCCACAAGCCAGAACTTCTCTCAGTTTCTGGGCTGAGGCCCATGGTGTTTGAATGTCACATGGGCCCCACACAGGGTAATTAATTACACTGCTGTCATTGTTAAGTGATGAAACGAACAGAGTAGAGCCATGCAGGGGAGTTGAAGTAGCGATATATGCTGTAGATTACTAGCGAGTGAATGTGTCTTTACATGCCGCACTTGATAGGGTTCTCTGATATCTACTGCTCAGTTGGGATGGTGTCATTCAGAATTTCATTCGTATCGCTGGAGCCTGGATCCAAGGCTTGAGTCCTGCAGAAGCTTTCAAGAGATTTCTACACGGTTTGAATGTCTGACAGAGAAATGTCATGTCCGTTCACTGCCAGTGCCAGACGAAGAATTTCTCTTACAGACATGGAGGAATCCCGCACCAGGTTCAGGCCAATTTCAGCTTGTGGAGCAAAAATAAACATTTGTAGTTGTTGGCCGCATATGCATGCATCTCGCTGTGTTCGGAAAAGAAAATATCGTCACACTGACCGACACCAGCGAGCATGCAAATGTCCAATCAAAGAGGATTATCATTCCAGGTGCCAATCCAGGAAAAGCTAGGCAACGAAAATGGCTCAGCACATGAAGCATGCATTTTGGAAATGCACAGGACCTTTGCTGGTTGGTTTGTCCGGGTAAGATCAAGACAGCTGTTGGTTGCAACACTCTGTCGTTTTCAGATGTTCAGTTGTGTAGTCAGCCTGAAAGAGAGGAATTGACACACAAGTATGCCAGTTTCAGGATAGCTTCAGCATTGTGCAACGAAACATATATCATATTGTGAGGCAGCGGGAACATAATCCTGCTTTTAATGTGATGCACATCATAACAACTTCAGGATAAAATGCAGATTTGTCAAAGTTGATATGGATGGGAACAGAATTTGTTTGTGGGGGTCGCCCTGTACGTGGTCCGGCTTCAAACCGAATAACAGATCTGAGATCAGGTAGCGGTGACTATTGACCTGATTCAAGAGCATTACACCTGTGTCCAGCGATATGATGCAGACGCCCGCCAATGATGTCACCCATCTGCATTTTCACTTGGATATTCATTTCATCATCAGCCATGCTTGCTGCCCGCAACATGTACATTCCATTCAAGAATCGCAACTGAGCAGTGTTTTCTCCTTATTCAGTTGGTAAATATATAGGAAAACAGACAAAGGTGGTTTTGATCTGCGCCATGCATGATCCGCCATGATTGTATACGTGTGCCATCCCACATGGACAAGGCATGCATGCATGGCTACAGAGGGAGAGAGGCTCAGCCGCGCGCCAACTCTGGTGTTGTGCGCCATCCCGCACATCTTCAAGTTGGCGCCACACAACTCCGACTCAGATCAGGGACACAGCAGCCACGACGCGAATGCAGAGCATCGCATGGCCACCTACTGACACAGTACATGCCACGGTCGACAACACAGAGAGAGTGGCTCCATGGCTTTGCCTGCCTGCGCCTGTCCTTAATTAATATAGCTAAACAAACAACAAAAAGACGTACACACAGTAGGTGATCTCAAGGGGTAGCTCCATGGCTTTGCCTGCCTGCGCCTGTCCCCGGTCGGAGGCAGCACAACCACCGTCATTTCACCTATATCATCAAGTAGAGAACGTTGGTCAGCAAAAGGATTACTCTCCAAAACTGAAAATGTAAGTGGAACTGCAAGAAGTAATCATAGTGCTGAGCATTCAGAGTTACTGGAGATAGAAAAGAGACATTCAAAAAATAACTAACAGGATTAGGGTTACATAACTGGCTAGTAAGATATAATCAAATCTAACACACGATAACAGGATACATACACATACAGAGGTTTAATTCGTAAGTGTCCTAAGACTACAATTTGGATCGTAGTTTATATCGCAAGAAGTATCATACCTACTCGCATTAATCAAAGCCTCTCCGCAAGGGCTGCTGTACTTCCTTCAACTTTGGGCAGCCATGAATGCTCACTTTTGGTATGTGTGCAATCGCTAATGGTCCACCAATTGATACAAGATCTCCACAAACCCCAACACTTAATTCCTGGAGTGATTTGAGACTATTACTCCACAGCTCGTGTGGAATGTACTCTATGTGCTTGCATGCATACATCCACAGGTATTTGAGGGATGTAAGGTTCTCCAAGCACCTCACAGAAAAAATCACCACAATTCATTAATTCGAGCTTTTGGAGGGATAATGGCAACACTAATCCATTTTCCCATTTGAGACGTGGACAACCTGAAATGCACAAGCTCTGCAGAATAGGCCAACCCCCATCAAGAGTCTCTAGCTCTATGCAGTTTAGAATTTTTAGGTCAGTGAGCCGCGGGAGCTTTTCTCCATTGAATGTCAATGATGCCAGTTGGTAGGCTGATAAATGTAAAGTGGTCAGGGAAGAGCAATCAATGTCATCAACAAGATTCCCGGCATCATACAAATAAAGTTTCTTTAGGGACGGGGCCAGCAGGTGTTGTGAGTTGATCTTTGGACAATTGTGCACCATCAGTTCTTCTAGGGAAGGCAAACCCCCAAACCTTTCTAATGGGGTACAGATACCAAACTTGTGCAATTTCTAATCAGCATTTTCTTGATGGCAGGCATATAAGCTGGCTGTAGAAAATGTTCAAGGTGGATAACCTCGGGCAGTCTACAACTGTTATCCCCGTTAACGATGAGAAAATAGTAGGGACATCAGAACCATGAGACCAACTAGGAAGGTATTCACCTGGATAACATCTGAAGCGCACAAATTTGATAGTGGTGGGAGGGTGTAATGCTTTAAACACTTCTATCCCACTGTGCACTTGAGGTCCTAGTGAAAGATTTATCTCTTTAGACCAATCCGAGTCAGATTAAAAGGATCCTTCTTCTTCATACGCTCAATTTTTGCTGCCTCGATCCTTGCTTATTTCACGAGAGGTTATATAAATACAAATCTCCAGTGTCTTCAAGTGAACGATTCAAATTATTTATCTTTCCAAAGATCAATCTTAAGAACATGCAATTCAAACTTTTGTAGATTGACCAGATTTTGAAAGCCTTCGGGTATTACTTTGATTTTGCATTTCCTTGCACTTAATACCGCAAGATTATAGAGGTGACAGTAATGTTGCAGAAGGCTATCAAAAAGGCAAGTGTCGGAGATCTTAAGGTAGCGAAGACTCTTCATGTTGCTAATACTGTCCCGGCAATCCAAACCTAGAGACAGAGGCACAGACCATGACGTGCATGCATGAAAGTTCAAGACACCATTTCTTCATCACAAGATCACCACCTTGACCCTTCAAAGACATGTCACAAAGTAGGGTGCGCAACTTTGTTTGCTTGCATAGACTCTCTAAGTCGGAACACTTAAAATCTCTCGCTTTTGAGCATCGATAGATGACGGACGTTCCTAGGAATCCTTTCAAGATCCTTTTTCTTTTATTATGAAGCAATTATCCTTTGAAACCAGTTGTGCCATGTCATGTATCAAATCATGCATGACATATTTCCCACCTAACTTTCGGAAAAATGACAAATGTGCAAGTTCTTCAAAGTACTTGCATCCAATTTGTTGAAGCGAATGTTATGTTCGCCTTCCACAAATCCTTCGCCACCCAAATTTCAGCTAAATTTTCCTTTACAAAATTGTAATCTTTCGGGTACACAAAGACGTAATGAGAAGCATCTCTTTAAATGCAATGGTAAATAAATGTAGCTCAACCGAAGAGCGTGCATAATTTCGTTGTCCTCTTGTTTATGCACCCACAACCGACTATTTAGAATCATATTCCAATGTGCTGGATCAAAGCTCATTCCTAGCAGCCGCCCAAGGGTTTTTGCAAGTTTAAAGGAGAGCCTTTCAACTTTTGAGAGTATTTGCTCACCAATGCTTTCCAATTCAGGGCTATTGTTGGAGCTATCGATCCAAACACACATAGTTTGAAAAAATTCTGAAAGACATTATCCTTAAGGCCCTCTAAATGAAAGGGATCCATCGTCCGCACTATATTAGCAACCTTTTTCAGACCTTGTTGTGACAAGCATCATGCTTCCCTCAAGTACATCTTTAAAGGTGCACAAAACCTCTTCCGAGCTCCCCATTTTCAGCCCACATGTCATCAAGGACAACTAAAATTCTTCTCTCTTATCGATGCTATCTCAGAAGATCAACCTCGAAGAGAGTCCAAATTATCCTTCATCGCCGCTTTCCCTTAAAATTGTTCTAAGGCCTCTTTAGTTAACCCTCTCGACATCAAAGTCATCCGAGACACAAATCCAAACTATATTATCAAAGTGTTTCTTCACTCGTGAGTCGCTGCGCATATTTTGGGCCAAAGTAGTTTTTCCAACACCTCCGATTCCAAATATGGGTAAAACTGGGACACTTGTTATAGTTGCTTCATTATTGTCAAAGGTAGCACAAACTTGGTTGCCTCGCTGATGAAGAGATTGCACTTCTTTTCCTGTTGGGTCCGAAGGACCCCTTCTGTTATTTGCGTGTACACAAAGCAGCCCAATCAGCCTTCATTATTTCATCATTACGACCAAATATCTTTGCCTCAATTGGGAAAACGAGTGGTCTTGGGTCCGACCGATATGTCAAAGCGTGGAGTTACTTGATCTAAGCCCATTTTCTCTCTCAGTCCAAATAGGTTATCTAGCCTCTCCTTGATGAGAGTCAATTTTTGGAGTTACCATGAATTATGACATCGTGAAACAATTTTTGCCTGGTTCCGTTGAAGTCGCATCGCCCTCAATTTTCATCTTCTGCCGTAGCATCGGAAATCCTCCGTAAGGTCCTGTGCATCATACATGGAAGCCTTGAGTTTTGGAAGGAGCTCGCCACAGAGTCCTCATGGCTCCTCCACTCTACTCGATCAATAAAGTTGTACATTGCAAGTAGAGTATCCTGAAGGCATTGGATAGAATTTTGCAACTTCAGCGCATCTTCTTCTTTTAAGTTCTTGCCTTTCTGTTCCATTCGAATGGGATTGCAGAGATCTAAACCATTGGAAAAAGTGGCACACTCATTGAAGCCAAGAATGGCCTCGATGACCACTTTTATGTAGCTTATTATGTTCATACTGACTTCACCCTGAAGATTTTGTCATCCTCTATGCTGCACATATAGTAGATTTATTGAACATTAGAAAGGTAGTATATCTTGCGGTCACATATTAATGCTAATTAAATTTATAGTTATGAAAAGCCAGCTGATGCAGCAAGTATTTTCTTCACATATTTTTTCCTAGAAACAGAGCAACCATCATTGAATCATAGTTCAAATTTGATACTTCCTCAATGAGTTAGTATGGGATAATTCATGAGAATAAACTAGAGCCTGTCAGTGCAATGGTTACAACAGAGAAATTACTTCACAAGATGTACATATAGTTTAATGAGGAACTGAGACAGTGGGTGTGAAAATGCAGCTTATGCTTTACTAATATGTATTTTTGTGTCTAGATAGATCAGAGTAATGTTCAAAGTGGATCATGCATAATACACAGGGTACTTGGTGATGTCTTGTTGGATTACCTTGTTATTGCTGGATATAATCAGTTTCTGTTGTCCTAGCTATCTTTCGCCATCACCAATCATGTGCACATTCCAAAACAGACAGAGATGATCTTTTATATGGGGAGGCCAGATCTGGTGACAAATAACCATTTACCTGTCATTTCGGTTGTTAAAATAAAAAGTCAGACAGCTTGCAAGTGCGAATTGAAAGGCCGAACTGATCCCTTCAAAAAAAAAAAAAAAAAGGCCGAACTGAGAGTCATCAGCTTACTGCTTATGGATTCCATTCCAAGGTGGATCTTGGGAGCAGATTGGAGCAGATTAGCTTGCCTTGATTGCACAGTACTTGAATGAATCTTGACAACTAGCTATCTGACGATATTTGGTTGCGGACTTGCTTCCAGGGATGGCTGGAGACGGAACAGGACGGGGCTAAGCGATCTGAGATTTTGGCCCCAGCCTCCACCCTCCAACCCCAATCGAGCGGACGGGCTCGCCCTGCTTGAACGCCGTCACTCTCTGTAATCTGTTGTAGAAGGTCGCAGGGGAGAGAGGGCACGTTAACTGTTGCAGCTGGAAGTGAGAGAAGAGAGAGGGAAGGAGTGGCGTGTCACGGTGTTTAATTACCAAGGCGCGACGGCGGCGGAGACTGAGCAGATCGGCTGCCAGAACTGGAGAAGATGGTGGCGTCGGCGTCGGCGTTCTTCGTGGGCGTGCAGGTGCAGGCTTGGACCGTTGGATGAGACAACGGCGGCGACCGGCGGAGAGGTGCGGCGAGGCGTCACAAAGCTCGCGGTGACGAGGCGGTGGATTGCGCGGTGAAGCTCAGCGGCGTCTCGGCTCCGGCGACCTGCACGAGCTGCGGGGGCTGCTCGGCCGGCGAGGTGCCGTGCGGTGCAGTGTGCAGGGGCGGACGAGAGTGGTTGAGGAAAGTGCATGGCAGTGGAATTTTTGATTCCAAGAAAGAAGACCGGAGGAGAGAACTTTTTCGTGCCAGTGGGTGGCGACGCACTACGCACTTGGCTCGCAGTTTCATAGCAGCAGCGCCGCGCCGCGCGTCCAACAGCGGCGAGACAAAGCAAGTCGGAACCCCACCAGTGCACCCCCTTGACCCCTGCCCGCGACTCGCCAAGCCACGAGCGCACACCCAACACCTTCATCAGGTGTGCAAATTCATTTACATTAAGAACAAAAAAAATGTTTAGAAATAAATAGTTTTAGATTTTGCGAGAAGTTTGTTTCATCCATCTTCAGGAGGAAAAAATGTTCCGAGTTTGGAATACAAATGTGTTTGGTAGAAAAATGTTCTAGGTCGAGGAGGACATCGAACAAACTTCGATGCTTCTAGTAAGGAGAATTATGTTCCATCTTATTAGAGAGAAAAAAAAAATCTAAGACAAAAGGGAAATGTTCAGCTCCACCACAAATTGTTTGTTTAGGAAACAAATTGTATTCTTCAAGCTTCGTAGGGGGAGAGGACCCATGTCCATATGTAAAATGTTCCTAGTTCATGGGAAAAATTTAGCATCACGAAAACAAATATTTCAAGAAAAAAAAAAGAGGTCAAAAATAAAATAGGGCAAAGTGAAAATATTTCAAAAACACGGAGAAGGTAATGAAAATATTAAACAAGAAAGTTAAGAAAACACACTTTTTCTCATTGGCCCCAAACGGCTTGCACCATCTTTACAAAAGAATGAGGATTACATAGTTTTTTCTTGCCATGGCTGATACTCCTATTATTGCCATGTCCCATGGCTGAATATCACTACTACAAGTGTGTGGCCAAGAATCTCGGTGCCTTTGCATCAAGTGCAGACAAGATCAACAATTGATGCATGTGCATGCATCTGAGTGGCTTGTCATCCTCCCTCTTCCTCTCCTGCAAGAGCTAGAGAGTAGAGCCATGCAGAGAAAGTGTTGCAGAGATGAGTGCAGATGGAAGCAAATGCAGGGAGAGTTGTAGTAGCAGCAGCGAGTGAATGTTTCTTCAGATGCCGCACTTGATAGGGTTCTCTGATGTCAGTTGAGGTGATGATATTCAGAATTTCATTCGTATCATGTCGTCCATGTATGAATATAAAAAAATATCGCTGGAGCCTGGATCCAAGGCTTGAGTCCTGCAGAAGCTTTCAAGAGATTTGTACGCAGTCTGAATGTCTGACAGAGAAATGCCAAGTGCCAGACGAAGATTCTCTCATTTCTGTTTCATTTTTACAAATAGGCAGACATGGAGGAGTACCGCACAAGTATATGTCCGGTTCAGGCTAATTTCAGCTGAAAATATCGTGGCACAGACTGACACCAGCGAACATGCAACACTCTGATCTGAGATGTTTCAGATGTTCAGCTGGGTTCACAGGCAGGCGTCTTCAGTGATATTAACATTGCTGCCAGCAAGATCATGGAACTGAACAATGTTTTCATTTCATTCAAGGTCACAAATTTCATTTCAGTCAAGAACCGAGAAATAAAGGAACACTTTAATTTGGAGAACTGAGCAATGTTTTCACCTTTATTCAGTCCACAAAATATATAGGAAAAACAAACAAGGTCACGCCATGACTGTACGTGTGCCATCCCACACGAACGAGACATGCATGGTGCGAGAGACTCAGGTACGCTGCCAACTCTGCAGTTGTGCGCCATCCCGCACATCTTCAAGTTGGCAGGCGCCACAAGACTCGGACGGTGACATCTCCAGCATATGCATATGCATATGCCACGTCGACAACTGTGAGATAGTAGCCACCAGTACAGACTGTAAGAACGGAAAAAGGGAAGGAAACATGTGCACTGGCCGGATTAATAGCAAACCACAAACAACCAGGCAGACATGCAGTACATATATAAGAGCGTGATCATTGAGGGGTAGCTCCATGGCTCTCCCTGCCTGTCCCCGGAGGCTGCAAAGCCGACGTCATTTCACCTATCATCATCAAGTAGAGAACATTGATCAGCAAAAGGACTACTCTCCAAAACTAAAAATACAAATGGAACTGCAATCTGTAGCCTTGCTGATGGGCATTCAGAGAGGAAAAGAAAACATTCAGAAACAGTTAACATTATTAAGATTACTTAACTGACTAGTAAGATATAATCCTCTAACAAAGAAAACAGTATACATATAGACATATACGTTTAATCCTCAAGTGTCCTATGACTACCTTTTAGATCATAATTTATATACCGCGAGAAGTGCCATACCTGCTACCATTAATAGCCTTTCCTCAGCGGCTGCTGTACTTCCAACAACTTTGGACAACAGTAAATGTACACTTTCGATATGTGTGCAATCGCTTCTGCTCCACCGATTGATATAAGGTCTTCACAATTCTTAATCTCTAATTCCTTGAGTGATTTGAGATTATTGGTCCACAGGCCACGTGGAATGTCCTTTATGTGTTTGCATTTATCAATCTTCAGTGATTTGAGGGATATGAGCTTCTCCATGCACCTAAGAAACCAGTCAGATAAAACCCCACAATCCTTTAGGGTGAGCTCTTGGAGGGACGATGGTAACACCATTTCACTTTGCCATTTTAGACATGGACAGGATTCAATGGACAAGTACTTCAGACAAGAAAAACTCCCATGACGAAGAGTCTCTAGCTGGAAGCAGGATTGAATGGTTAGGATGGTCAGTTGTGGGAACTTTTCTTCCATGCTGTCATGTGAAGTGCTAGTAGATTTTGGTTCAGATTCTCTAATAAATGTCAGATATGCCAGTTGACTGCTTTGTAAAACAAAGGTGGTGAGGGAAATGCAATCAATAACATCTCCAAAACTCCCAGAATCATACAGCATAAGCTTCTTTAGGGGACGGGGCCAGCAGACGGCTTGACTTCATCTTCGGACACTTCCACACATGCAGTTCTTCAAGGGAATGAAAATTCCCAAACTTTTCTGTTGGTACAGACTCCAAATTGACACAAATAGAAACCATTATTTTCTTGATGGCAGGCATATAAGTTGGGTGCAGAAACAGTTCAAGGCTTGATAACCTTGGGCAGTTATTAACTGATATCTCTGTTAACGATGACAACATGGTAGTGTCGGAACCACGAAACCAGCTTGGAAGGTTTTCACTTGGATAACAATGGAGGTGCACAGATTTGATACTGGTGGGAGGGTGTAATGCTTCAAACACTTATATCTCATTGTGCCTTGGAGATCCTGGCATACCCGATATCTGTTTAGACCATACCAGACGCAGACTAAAATTATAGCCCTTCTTCATAAGTTCAATTTCTGCCGCCTGATCCTTGCTTATTTCACAAAGATTACATATAGACAAATCTCTAGTGATTAGATTAAAATTATTTAGCAACCTAATGCCCTCTCCATTCTCCATTGCAGCATCAATCACAATATATTTCGATTCAAACTTTTGTAGACTGATCAGATTACTGAAGCCTTTGGGTACATTGTCAAATGTGCATTTCCTAGCACATAATAGCTGCAGATTATACAGGCAACAGAATGCTGCAGGAATGCGCTCGAAAATGCAAGAATCCAATATTTTAAGGCACCGGAGATTCCTCATGTTGCTAATACTATCTGGCAAACCTGACTTCTCAGAGACTGAGGCACACACCATGACACGCATGCACAAAAGTTTGGAGGAATAGAGATCACAATCCCTGTCCTAACATGGTATCAGCCTGAGAGAAAATCCATTACCTTCCCTGTACCGCCGCCGCCACCTCCGATGGCTGGCCGGCGCCCGGGCGCCGCCACTCCACGGCGAGCTGCCGCCCTCCTTCCTCTCCCTCTCCTCCTTCCCCTTCCTCTCCTATGCTGAGGCGGCCCACGGGACTTAGGTGCGCTGGCGTCCCTCCCGGCGCGGAAGGGCGGTCGCGGCGTCGCCTGCGCTTCGTCGCGCGGGGGAGCGGGGTTCCGCCCCCCCGGCACCATCCTCCTCCTCGGCGCTCCCCTGCCCGACCCCGACCTGCCCCCGGAGGTCATCACCTCGGGGCCGCCGCCGCCGGCCGCAGCGGCTGCCGCCGCCGCTGCCGCCACGCCCGCTGCGGCGCTGGCGTCCTTTCCGGGGCGGGGGAGCCCCCTTCTCTGATGCGGGCGCGGGCGTCCTTCCCGGCGCGGGGAGCCCCTCTCCCGACATCTTTGCAGCCGGCGTGGAGGTGGATGTCCTGGCCCTCGGCCTACCTGTACCTCCGATGCCTCCCACCCAAGCCCCTCCCTTTATTTCTACCAGCCATGGAGGGGGGCTCGGTGGTGCCCGTGATGTGGGTCTCGGGGCCTCTGCTCCTCCCTACAGTCCTGGAGGGGGTCTCGGGATGCCACCGCGTGATGCGCCGCTCACCATGGCCGCTCTTCGGGGCAAGACGGTCATCGATGGTGCCTCGCGGACGACGGCGGAGCTTGCCCGTGCCCTTCGGCGGCCAAGCTCCGAGCTTCCGAGGCGCAAGGGCGCGTTCGTGCTGCTGCCCTCGCCTCGGGAACTTGGCGTACTGCCGCCGACGCCCTCGCCGCCCGGTGGGCCGAGGCGGCCCGGTTCGCCCTCGGGCCCGCGCTCCCGGCCCTTCGCGAACCACGGCGCCACTTCTCCCTCCACCCGGACCGCGCCTCTGGTGTCTCTCCGCCGCGTGCCGACCCGACCGACCCCATGGTGGCCTACCTCCACCTCCGGGCCGCCGGCGCCACGCCGCGCCAAGAACCTCGCCACCGTCGTGCTCGACTCCACGCACACCTCCTACGCACGCGTTGGCGCGACCGGATGCTCCTCGCCCTCCGTCGCTCACGCCATCGACGACCACGCCCGCCTCGACACACCCGTTGCGGCGCGGGATGCGGCGTGGCAGCGCCGGCACCGCCGCCCGTCCCGATCGTTAGGACCATCTCCCTCGAGCTCCGAGGACACCGTTCGTGCTTTCCCGTGCCATCGCGGCGAGTACCGGCTCGCCATCGGGGCACTTCTTCAAAGAACGCCGAGGCCCGGGCTCTCCGGCCGAGGCTGACTTCGCCGCGGCCGTCGGGGGACCTCTCCGCCAGCGACTACTGGTAGGCAGATGAAGATGAAGGCCGGCCCTTCGTGACATTGGGTACTATTTGGACGATCGCGCCCCCGGTGCTCAACCTCCCTCGCATGGCCTCAACGGCCGGTTCGGCGCACTGAAGACCTGGATCACACGCCGACGTTCGTTCACCTTCCCCGCAGTCGGGCGACCTCGCGCTTGAGGAGGCTCACCCCGGGCGCCGTGTCGCACGCCCGCACCACCGTTCTCGCCCGGCGCCGCATCCCCTACTTCCGTGCTCGCCGCTGCCCGCCTCCTCCCGGGCCAAAGCGGGGTGGAGGTGGCCGCGGTGGTCGCCGTCGCCGCCCGTGGTGGCCGTGGTGGTGGACGGGGCTCGGCGGAGGCGGGCGGGACCGGGTCGTGGCGGACCCACTCCACCGCTTGCTCCACTTCCGAGTTCCGGCCGGTGCGCCTGTCCCTCCTTCACCAACCCATGGACGGGCGCATCTCCATGTGGCCGTTCGGGCAGGCGGCGGGAACACTCGCCTCCACTCTAGGCGGCCGCCATGTACTCCACCGTGCCGACCGGGCTCCTCCACCTAACCCGTCCTGGCGGGGGGTGGAATCGGCGAGCTTCGCCGGTCCTTCAAGCACCATGGGGATCGACACCACCCACCGAGTGGATTGCCGACTCGGGGCTTCCCTACCACACCACTCCGGATCTTTGGTATACTCGACTCTTCGACCTCCCCACCCCTCTTGCCCTTCTTCTATCATGGTGGGGAATGGTTCCGTCTTCCGGTCACCTCTGTGGGTTACAGACCTGGTCCTTTTCGCTCTTCGAATGTTCTTGTTGCTCCTCGGATGGTCCACAATCTTCTTTCTATTCGTCGGTTCACTGGCCGATAACTCTTGTTTCTCGAATTTGACACTTCGGGTCTTCTTGTGAAGGATTTGGCTTCCCGGCGACCACTCCTCCGATGTGAGAGCACGGGACCCCTTTACACTCTTCGCCTTCCGTCTTCTCGCCGCTTTGCTCTTGCCGTGACGCCGTCTTCTACCACGGCACCACCGCCCTCGGTCATCTGCCGCGACGTTTTGGCTCGGCTTCGGTCGTAGTGCGGACATCTCTTGTACTCGTACTCATGCGAGCATCTTTGTCATGCGTGTCATTTCGGTCGTCATGTTCGACTTCCTTTTTCTTCTTCTTCTTGGCGTGCTACGCATGCTTTTGATCTTGTACACCGTGATTTGTGGACCTCTCCTGCATCGAGCATTTACGGGCTCAAATATTATCCGGTCTTCGGGTTGATGATTTCTCCCATTACTCTTGGACTTTCCCCCTGCGTGCTAAGTCCGAGGCGTTTCCCACCCTACTCCACTTCTTTGCCTGGGTGTCCACTCAGTTCGGTCTCACCATCAAGGCCGTCCAGTGTGACAACGGGCGTGAGTTCGATAACAACGCCTCTCGTTCTTTCTTCCTCTCGGGGTGTTCACCGCGCATGTCTTGTCCGTATACTTCTTCCCGAGCGGCAAGGCTGGCGGATGATCCGCACCACGAAGCGATATCATGCGCACTCTTCTTCGCCAGGCCTCTCGCCCCGCCACGGGCGAGAGCCTCCACACCGCCACCCACCCGCTCAACCGCCTTCCTTCCCACGGCTTGCCCGCGCCCACTCCACACCACGCTCTTTTCGGTTCCCCTCCCACCTACGATCACCTCCGTGTCTTCGGGTGTGCCTGTTACCCAAACACTGCCGCCACTGCTCCTCACAAGTTGGCGCCCCGCTCGACACGGTGTGTGTTCCTTGGCTACTCCCTTGACCATAAGGGGTACCCGCTCGACCTTTCCTCCCACCGAGTTCTCCTCTCCCCAAGACGTTGTCTTCGACGAGTCGGATTTCCTTACTCCTCTTCTTCCACACCTTCCACCTCTGCCGATTTTGGAGTCCCCTTTTGTTCTTGACCGGTGGTTCACCCACCGATTACCTTCCCGGCCTCTTTCTACAGGTACCCCAGGCTCCCGATCGCGCCACGCGCGGCCCTCGAGTCACTGCTGCGCCACGCGCGGCCGACGGAGCCTCTGCCCTGCGCCACGCGCGGCCCCGGAGCCTCTACTGCGCCACGCGGCCCCGCGCCTCACGGTCACGCCACGGGCGGCCCCGCGTCCCGCTGCTGCAGCGCGGCCCGGCGCCCGATGTCGTGCCCTCCTCGGGGCCGGGACCCGCGCGCAGCCGGGCGCAGTGTACGCGTTCGTCGCGCGCCCGGGCCCGGTGCCTCCGAATCGCTCCGGCCTCCACCACCACCTCCACCACGACGAGTCCGTGGCTACCCGGTGGTCTACCACCCGCGGTCGTTCACCGAGACCCCCGTCCACACACACTCACGATGGTGACTCGCCATGCGGCGGGGGGTTCTCCGTCCCGCGGCCCTCTCCGCCGCCACCGAGAGGTTGTAACGCCCGGCTAGAAACATCACCGGGGCTACCCTCAACACATATATACTAGGATTAAAACAGAATCGGCATGAAGCAAAAACTATGTGGAAGATTACGCGTTTGTAAACGAAAGTGAATACTTGTGATGATGGTGCTACTCCCGGTTCTCATGCAAGTCGTGATGATTTAGCACCTAAAAACCAAATGAACACAAGGGTGAGTGAAAACACTCGGCAAGTACAATTAGAACCAAAAAGAACAATCAACTCATGAGAATTCATGAATGAATTCTTGGAACTCCAACTAAATAGTAGTTTCCGTCCCGAAACGGACAAAGACTTGAATACTCCTTAGCATTTACCAGGTAAAGCCGAGTAAGTAGGGCCGCACTTACTCACGGGAACTTGAATATAAGAACCAAATTGCACCTCCGGGATAAACCGGCACTTGAATTGAATGTAAACTAAAACTTGAAACTTGAATCTCATGAACTGGAAACTTGAATGTGAACCCGTAAATATATTACTTGGATATTGGAAAGCCAGAAAACTCGAATAATAGGCATGAAGCCAAAGCAAAGATTCGTCATGCACTTGCCTTAATTCCGACGAGACCAAAGCATCACACGCTTGGTACTTGCAACTTCCAACCTTTCTCTTTCTCGTTTACTACACGTAATAAATGATGCATTGCTTAACATGATAGAATGTATGCCATAATGCATGAAAGTGCTTGGATGAAAGACATAACGACTTAATTAACTTGAGTACAACTTTCCTTCACGATAAAGTTGCCGACCAACAAAACTAACTTGTAGCACTACTCATAAGGTAAACATGATCTTCATTATTACTAAAGAAGTTCTCAAGGACCATTTGATATGGTATGATCCAAGATTCACAATTAACCCAAAGTCACACAAAACCTGAGTCATTAAGACTAATTACTTGAATTATATAATTGAGCATGAAATAATAAATCACTAAAACTTTTCAAAGTTAACCCGAACTTTTTTTGTGGAGGCAGGTCATACCCTAAAACAGTGCCAAAACAAGTTTCATGATTTTTTGGGTAATTATTTTAATTACTAGAAATCATGGAAGACACATTTTCAATTAAAGAATGTAATTTTACTCATGCCAGAACTATTCATTTTCAACATCTCATAATTTTCATGTGTAAACACCATCATATAAGAGCTACACAAAAAGTTTCAGAATTCAGAAGCACTATTTAAATTTATAAGAAATTCACCAAAATCAGACACTATTCACATTTGAATAAATTGAATAACAATTACAAAAAGGAAAAAGAGCCTTCGGGCCGAAACTGGCTCGGCCCGGTCCGACAGTAAGCAGGCCGGCCCAACGAACCGGCCCAGCAGCGCTGGCGCAGCCTAGCAGCGCGAGCTGCCGGCCATGGCGGCTTGCCGCGCGGCACGGCGGCGGCTTCGCTTCTCCGGTGCAATACCGGCTCGACTGAGGTTCGGTATGGAAGGGAGAAGCTCACCATGACTCACGAGGCGACCCAGGTGAAGCGGAGGTGCACTGGAACTGCACGCCTGCGGTGGTGGCGATAGCGGCGCGCAAACCGGGCGACGGAGCGGCGTTCCGGCGCGCCCGATGCTGGTCTGTGAAAACGGGTGAGCCGACCACGATCACGTCATCGATGCGAGCTCAGCGTATTAAACGAGAGGTCGAGATGCTCACCGGAGCGGCATGGCCACGAGCCGGCGCGCGGCGGCGCTGCTGCCGCCCGCAGGGAAGACAACGACGTGCGGGGCAAATTCGGCGGTGAGGAACGGCGCGAGTGGGTCGAACGGGTGCGCAAGAGGATGGCCAAGCTACTGGCAAGACGAATTGGCTAGAGGGCGAGTGGCGGCGATGGCATGCGCCGGCGGACAGAGGCACGACGGCAGCATCGGGAGGAAGAAGAAAAGGAAAAGAAGGAGACGGCGACGGCAACGGCTTAATTGAGCGCTGGTGCAGCTGGAGAGGCATCCAGTGCCTTCGCTGGCTCAGCCAGCGCGGCCAGGGACGTGGCCACACGCGAGAAGGCACCACGACGGTGGCCAACCGGCGCACGGTGACGGTGAGCAGGCAAGCAGCGCTGGCTCATTCATGTACTAGTTCCTCCACTTTCAAACTTTTCAAAAATACTTCAAATTTTGTATTGAAACATAAAAATCTCCAAAAACAAAAGTTGCTCAAAATCATGAGAACTACAACCGCGCTATTGGGCTCACCTCCAAATTCCAAGTGGTTTAGAAAGTAGGATTTTGAATTTAGGATTAATAAAATAATTAATAAGCCAACTTAATTAGTGAACAAAACACACTATTTGCAACATATACATGCAATATATGAACATGAAATGCATTATTGCCATGATACTTGATAATCATACATGATAATGATCATATTTAAAATTTTAATTACTTTTGAATATACGGGATGTTACAGCAGTCCGCCGGTTTCTCCGCTTCCTTCCTCTGTCCGTGCTGCCTTGGCGGATCCTAACTGGCGGCGCGCGATGGAAGAGGAGCATGAGGCTCTTCTTGCCAACCAGACGTGGGACCTTGTGCCGCGTCCCTCTGGTGGCAATGTGGTCACAGGCAAGTGGATATGGACGCACAAGCGTCGGGCTGATGGGAGTCTGGAGCGGTACAAGGCTCATTTGGGTCCTCGAGGCTTCACCCGGCGCCCGGGGTTGATTATGATGAGACTTTCGATCCGGTGGTCAAGCTCGCTATAAAGGCGCCTGTCCTCTCACTTGCTCTCTCTCGCTCTTGGCCAGTGCATCAGTTGGATGTCAAGAATGCATTCCTACATGGCACCTTGTGCGAGACCGTTTTGCGCACTCGGCCAATTAGGGTTTGTCGACCCCGGTCGGCTGATGTCGGTTTGCCGACTCAACAAGTCATTATATGGTCCGGCGGGCTCCGTGCTTGGTACTCCCGGTTTGCCACCTTCCTTCTCACTTTGGGGTTCCGAGAGGCCAAGTCCGACACTTCTCTGTTCGTCTATCGCCATGGGCCGAGGCCGCTTACCCTTTGCTATATGTTGATGACATTGTCCTCCACGACCTCGGCCCAGCGGCTCCCGGCGTGTCATATCGGCCCCGGCGGGGAGTTTGCCATGAAGGATCTCGGTCCCCTTCACCACTTCACGGGGGTCTTTGTGGAGCCTCGGCCTTCGGGGTTGTTTCGCACCGGTGACGGTATGCTCGGATATTCTCGAAGGGCTGAGATGACGGCGTGTCACCCCCGTGCTACTCCGGTTGATACTCGGCGAAGCTTTTCTGGCGATGGCGGTGACCACGTGGCGGATCCTACGCCTTCAGGAGTTTGTTTGGTGCCTTGCGGTACCTCACCTTCACCGGGCGCGACATCGCGTGCGCCGTTCGGCCAGATCTGTCTTCACATGCATGATCCCCGGGCACCCCATCTTTGCTGCGATGAAGCGCCTTCTCCTCTATATTCGTGGCCTTGTTGACTACGGCACGATGCTCCACCGGGTCTCCCTCCAGGCTTCGTCGTCTACACCGACGGCGACCGGGTAAATTTTGTCGGACACTCGCCGCTCTACCTACGGGTATGCCGTCTTCCTTGGCGGAAACCTCGTCTCCCTGGTCATCAAGCGGCGGCCGGTTGTCTCCCGCTCGGTGCGAGGCGGAGTACGGGCTGTTGCTAACGGTGTGGCGGAGGCCTCCCCGGCTTCGTCGGCTCTTGGCCGAGCTTCACGGCCCGTGACAAAGACCACACTTGTCTCTTTGTGACAATGTCGGCCGCCCGTCTACCTCTCCACCAACCCCGTTCGAAGATCGGGGACGAAGCATGTGGAGATCGACTTGCACTTTGTCCGTGACTTGGTTGCCATCGGTATTCGGGTCCTCCATGTACCGACCACCTCCCGGTTCGACATCTTCACCAAAGGGTGCGCCCTCATCGACCTTCTCCGAGTTCGATCCGGCCTCAACGTCGCGGTGGCTAGTTGTGATTGCGGGGCCCCGTGTGTGTGTTGATTTCTTTCCATGTCTGGGGTCTTGATCTCTCGGCCGGAAGTTCGAGGCTAGGGGGGAGTGTTAGTGTATATGTGTAGGCCCATGAGGCTAGGCCCATGTGGCCCATGTACAAAGAACTATATTGCCCACCCTTCTAAGGTTTGGAGGAATAGAGATCACAATCCCCGTCCTAACATTTAGTACACCATTTCTCCATCCGCGGTATTGCCGGCTTTATTGTTTAAAGACATGTCACAAATTAGGGTGCGCGGCTTTGTTTTGCTTGCATAGACTTTCTAACTCGAAACGGTTAAAATCTACGCTTTTGACCACCGATAGATGACGAACATTCTTAGGAATCCTTTCAAGATCCTTCTTCTCTTTTATTATGAAGCACTCATCCTTGAAACCAATTGTGCCATGTCGTGTATCAGATCATGCATTACATATTTCCCACGAAGTTTCGGAAAAGAATGACAAATGTGCAAGTTCTTCAAAGTATTTGCAAAGCGGTTTGTTGACATTCCACAAAGCCTTCGCCATCCAAATTTCAGCTAAATCTTCCTTTACAAAATTGGAATCTTTTGGGTACACAAATGCAGAATGAGAAACATCTCTTTAAATGGAATGGTAAATACATGTAGCTCAAATAGAAGAGCGGCAAAATGTCGGTGCTCTCTTGTTCAAGCTCCCATAGCTGACTGTTAAGAATCATATTCCAACGTCTTCGGGTCAAGGCTCATTCCAAGCAAACCCGTCCGAGGGTTTTTTTGCAGCTAAAGGAGACCCTTTCAACTTTGGGAGAATTTGTTTACCAATTCATTCCAACTCAGGATTAATGGTAGAGCTATCGGATCCAAATACACATAGTTTGAAGAAATTCTGAAAGACACCGTCCCTCAAACCCTCTAATAGAAAGGGATCCATTGTCCGCACTATATCGTAAAACCTTTCCGGACCTAGTTGTCACAAGCATCATGCTTCCCTGAAGTACTTTTTTAAAAGGTGCATAGAACGTTTCCCAAAGCTTACCATTTTCAGCCCATATGTCATCTAGGACAACTAAAACTCTTCTCTTGTTGAGGATATCTGCAAGATCAACCTGAAGACAGTTCAAATTATCTTTTTTTCGTTGCTTTCCCAGATAATTGTTCTATGGCCTCTTTAGTTAACCTCTTGACATCAAAGTCATCTGAGACACGAATCCAAACTATATCATCAAAGTGTTTTTTCACTTTTGAATGGCTGCAGATATTTTGGGCCAAAGTAGTTTTTCCAACACCTCCAATTCCAACTATGGGCAAAACTGGAACAGCAGTTATTGTAGAACAGACTTGGTTGCCTGGTGATGAACGGATTGCACTTCTTTTCCTCTTGGGTGATACACCAAGCAATCTAATCAGCTCCTTTATTTCATTATTACGACCAAATATCTTTGCCTCAATGGGAAAAGAAGTGGTCTCGGTCTGACTGATCTGTCAAACCGTGGAGTTGCTTGACGTAAGCCCATTATGTCGAAGTTGCATACAAAGATTATCTAGCCTCTCCTTGATGTGATTCAATTCTTCCAAGTTGCCATCGTGAAATATTTTAGTGCCTGGTGCCGATGAGGTTGTACTGCCCTCAATTTGTACCTTCAGTTCATAGTATCGAAATACTCTAGAAGGTCTTCTGCATCATACATGGCAGCCTTAAGTTCTGGAAGTAACTCAGCCACACGAATCTCATGGCTCCTCCACTCTGCTAGATCAATAAAGTTGCGCATTGTAGGTAGCGTATCCTGAAGGCATTGAAGAAATCTCTTCAACTTCTGTACATCATCTGCTTTAATTTCTTGATTTTCTACTCCATTTGAAGGGTGCAGAGATTTGAGCCATTGGAAAAAAATTGACACACTCATTGAAGCCAGCGATGGCCTCGATTGCCTGTTTTATGTAGCTTATTATGCTCATATTGAAGATTTTTGCAGCCCTCTGCTGGAGACACAGTAGATTAATGAATGTCAGAAAGGCATATCATGCATGTTGCAACATTTTGATTCTATAATTAAATGCAGTATAGTTATTCCAAAAAAAATATTAAATGTATAGTTATGAAGTCAGTTGATGCTGCAAATATTTTCTTGATATATTCTCTCCTAGAAACAAAGCAGCCACAACTGAGTTCATAGAGAATAAAATAGAACCAGACACTGCAATGTTTACAATAGAGACATTACTTCACAAGATATTCATATAGTTTAATGGCAATTGGGAAACAATGGACAGCTGTACAGGAACAAAAAAAGATGGTGGATGCAAAATGCAGCTATGTTTTACTCTGATTTTTTATGTTTAGATAAATCATAGTAGTATTAAAAAGAGAAACATGCGAAGCGGATCATGCATAATACGCTGGATACTTAGCCATGTCTTAGTGGATTACCGTATTATAGCTGGGTATAATCAGTTTCCGCATTCCAAAACAGAGATGATATTTCATATAGGGACCTGATCTGGTGACTGCAGGGATGTGGTTTTTTCCATCATTCACCTGTCATTTCGTTTGTTAAAAGAAAAGTTGCAAATCCGAATGTAAAGACCGAACAGAGAGTCGCCAGCTTACTGCTTACAGGATGGATTCCAAAGTGGATCTTGGGAGGGAGCAGATTAGTTGGCCTCGATTGTACAGTGCTTGAAGGATCTTGACAGACAAAATTTGGTTCCGCCTTCCTTCCTTGCAAATGACGGCTGGGGGTTGGACAATTCTGTTCCCAGCCGGCCAGCCCCCCACACACCCTCCAACCCCAATCGAAGCGGACGGGCTCGCCCCGCTTGACGCCGTCTGCGCTGGTCGCGGGGAGAGAGGGAACATTGTTTCATCCATCTTCAGGAGGAAAAAATGTTCCAAGTCTGGAAAACAAATGTATTTGGTAGAAATATGTTCTAGGTTGAGAAGGACATCCAACAAACTTCAATGCATCAGTAAGGGGATTATTTTCCATGTTATTAGAGAGAGAGAGAATCTAAGTCAAAAGGGAAATGTTCAGCTCCACCACAAAATTGTTTGTTTAGGAAACAAATTATATCTGAAGATGACCCATGTCCTATATGAAGAAAGAAAGCAAGATATTTTTGCTTAGTAGAAACAAAGCGCATAAAGCGGCCCCCTCTGTATTTCAATTTCAGTTTCCGGTACAATTCCTCCTCTAATCAAGTCTGACGAATTAGGAAAAAAAAATGCAAGATCATCGATCAATACTCTCCTTGCATTGCTTCTAGCTAGTAGGTACTGTAGTATCTTATCTAACATCGAAAGTTCAGTCGGTCATGATAATTAGAAGTTCAGAACAAAGACAACCAAGCGATCGAATGACACCACGATTCAAAGAATCTTAGGGGCCCGAAGTGCCTGCACCATGGCCTTGATCGCCGTGGTTCGTAGACGGCCAAAGCCTCAGCTCCACATGCGATTCGTCGGTGCTGTGATCCACATCCATCGCCGCTGCCTCCCTCGCATTGTCGCCTCTGACGAGATCCCCTGCCTCCAGCGGGAACAACTTGAGGCACTCGCCGCTGAGATCAACTCCGGGCGGCGGCAGGCGGCGGAGCACTGGGATCATCCTGTCTCTGCCAAACGCCTTGACATCCCCAGGCGCCAAAGGAAACAGAAACAACGTGGCCGCCCACTGCTGCTGCTGCTGCTGCTGCTGGAGATACACCTTGCCAAGGACGGAGTGCCAGCGGTTCTTGATGGCGTTGTCGGTGCGGCCCGGGAGGAAGCCCGCGATGGTGGCCCACTTCTTGGGGTACTTGTGGTAGTTGGCGATGATCTTCTCGTCCTCCTGCGCCGTGAAGGCCGTGGCGGTGTCGACGACGGGGCTCAGGTGCTGGCACCAGCGGAGGCGGCACGACTTGGGGTTGCGCCCGGGCAGCGCCTCGCTAATGGCAGCCCAGTTCTGCGCGCCGTGCACCGCCACCTGCTGCTTCAGCACGGCGTCCTCCTCCGTGGTCCACGCCGACTTCTTCATCGCCACAGGCCTGCCATCGCCAGCCTCGGCCTCATCCGGAAGCGCCATGGATCGATCGTGCGCCCTCTTCCTCGTTTCTTCTATACCTACTAATCTTCTATATATATCTATATCGGTGACTAGGACTCTATTAGGAAGTTACGAGTCCTGTCCGAGTCTGTCCCAAATTCTAATCTAAATACATTGGAAATCCAAATCCAAATCAGGCAACTCCACTCACGTTTCCTACCTTTCCCTACCGTAGCGGGCGACGGACGGGGACGGGGACGAGTTCTGCCCGAGTCTGTCCCAAATTCTTGCCACCGACGCGGACGCGGACGCGAACGGGAGCCAGCCGCCGTCGCGGCCACGCGCCATCGCAGCCACGAGCGGGAGCAAGCCAGCCCGGCCGCGGGGCAAGGACGCGGCCAGACGCGGGGGCGGTCCTCCGCAGATGTCGTCCGATGCGGGCAGAAGTGGACGCGGCCAGACGCGGGGCATGGCTCCTAAGCCGCGAGCTCCTCCGCCCGGCGCGGCTGCTCGGCCGCGCAGTTCCTCCGCCGGTCGGGGCTCGGGCGCGAGCGGGAGGGCGCAAACTCCGCCGCACCGCCGGCTGCTCCACCATCGCAGGGAGAGAGAGCGGAGAAAGAAAGACCGGTGGGAAAGAGGAAGGGGAGTGCCGCCGCAGCCACTCGCTTGCCGTCCCGGCAGCCGAGCAACCAGTTGATGGCCTCCAGATTTCAATCTCTCTAAAATGTCTTGATTTGGCAGACAGGAGCCCTGAGAGAGCGGTGGGTGAGAAGATAATTTGTTCGTGGTGCTTCACATGATTGCAGGATGTAGAAAATTTGTTCGTGGACCATGGACCCCACGTGGAAGCGTCGTACTTTTTTTAACCAAAACCACGACCTGGGATTATACCTGACATATCTTTCTTTAACACATTTTCTTATTTCTTAATCTAACACTAATTTTTTATTTACTCTTTTTTATTTTCACAATTCCTTATCACTGTGTCATATACACTTTTTTTTTTTTCTTATGTTTACAAGATGCTATGCTATTTTGCTTTTCTTATGTTTAAATGATACCGTGTCATGTCCTCAATGACAGAGGGAAAGTTTATGGGTGTTGTGACTCGGCATGCTCAGATGTGTAGTTTGATTTTTTCATATTTGTCGGCCATTACAATTGGTGGATATAATAATCTCATATTACACATGCATTTAATTATTAGCTTTGATATTTAAGTGAAATAAGATTGTTTTTTTTATAAATTAAACAAAGATAGCTAGCTTTACATGTCCATAAAATAATAAATTAACCTTGTTGTGGTGTATGGACACGTGCTATTAGCACACGTATCGATAATAAATTGTATGTCCCGATCACAGCAACACAGGCATGTTTTGCTAGTGTGTATATATATATATATATGATACATATCTATACCTTTACTAATAAAAAGAGTAAAATTTTCGCCTCCACCTGTTTTTCTGTCTGCCAAAGAAATTGACTCGGTTACGATGAACAGTCTGACACGGGCTCGGCCCAGCCTCGAACCTTCCTTACCCCGCTGGCCCGTTCCGCCCCCATCTCGCGCGCGTCCGCTGCGACATCAGACGCCGACTCCACGCACTCCGTCCCTGCCCTTCCCCTCCCCCCGCCGCTCCCACTCGGCCTCGCTGCCTCTGTCCAAGCCCTTCACCTTCCCCGGCCGCAATCGATTCGGCATCCAGGTCCGTCGCGATGTGTCTGTGGCACCGTCCTCCATCCGTCCGTGCCCCGCTGGCCTCGTCGTCGGCCAGTCGCCTGCACCTCCGCCCGCCGTCAACGGCCACCGCTCGCTGCGGCATCTGCTAGCCGCGCACCATAGCAGTCAACACCCCCAACTAAAAAAATCAAATCAAATAGGGATGGGGAGGAGCGGCGTGCACGAGAGCAGATCAGCAGCTCGAGCAAAATTGAGCAGGCACAGGCGCCAGCGCGGGGCCAAATCAGCGGTGAAGCGGGTGGACGGTGCCGAGCACCAGGTGTCGCCCTTGCTTCTACGCTGTCTAGAGAGAGGAGAAGAGGAAGGGAATGGATGGTAGAGAAACAGATAGGGCGGACGAGAGATGCCGCTGTCAGCTTGCAGCTTGGTGCCACACGACAAGTCGCTGGTTGGAGCCGCTAGCATGGTGGTTGGGCCTCACGGCTGGGTGACCCTAGCATGTGGGCTGTGGCAAAAAAAAAAAAAAAAAAAAAAAAGAGTCGCGAGGGCCTCATTGTTGCACTGCGTGCGTGGTGCAAAGAAAACAACAGCTTCTGTTATTTTTCTCTTTCTCTTTTGTACACTCTTTTTATCCAAGTCTTCATTACGGTATAATCAAATTTGTACTTTGAAATGATATCCAGCTGGCTCTGCTTTATGTTCAGTTGTACCGAATGAACTATGCTTTCTCTAAATGGAACTCCAAATGCCTAATCCTAAGCAAACACAACGCTACTTTCATGCTTCTTTTAGCTCATGGGATTTGGGGATATGGAGTATTAACGTTGTTTATAGATCAAGTCAATTGAGCTTCATGTGATATTTAATGGGCAAAGGAAAGGGTAATATTTTGTTGATCAAGTTATCAATAATTGAGCTTCATGCCATATTTAATGGGCAAAGGAAAGTGTAATATTTTGTTCAACGCATAGACATATTTGCTTCTATACCTACTTTCCGTCGTCTATCCATCCTTCTCCGTCTAACTACCGGACGAGATGGACCTAAACCGATATGGAGTCCAATTCACCTCTCCTTGTGGATAAATACTATCTCATCTGTTGTTAGTTTGTCTACAAATATTCTTCATCCTAACCAAATACAGGTTCCTTCCACCATGAGATATGATTAGATCATGTTACATACCCGTTGTAACGACGGGTATTTTGCTAGTATATACTAGTAATAAAAGCGAGAAAATTTCAAGCATCACCTTTTTTTTTCTCGCCCGCCGCCCTATCCGTCCGATTTTCTGTCCGCCCAGGCTTGATTATCGATTCCATCCCGGCCACGGCTTGCGAAGCCAGTGTCCAAATCCAAAAAGGACTCACGAAGCCAGCGTCCAAATCCATCTTACATAGCGCCAGCGTCCAAATCCATATACGAAAAAAAGAACTACAGGTTGAATCGGCCCGCTCCCTTCTTCTAAGTCGGAGCTGTACAAAAAGCCTACTCCTCCTCAAGGGCAGTGGCGGAGCTAGGATTTCAAGCTAGGGTGGTCCATCAGATAATTTTTTTTTTATCGCTATAAATTTAACATGTCTATACATAAGTATATTATATAAACTGCAAAACACATGTAATTAAAATATTACATTACCACATAATAGTTGAAGAACAAAATGTCACTACTTCTTCTTCTTCTTGTCAGGCCTACGCCTTCTAATAGCCATGAAAGTGTTGATGATGTCTTCTTCATTAACTTGTAAGAAGATATCCCGCTCAATAAAAGAGAGGCAATATCACCACTCCTCTTCATGTTGCAACAATTCTGCAAGAGAATTAGTATACCAAACCAATAATTCAATACTTTAAAACTCATATATTGAAATAAAATAATTCATATTTGCATTTGCACAAAAAAAAATCAGGTTATCATTGCATACCCTAAACGGCTGAACAGATCTTTTATATTGGAATCCACCAAGAGACGATAGTGAACTTGTGATCTGTGAATAAATAAAACAATAAATGAGTAGCCGTATATAGGTATACACTACACATATACATATGCCAAATAAGATAGGAACCAGCGATCACCGATGTTCCCTGCTGCCTCGCTGTCGCCTGTCTCGCTGGATGCTGGTTCCCTGCTGCTCTGCTGATTGCCGCCGGACTGGTTCCTGCTGGCTGGCTGGCTGCTGCCTCGCTGTCTCGCTGATTGCCGCCGCCGCCGGCCGGTTTCCAGTCTTGAGTCTTGCTTGACCTACGAAGACTACGATGGGAAGTGGAAGAGAAAACCAAGAGACGGCGCTCGCGGCCAGATGAAACGACGCAGTTCCTTCACGCGATCATATTGGGCCTTGCTTCCTCACAAAAAAAAAAAAAAAGAAAAAAAATTGGGCCTCGCTTGGGCTGAGCTCAGGGTGGTCCGCGGCCCAACTGGACCACCCTGTAGCTCCGCCACTGCTCAAGGGCCGAGCCTGTGCTGCTGCCACCTCCGACTCCGAGCCTGCGCGAACACGACGGCGGACGAGCGCTGTAGGGCGATGAGTTAGGGTTGAGGAAGACCAGAGGAGGCCGCTGCCCCTGGAAGTAGAGAGAGAGAGGAGAGCGGCGGGTTCCTGAGAGAGCCAGCGGCGTGACGGAGACTGGGCGGCCGCCGACTGGGCGGCCGTCAAGATGCGTTGCTACTTGCTAGGGAGGCGAGCCAACACTGCAGGAGCGGAGCGGGTGTGCGGCGCTGCGTCCAATCTAGATGCAGCATCGGGTAAGGTTCAGGTTCTTTTGTAATTTTTATTTATTGTTCTTTTTTGTTTTTCATTTGGTGCCGAGTTCTGATTTGTTGTTTCTTGGAAGGTTTCCCGTTCTGTTTTTTTTTATTCAACGCTAAGAACAGTATCTATCCCCTAATAGGCTAATATTAAAATCGAAGTCACACATGGTTTAATGAGACATTTTCACATTATTATCAAAATTATATTTTATTATTGATATTATTATGGTCACCATAATAATATAAATTATAGCTTGGAATTTTATAGAAAGGATTAAACTTAAATAGATATATCATTAATGTTATAATTTTTTTAAACATTTGATAGATTTTTTTCACGTTATGCTATAAATAATTTATATCCTTATCGATGTAATTTGATTAAATAAATATAAAAATTCTATCCTTAATCTTTCGATCTATTTGATTAGAATTATAAAAATTATTATTGCAACGTAAATTAATTGATGGCCTAACTAATTAAAATATAAACTGAAATCTTGATCTTTTTTTATCTCCCGTGGCAACGGCGGGCATATTTGCTAGTAAACTAATAAAAGAGAAAATTTCAGCGTACCACTTTTTTCTCGCTTTTTTCTGCCCGCCTATACGATTCCTATACGTATATACGGAACCTGCTAGAGCGAGGCCGCAGACGCCTGTAACTCTGCTTGGGCTGCATGCGTGTCCGCTCCGGTCTCCAGTACGGGAAGCCTCAGAAGCTGAAGGATCTTGAAGCTGAAGGATCGCCTCTGGGCGCCAGCCAGACAACGGAGAGGTATGTACTTGCCTTGCTTTAGAGTCTTAGGCTACTATGATAGAAATCTGCATTGTGAAGTCTTCTAAAATAGCGAATGTTCAATTGCGTGGAACCTTTTTCTATACACCGGTTTAAAAATATAGGTTGATGGTGTCATGAAATTTCTTTTCTTAAAAAAAGTATCATACAATTTCCGTAAACATTATCAAGCTTCTCGCGTGCTTGTAATTTATGACTTGATTTTAACACGATATGATAACTTTGTCAAAGTTTTGTAGCAACCATTCAAACAACAACCATACAATTTTGCCACAGTTTAGTAACGAACCAAACATTTCAGTTTTATCACAAACTAAATCAAGCTTCTCGTGTGCTTGTAATTTATGACTTGATTTTAACATAATGTGACAACTTTGTCAAAGTTTCGTAGCAACCATAAACAACAACCACACAATTTTGCTACAAATTAGTAACAAACCAAACACTTCAATTTTACCACAAAGTATAACAAGCCAGCGGCGGAGCCAAGAGTCTAGCAAGATCAGGCGGCCGCCACACCTAAAAAATCTATATAAAATACTCATGTACATCGATGGATGCTGGTCTGACCGTTTCATGTTGATGAGTTGTAATTAGCAAACCAAATTGAGGAAGCCGAGGAGGCTAATATGTCGTTCTTTTCCTTTATAATAAATTGTCATGATCTACCTACTGTTTCAAGCCTCCGTCGGTTCGGATTCTAGGATCTTATCAGAACTCTAGAACTACAGAGCGAGCATAGACGGCAACTAGGATTGATTGTGCAACGATGGCACCAAAGAAGAGCAAATACATGATGAAATATACTTATTTATAATTTATAAAAATAGAATTCTAGTAGGATTTATTGGTCATAAAGTAATATATTTATGCAATATTTTTAGGCCCTTATATAATTTTACTATACATGTTTTAATTATAAAATTGTGCCACACCTTAAAATTATTCCCGGCCCTGCCACTGTGACAAGCTATAGTGTGGCAAATACAACCTTAGGCGTGACAACCTGTAACCATCAACCAAACATACCCGCGCCCCTGCCGTGAGCTCGCCGCCCACCGTGCAAGCAAGGTCCCCGGACAGATTTATCTCGCCCGCTCGGCCATCGATGTGCTCGCTGGGATGTTGCTTGCATTCAATGCATTGCCTTGACCGTGCTTTGCCGCGGACCCACAAAGCGGTGGTCGACCGCCGCGAGGCGGGCCATTCCCCTCGCCCGAGCACGCATAGCTTTGCATCGCATGCCCGACCGAGGCCAATACTAGCTGCCCGACCGGTCGGGCGCTAAACGTCGCCAACCAGGGGCGTGGTGGGCCGGCCCAACCTAAGGGCCGCTCGGCTCGTCTTCGCCGCACACGTCGCCGTCGCCGTCCACCCGCCGGGTCGCTTTAGGGGGGCCGCCGCTGCCCGCTTAGGGTCGAAGCGCCCCGCCTCGGGCGACCTCCCCTCCTCCTCCATTCCCCGCCCGGGTTGCAAGCGCCGGCCCGGCCTGCCGCGGCCGCCGACACGGCGGGGCGGTAGCGGCTTTCCGGCCGGCGGTGAGCTCGGCGGCGGGCGCGCCGAAGCCCGGCCGGGCCGGCCTCATGTCCGGCCGGGTACGGTGTAGGCGGGGGGCGTGGAGCTCGCCCATGGCGGGGGCGTTGGAGGCCGGAGGCGGCGGCGAGATGGTGGCGTTGGAGCTCGCCATGGCGGGGAAGGAGGGGAGAGAGGGAGGGGAGGGAGGCGGACGCCGCCAGGCGCCTAGGGCTCGTGTGGAGTTCCAGTGAAGCCCTAGGGTGCCGTGGCGGGGGGCGGGGGGCGAGGCGAGGCGGCGGGGCGTCGGGTTCGGGACGAGAGGAGGAAGACGAACCCGACCAGGCGGGCCTTGGGCCCTTACGTGGGCTGCACGCGTCGGCGTCTAGTACGCCCCGACGACGGACGCCGCCAACTCGGCCGCACGAGTTGGTCCGCTTCGATTTTTTTTTTTTGAGGGAGGCCCGATTTCATTTTTCGGGGAGGGCTTAGTCCGGAGGAGATAATATTCCCGGATTGTCCGGCCCATAAGCCGAACTTCTCGATCTTTGGGCCAAGGCCCATGTTTACAAGCGTGGCGTGGCGTGGTGAGCCCCTGTTCGCTTGGACTACGCTTATCAATCGGTCATTCAACAATATTTTCTCTCACAAAGATTAGCTAGTCAACAATACCTCTCTCTCAAAAAAAAAAACAGCATGTGAATGTCATGCGAGCCCAACATAGGGTTATTATACTGCTGTTCGTGACAGTGAAACTTAAGGACCCCCCACTTGAATGTATTTGGTTCATTGGGTGCCATTTTGTAGAACATTTTCGTATCGAGGTCAGGTGACGATATGTATATTAAGAACAAAAAGACATTTGTCATTTTTTCTAGTTTTTTAGAAGGGGCGGCAAGAACTTTACTGCATAAATATATTAGACGGCTTTTGGTTGCAGCACTCGGATCTGAACCGTTTCAGATGTTCAGTTGTTGTGAATGGAAAAAAAAAAACTCACGTAAGATTTGCCATATGCTTTGTTCAGGAACTGATATCACAAACGGCGAGATCAGGTTGCAGCGACCGTTGACCTGATTCAAGAGCACCCCAGGCTGATATGATACGACGCCAGATGTTATCCATCTGAATTATCCCATCATTTGGTACTCTATCTTCGTGGATCTTCATTTCATCACTTTCAAGCACGCGTGGGACGGTGGGAGATACGGAGTTCAGAATGACGGCGCAAATCATAGTCATCATCACGAGGCTCCTCCCTGCAAGTAGTCTAGTGGTACTTGATAATTGTATATAGTCCAATTTAAATATAGTTTTACGTTCGTTAATATGCTAATGATGCATTTAACATAGTACTGTACTATAGACGGAAGAGAATTATGCCATGAAGGTTGCTATGCATGTACAGTCTCAGAGAAATGCCATCTCACTCTGCCAGACAAAGAATCTCCCGTTTCTGTTTTATTTATTACGTACATATAATTACAAATAGACATGGAGGAGTACCGCACAAGCATGCCAGGTTCAGGCTAATTTCATCTTCTAGAGCAAGATATAAACATTCGTCGCTGTTGGCAGCATGCATCTCACCGTGTTCAGAAAAGAAACATAGTGGCACTGACACCAGCAGCGAACATGTCAATGTCCAATAAAAAAAGATTATTATTCCAAGTGCCAATCCAGGAAAAGCTAGGCGACAAATATGGCTCGACACATTATTGGAAGCGTGCATTTTGTTGGAAACGCACCGAACGACGTTGGTGGGTGAAATGTCTGAACCCATAAATATGTTGCAACACTCTGCTCATCTGAAAGAGGAGAATTGACACACAAGTATGCCAGCTTCAGGATAGCTTCAGCATTGTGCGAGTACCAAATATTATACTGTAGCAATTGTGAGGCTAATTTCACTATGTGTCTATTTCAGAAACCAAATTCCTCCTTTTGAATGTGATACATATCAGTAGAACTCAGGACAAAATACAGATTTGTCAAAGTTGATATGGATGGTATCAGAATTTGTTTGTGGGGACTAATGAAATGAATTCAAGCAATAGTAGAAAAGGAATCCGATATGCATACTTTATCAGGAACAGATAACACAAACAATGAGATCAGGTTGCAGCGACTATTAACCTGATTCAAGAGCACCGCACCTGTGGCCAGCGATAAGAATATAAGATGTGACGCCAATGATGTCACCCATCTGCATTATCATCTGATAGCTTGTTGGATCTTCATTTCATCAGCAGCTGCCACGCGTGGGAGCTACAGAGTTCAGAATAACGAACAAAATCTCCAAAGGTCAACAGCTACCCGAACATGTACATGCTGTAATCACCAAAAAATAAAGTCTGGAAGGAATCAGAGCAATGTTTTCTCCTTTATTCAATCAACAAATATACTTAGCGCCACACGACTCATCAGGACCCACGGACACACTGCAGCCTTGACGCGAACACAGCACATCGACAACAATACTGCTGAGACAGTGGCCAGCAGTACACACTGGAACAACGGGAAGATAAAGAGAACATTGTGGACTGACCAGCTTAGTAGCTAAACAAACAACAAAACAGACGTACAGTACTACATAAGAGCGCGATCATCGAGGGGCCAGGTAGCTCCATGGCTTTGCCTGCCTGCCCGGAGGCTGCAAAGCCGTCATTTCACCTATCATCAAGTAGAGGACATTGGTCAGCAAAAGGACCACTGCCCACAACTGAAAATGTAAATGGAACTGCAGGAAGTAGCCATAATCTAATCTTTTGGAGTGATCCTTAGGCATCCTATGACTACCTTTTGGATCATAAATTATACCGAACAAGTGGCATACCTTCTATCATTAATACCTCCGCAGCGGCTGCTGTATTTCCTTCAGCTTTGGGCAGTCTCGAATGGTCACTTTTGGTATGTGTGCAATCACTTCTGGTCCACCGATTGATACAAGGTCTTCACAGTACCTAATAGTTAAATGCTGGAGTGATTTGAGATTACTGCTCCACATGTCGCGTGGAACGTACTCTATGTGTTTGCATGTGTTCATCTCCAGTGATTGGAGGGAAGTAAGGTTCTCCAGGAAGCTCACAAAAATCACAATACCCTAAGCAGAGCTTTTGGAGGGATGACGGCAACACTATTCCATTGTCCCATTTGAGACGTGGACAGGACCAAATGGACAAGCTCTTCACAATAGGCCAACCCCCATTAAGAGTCTCTAGCTCTCTGCATCTTGTAATAGTTAGTTCAGTGAGCAGCAGGGAGTATTTCTCTATTGAATGCCAGAGATGTCAGATGGTAGTCTGATAAATCAATGGTGGTTAGGGAACGACAATCAATATCATTTCCAAGATTCCCAGCATCTTTCAAAGAAAGCTTCTTTAGGAAGGGGCCCATAGACGTTCTGAGTTGATCTTTGGACAATTTTTCATGTTCAGTTCTTCAAGGGAAGGCAAACCCCAAAATCTTTCTACAGGTAAAGATTCCAAACTTGTGCAGTCTTTAATCACAATTCTCTTGATGGCAGGCATATAAGCTGGCTGCAGAAACTGTTGAAGGCTTGATAACCTCGGGCAGCCTATAACCATTATCCCTGTTAATGATGAGAAAATGGTAGGGTCATCAGAACCATGACACCAGCTTGGAAGGTATTCACCTGGATAACCCATGAGATGCACATATTTGATATTGGTGGGAGGGTGTAATGCTTCAAACACTTCTATCTCGTTGTTGTGCACTGGAGGTTCCGGCAACTGAAATATGTCTTTAGGCCATGTCAGAGACAGACACAAAATATCCTTCTTCGTAAGTTCAATTTCTGCTGCCTGATCCTTGCTTACTTCACAAAGATTAGTTATAAACAAATCTCTAGTGACTAGATTAACTTTCTTTAGGAAACTAATTCCATCTCCATTCTCCATTGCAGCATCAATGTTAAGGGATTGCGATTCAAACTTCTGTAGATTGATCAGATTATTGAAGCCTCTGGGTACTCTGTCAAATATGCATTTTCTAGCACATAATAGCTGCAGATTATACAGCAAAAAAAAAAATCTGCAGGAGGGCAATTGAAACGACAAGATTCCAAGATTTTAAGGCACCGAAGTTTCTTCATGTTGCTAATAGTATATGGCAAGCCCCACAACGCAGGGATAGAGCCACAGACCATGACACGCATGCACAAGAGTTCAGTACACCATTTCTTCATCACTTCATAGTCAGCTATACTGTTTAAAGACTTGTCACAAAGTAGGGTGCGCAACTTTGTTTGCTTGCATAGACTCTCTAAGTCGGAACACTTAAAATATCTGCTTTTGAGCACCGATAGATGACGGACATTCTGAGGAATCCTTTCAAGATCCTTTTTCTCTTTTATTATGAAGCACTCGTCCTTTGAAACTAGTTGTGCCATGTCATGCATGAGATCATGTATTATATATTTCCCACGGAGTTTCTGAAAAAATGACAGATGTGCAAGTTCTTCAAAGTACTCGCAACCAGTTTGTTGAAGTGAAGTGTTAAACTGAGGTTCCACAAAGCCTTCTGCCACCCAAATTTCAGCTAAATCTTCTTTTACAAAATTGTAATCTTTAGGGTACACAGCACAAAATGAGAAGCATCTCTTTAAATTGAATGGTAAATACATATAGCTCAATCGAAGAGCTGGCAAAATGTCAGTCTCCTCTTGCCTAAGCTCCCACAGCTGACTGTAAAGAATC
The DNA here is from genome assembly GCA_015847255.1 of Hyparrhenia diplandra. Lineage (NCBI taxonomy): Eukaryota > Viridiplantae > Streptophyta > Magnoliopsida > Poales > Poaceae > Hyparrhenia > Hyparrhenia diplandra. The sequence continues at coordinate 148,465 of JADLZK010008733.1, forward strand.
ATATTCCAATGTGTTGGGTCAAAGCTTGTTCCTAAAAGTCGTCCAAGGGTTTTTGCAGCTAAAGGTGAGCCTTTCAACTTTGGGAGTATTTGATCACCAATCCGTTCCAGCTCAGGATTATTGTTAGAGCTACTAGATCCGAACACACATAGTTTGAAGAAATTCCGAAAGACATCATCCTTCAAACCCTCTAATAGAAAAGTATCCGCTGTTCGCACTATATCAGCAACCTTTTGAGACCTAGTTGTGACAAGCATCATGCTTCCCTCAGGTACATGTTTAAAAGGTGCATAGAATCTCTTCCAGAGCTCACCGTTTTTCAGCCCACACGTCATCAAGAACAAATAAGAATCTTCTTTTGTTGAGGCTATTTGCAAGATCATTCTGAAGAGAGTTCAAATTATCTATAGTCGGCGCTTTCCTGCAAAATTGTTCTATCGCCTCTTTAGTTAACCTCTTAACATCAAAGTCATCGGAGACACAAATCCAAACTATCACATCAAAGTGTTTTTTCACTTGTGGATGGTTGCATATATTCTGGGCCAAAGTAGTTTTTCCAACACCTCCAATACCAACAATGGCCAAAACTGGAACACTTGCTATTGTTGCTTCATTATTGTCAACGGCAGAAGACACTTGGTTGCTTGCTGATGAACAGGTTGCACTTCTTTTCCTCTTGGGTCTGGAAGGACCCCCTATTATTGGCAGCTACTCCAAGGATTCTAATTAGCTCCTTTATTTCATCATCACGACCAAATATGTTTGCCTCAGTGGGTAAAGAAGTGGTCTCAGGTCTAACAGATCTGTTGAACCGTGGAGTTGCTTGGTGTAAACCCATTCTCTTGAGCAGCCTCGATTGATTATCTAGCCTCTCCTTGATGTGAGTCAGTTTTTTGAAGTTACCTTGAATCACATCACTAAAGAATTTAGTTCCTGATTCCACTTTGGTAGCATTGCCCTCAATTTTCAGCTTCTGCTCGTAGCATTGGAAATCCTCCAGAAGGTCTTCTACATCATACATGGAAGCCTTAAGTTCTAGAAGGAGTTTTGCCACACACTTCTCATGGCTTCTCCACTCTGCTCGATCAATAAAGTTGTATATTACAGGTAGAGTATCCCGGAGGCATTGTAGAGAGCATTGCAACTTCAGTACATCATCTTCTTTAAGTTCTTGATTTTCTACTGCATTCGAACGAGATACCAGAGATCTAAGCCACTGGAAAAAACTGACACACTCATTGAAGACAGTAACGGCCTCGATGACTGGTTGTATTGTGTTGCTTATGTTCATACTGAGTTGACTCTGAAGATTTTTGCAGCCCTATGTGCTGGACAAACAGTAACATTAGAAATGTATAGTTATATGAGAAGCAAGTGGATGAAGCAAATATTCTTTTAATAGAAACAGAGCAGCCATCTTTAATTCAAAGTTTAGACGGATACTACCTCACTGAGTTGGTAATAAGGGATAATGAACGTGAACAACAAAATTTTAACCTGTCACTGCAATGCTTACTTCACAAGGTGTTCATATATATATTTTAATGGGAATTATAAAGGAACAAAACAAATTAGTAGATGCAGAAATCCAGCTTACTGTTTTACCCTGTTTTTTATGTTTTACAGATAGATCATAGTAATTTTAAAAGTGAACCATCATAATACTCAAGATACTTGTGATATCATGTTGGATTACCTTTCTATCGCTGGATATAATCTGTATCTCTTGCTCTTCCTGTCTTTCGTCATCACCAATCGTGTGCACATTCTAAAGCAGAGCTGATCGTTATATTAGGGCCCGATCATTCACCTGTCAGTTAGTTCAAAAAAAAAATCAGATTGCTAGGGAAGACGAAAGGAAGGTTAAAATGTGGAACTTACGGTCATCAGTTTACAGGACGGTTGAAATCAGATTGCAGATCAGATTGATTCGCCTTTTGATTATAATTGAAGCGCTCTTTAGGCTGAGAAACAGCTATCTGACGGATGTAAGCACCGATGCATCTGCTTCTGCTCTTCACAAATACAAATACAAATACAAGGAGAAAATAGAAGACGACGGAATGCCGACGGTGTTCCCGAGGTCGAGGCCGCGTTGCTGCAGGCCGGCTGTATATAAAGGCTTCCTCGCCGCCCGCGATGCTTCCAATGTCAGCTCAGACGTAGTGCCGCCGGCATATTATGTATATAAACAGCAACTTTCCAATTCAATTGGTCCATATATAAATGAGAAAATTAGCTACTTGTCATTAGGTCCAGCACCAGACGTCTAAGCTGACGTTGGTAGCATCGCAGATCAGATAGTCGTCCTCCTATTTGGATGAGAAAAAGGGTTAATTTGCAAACTGCTAGCAATTAGATCTTGTATCTAAACGAAACCACTAGTATCAACTTGTGCCTTGTTCAGGGACGAAGTGCACTTTGGTTGCAGGTAGAGGAAAGGATGCGATGAACGAACTAACCGTGCTCTTTGAGGCATTCCGTCGAGCACGTTGTAAGCACGTACCAACGCTCTCACTACGCCCTCATGCGATGCGCTCGCCGTCCTCCATGCCGCCCACATTACAACAAACAAGCAAGCAAGGCTTCTATCTGTGGTTTGATGCAAGCAAGGAAGCAAGCTGCCGGCACACGTTTACCTGCTCAGCCGCCTGGAACGAAATGCTGCTTGCGGATCGTGCTTGCCGCTGGCCCGCGGCAGCTGCTCACCCGACGTGCGGATACTTACTGCGCGGTGCGCGCTCGATCGTGGCAGCTGCTCGAGCGGGCCACTCCTCGATCTCTCTGCCTCCTAGCTTGCATCGCATGTCCTGACCTCACCGGCGACTCGACCTCTTCGGATCTGACAACCTACCTCGCAGGTACGGTGCCGCCCCTCAAACTCAACTCTCCCGCTCTCCTTAGGCATCCCCTCTCTCTTCCACCAGACTTCTCCTGCGCGCGCACCTGAGAGGAAGTGGCACGACACGAGTTCGTCCTCGTGATTCGTGTGGAAGCAGGGACGATGGCCTGGTCTGGATGGAGGAAATATTTGGCCCGGCCGTGCGCCAGATATCTCCCAGCACAAACTAACACCGGACGGCCCATTTATTAAAGAAAAGAGAACCTGTGGCCACAACCCGCTCCCAGCGTGGCCTGCCTCAAAAAAAAAAAAAAAAAAAAAAATGAAATGGCGGCCGTTGGATTCCTCCTGGACGGTTCTGGTCGTGTTGACCGACGGGCGCAATTCGTGTCTGGTCAAAGCCCTGGCGCGGGCAGGCCGTTGTCGTGTGTCTATTGGCCAGCTCTTTTCGTTGTCGCCCCTCTCTCCCGAACCGGCTCTCCCTACTCTCTCACACTCCCCTGTCTCTTTCCTCTCTCCCTGTCTCCTCCCTCCCCACGCTGGGCACGACCCGGCAACCGGCGCGGGCGCGTCCACGGTGCGGCACCGTGGGTGCGGGAGACCGGGCGAGGAAGCCACCCGCCGCCGCTGGGTGGGTGAGCAGGCCCGCCGGCTCGGCCGGGCGGCAGCTGCGGCGGTGGCCGGCCGATGGGGTCCAGTCTTCCTTGACGGAGTAGCACGCTGGCGGATCCGGCAGACCGGTGCCTCCATGGCGGATCCCATCCGTCCTCACGTCGGATCAGCACGCGAGGCCTCCGACGTGACGAGACTCGAGGTTAGGGTGCCCTCTCTCCCTTGTTCCTCCTCCCTTCCTTCGTCGGAGGTGGACGATCGGTGATCTACGCTTGCGGGCCTTCCTCAACGGGTGTCGATTCGGAAGGGGCAAAGCAACCGCGAAGCGAGAACTGCGGCGACCAAGCTGCGCGAGGGAGCGAGATGAGGCCGGTGGCGCACCCGGTGTTCACGTGTGGTAATGGCGACTGGAAGTGCTGGGACGCCGAGGCGGCGGATGACCGCGCCCGCACGGAGATGGCGAGGTCCTCCCTCCAGTGGCCGCCCGCGGGTCTCAACCTCACCGACACACTCCGGCGCCAAGGCCGCCACCCGCCGGCCTCCCGCGCGTCTCCGTACCGGGGCCGCTGGCACCATCCTCGCGCTGCCCCTGCCTCCTGTGCGACGAAACCGAGATTTCGCTTCTCCCGCTGTATATGATTTGTTTTGTGTGCCGTCTTTGCTCGGGCGCGCCGCAGGCCCGCAAGCCGCTACGGGAGGCGTGTAGGCCAAGAAGGTGGTGGTGTCGATGGGCCAGTGCCGCTGGTGCTGAGGGCATCAACCTTACGGACGCGGACGGCTTACCGAGGTGGCCTGCGAATCCTTCCTTGTAAGAACAATTTTCTATTCCCAAGAGAAATGGAGAACTCAGTTAGCCAAGTAGTTGCCTCATAAGTGGTTTCTTGATTCTCGTTTTGTGTACATAATTCAGCAAGTATCATAAGTGGTTTTAACCAATTAATTTGAATCAATAAAAGCATAGCCGATGATTTAAATCTGTTGATTTTCTTATTGTGGATTTCTCTCGCTCGGCTAATTTGAATCAATAAGCATCATAAATTTGGGGTTCTAGATGGGATGGAGGATACTAAAATAAAGCACATGTTCTTAACTGCCCGGAGAACAGGGAGTGCAATTGGGGTTCTTAGCACCGAACTAGATGTGAATCTCTCTGTTTGTGTTCGATTGTGTTTGGGATGACCATGCATCTTCGGTTTTGCAGATACATGGAGGATCAAGCGGAATTCAAACGTTTGCTATACAGATTGTGAAGCACCTGGGAATTGTTTTTTGTCACAGCATGTAAGCACCTGTTTAAAATTCTGTGTTTCAGTTGCCCATGTTTTTTCACATATACATGTAGCTACTAACTATAATTATTTTTCAGCATATCACAGAAGTTGAAAGCATGAGTGATACGAGAAGACTATTAGTCTGAAATGGAACGAAGAGCTCAACCTCTGCGGTTCCTATTAAAATGGTATCCGTTCGGTTCCATGTCATCTTGACCTTTCTTTCCTAAATCTATGCCTGTACCAAAGGCTCCAACAACATCAAATTATGGTGAGATGCTGCTTCAGCTGTTAACCATTGCATTGCCTTCTCAGGCAGCAACCATGTAAGCTGCTTTTACTACATGGGTATATTTTATAGCTCACTGCTAACTATTAAATACATACTCCCAGTTAGTTGACAGCCATGTAACACTTGGGTTGCAGAATGCTCACTGTAGTGAGGCATGGTCTTGCCTCTGCTCATTCACATGTCAACAGTAAGAGAATTATAATGTTCCTTACATAGAGTGGTTCGGGAACAATCCCAGGATATTGAACAATTGATAAAGGAATATATAGTGTGCTATTTTTGCAATTTGTAAATTCCTATACATAGATTGAATTCCAGTTTCATCTTATATGTGTTGATGCATATTTATTTAGCTTCTCAAAATCCCCACTACAACCAAATTATGTGTTCCATAATCTACTCTTGCAATTTCAGTAGTTCCTACTATAATTTCAGTACCTAATGTGCTCTCATCCTACAAGAATCACAGTTTGGTTCCTCCCATCATATATTCTATCAGATTGCTCCTTGAATCTATCTTTCATTCACTGTTTTTTTATTTCTTCATGGAATGCTTGTTAGACAGATAAAAAACAAGAGGGGAAGGAATGGTACCTGGAGCAAGAGCTGCAGCGGTATATTGGTAAATGTATGATTAGTCCTAACCTTATATGTCATATTTTAAAATACTTATCATAAAGGAATGTTAGGCTGCTTGATTTTTTTCATATGAATGTGTTCAGGTCCAACGTCTAATTGGATTTTGTTAGAAACTATGTGAGTCACATCCTTTCTTCTATATATGCTCTGAATGGATAGCTAACTTACAGTGTTCATATTTTTTTTCTTGTCAGTGGAATGCTTTATTATAGAGAATAACATTTTAGTTTTATGTCAGTGATTTGGTGCTTCTGGTCATAGTGTAAGGTCCCTTAAGATTCAATCAGATTGGTCAGTTGTCTAACATAAGCTGGTCCTTCTACTATGTGCAAAACTGTGGAAAGAAGTCAAAACTTTAGTTCTATGTTCGTTGCTTAGTTTCTATGTTCGGTTTCTATGTTCATAAACAACTGGCACGTTTCTCTTGAGGATACCACGAGACACCTTGAGCTGGTCAGTACCTAACTTTGGTTGGGCAGTACCAAGACTCCAAAGAAGAAGTAGGTCCTTCCTTTGCCACCTTAGATAAATGATAGTTGTATCTCTGAATTTTTTTTCTCCACATTAGGTTAGTTGCTCTTTGTCTACTCTATTTCATCTCATTTATCCCTGTTGTCTGATGCTTCAGTAAATGTGATTCTCCTTTCTTCACTTATTATGCAAGGCCGTGTTGGGTCAGTCAGATCTCCCAACCGCAAAAAACCCGATCAGGCGAATCCTCTCCAAGTCGCCTCCCTCCAACTCCGCACGGGCGGTGGCACGAGATCCCGGCTCGGGCAAGGTGTAGCCCTCGGGCGGCGCGGCCCTTGCGTGAGCTCGTCGCAGAGAAGCTCGGGCAAGGTGCAGCCCGGCGGCGCGGCCCTTGTGCGAGCTCGTTGCGGAGAAGTTCGAGCCCTATGTCGCCGCCCCGCACGGGCGGGGTCTCGAGCCATGGACACGCGGACGCGGCGGCAACGAAGAAGGCGAAGATGCATGGCGCCGAGTGACCAGCGCCCCCGCGAGAGGGAGACGCCGGCTGGGCAAATGGGGCTGGTGTACTTGATATCGTTAGGTACACCAAATGTATCAAGGGAATATTAATTAGAAAACCTATCAACTGTGAAAACTTTTTTTATTTATAATAAAAGCAAGAGGTCCCCTTACAAATTAAAGGCCTTGTTTAGATCCAGGGATGTAAAGTTTTGGGATGTCACATCGAGTATCACATAGGATGTAATATGGGGTGTCTAATCACGGACTAATTAGGCTTTAAAAGATTCGTCTCGCAAAGTAGTCGCAATCTGTGTAATTAGTAATTTTTTAGTCTATATTTAATACTCTATGTATGTGTCCGAACATTCGATATGACAGGGTGTAAAGTTTTGGGGTGGGATCTAAACAGGCCCTTTATAATAAAGCGCTGAGTCTGATCCAGCTTTACCTTCGAGTTGTGAGAACTGAAGAAAGAAAGCAGCAGCTAGCCTGCCTATATATTACATCAACCAGGTAGCGTAGCATAGCATTCCATCACCATATATATAAACTTTCGCACTCAAGATCCAAGAACAGTAGCTCAAAAACCGCAGGAAAATGCAGAATACACGTCTGTTTTGCACTAGGACGTACGACTAGCCGAACTTGTTCTGAATGTCAGTGCCTTCGAGCTCACCTTCCAAGTATAACGTCTTCTGCATGACCATGAGCAGCTTGGGCCATTCACAGTACAGAATTTCCTCAATGTCATCATCGTTGCTGTACTCATGCAAGTGGCTTCTTACATTTCTGTTGAGTCTCAATAGATCACGCGAAGTCCTTCCGTACTTGTGTTCAACATCGTCAACCCACTTTTTAATTTTTATATTTGCATTGGCAGTAGCCAACCAGTCCTTCTTGTAGGGGAGACTAGAAAGTATCCTCCTCTTCTTTGCTTGGTTTGTACGACCAAGAGATTTAACAATTTTATCGTGTAGCATCAGGAAGACTTCAGTGCTGTATACACAAGTAAGAGTTGAGCATATGGCAACAAATTAAGACAATAAAACAGCGTCAGAAAAATTACCGATTTTTCATGGGCAGCAGCGCAGCATGGTTTACAATCAAGAATTCATCTTCCATTGTAAGGGTGTCCTTCTGCAAGAGCAAGAGGAACTCCTCGTAGTCCGGAGGCAACTTAGTGATATCCCCACCAGAGATACTAATCAACGCCGTCAGGACTCTGGATAGGTGGTGGTAGTCATCTCTGACACGCCTAATGTTGAAGCCTTCACCAGTGAAACTGACACCCCTTAGCTTGGCATTCCCATTGCTCCCAATCCAGATGTTGGACACCTGTAGAGGAGCAGTGAGGCACTTGCAAACTGAGTGGTGGCTGCTCAGTATCAATGCAAGTTTTCTGCTGATCCTAGTCGCTTTGTCAGATAACCGCCAGAATCTCTTCGTTGTTCCTAACACCTGGACCTGGATCAGCATCGGGTTGGCCATGACATAGCTCTTCGCGCGGTACAGCCTCTCCACAGACGACTCGTCAATGTCCTTGGTGCTATGAACACATAGAGCAAAAAAATGAGTATTGTGGAGACAGACGATAAAAACTGAATCGATGGAGCATGGAGAAGTTTCTCGCAGTTATCTGAAGAAGCAACATGGAGCAGCATCTCACTTGCATTGACACTGAGAAGCCACCACACTGCTGGCAGGAATCTCACTGCTCCTCTTCGGGTGTTCAGTGTTTTCACCGCTGCTCTTCAGGTGTTCAGTGTTTTCACTGCTCCTCTGAAGGTGTTCAGTGTTTCCACTGCTCCTCTGCAGGTGTTCAGTGTTTGGGCCAGCAGCCTGCCGAAAATACCGAATGAAGCACACAAAACCGACAATATTCAAGTGATTTTTTTTTTTTTTTTTTTAACGAACTGCTCTTGTCCCGGTAACAACAGACTGGTCCAGGAGGTTCGTCATCAATTTCTTTTCTAGAAAGAACCATCTCTTGCCCATTTGTAGAAAAAATAAATAAATCTCTTGTGACGGGAAGGTCGTCGATGGTGAGATATTCCTCATATTCCTAGCCTAAATTAAAACATGCGCACACACATAAGGCGATCTACCCGATTTGTCAGGAAATGACCTTGCATGCATCTATTTGACTACTTAAAAAAATACCTTTGATCCAGAGAAGGTAGAATTTTACTGTAAATTAAAAGCCATCCTTGAATGTGAGATCTCTAAATACGTTGTCAAGATTCAATATTTGCTAAATTAAATGGCAAAACTTGGAAATAAGATCACCAGCAGCTGCTGCCGGCAGTGTCTGAATCTGAACAAGCACATACATAGCAGGGACACAAAAAGGTGTGGGAAATCAAGGAAGAACACCGCATGTAAGTGGCAGTATTTTGTTAACATCGATGTGGATTCGAACCTGCATCAGGGCGGCGACGCCAACGGTGAGGCCGACGCCGAGGCCGAAGCCGACGCCGAAGGTGTTTCCCATTGTGGATCGCTGTCTGGCTGCTGCTGCTTAGCTTGTTCAGGTACCGAGATTGAAGCTAGCTGCCACAGGTGAGGGAAGAGCGAAGGGAAAGGTGTGTGGAACCGAGAAGAAAAACAAAGGTGACTTAGACCCGAAGCAAACAATTAGTGCGGCTGTTCATCGGCGTGCTTTCGGTCAGGCTACTTTTTGTTGAATGTACGTGAAAAAATAAACAGGGCGGGCATCAAGATTCTCTAGTGAAATTGACACAGAAAATGACACGCGAAATTGCTCACCGTGGTAGACTTCTGAATGTTGCCCCGCTTGTTCTCAAAGATGCATTTTAATAAGAGTCTTCTCCTTGTGTGCCATTATGAAAGTTTATATTTGCCTACAAGCCATTAAAAAGTTTGAGCGGTCACAGGTACCACTGGTCAAAACTTTTTTTTGCCCTCCACGCCATTCCATCCACATTCGCTGCTAACGGTCTCAAACGGAGCTGCAAAAAGACAAAAATGCCCTCAGGCTAGAGAAGCTGGTTAAAGTTGTGTTTCCCCTGTGCCACTCCCTGGCTCAGTTGATTGACATCCTACTACAACTACGTGTGTTGACGTGAAAAACGAATCCTCTCACCAACACACTCGCAGTGGCTAGAATGCCAAAGGGGTTGCAGATCAACCCTCAACGTGAGGAAGAACGCAGCGTGATCGGCGAGCAGCGACGCTGAGTCGATGAAGCCGACGAGAGCCCGCCCCTCGCTCGGTAGACTGGAACACCTCTTGGAAAGATCCGTCGGAGAGATGCACACGGAGGTTGTCCTAAGACCAGCAAGGCCGCCTAGAACACCGACAAATTCACGGAGAATCGCACCGAACAATAGGATAGAGACAACCGCCGAAGAACGTTTTGTGTTTTTTGACGATTGGATAGATGGGATCTCAATCGGTCATGATCCTCTCATATATATAGAGGGGGTGGTCTTATCCCAAAGAGGGAAACACATATAAGGCAATATCTCCGGTTTCTCACGTCCAAATCACGCCTAAAACCGACCTAAATCAAGATAGCGTGGGACTCCGCTAAACCTGGCCTAGCCGGGATGGAAACCCGGCCTGGCCGGCTCTCACATGCCTGGGCAGTCCGCCTTGGCCCAACCGGCCTGGCCGGCTTGGGCCCTAGGCTTGATCGACAATCCCGACCTGGCCGGGCGTTGAGACCCGGCCAGGCCGGCTTCGCGGGTGGCTGCGGTGGCGCCCCCCTTCTCGCCTCTTTGAGCCAGTAGCACCGATGTAGGACCGATACTACGCACTAGCCTTCATCGGACCATCGGTACTACGTGTCAACCCCCGTTGGTGGTATCGGATGTTTATCGGTACTACCGACAAACCCGGTCTAGCCGGCTTTGGGACCCGGCTGAGCCGACTTTCTCAAGGGGCTAGCGTCCTCCTTCTTCTTGATTGCTTTTGTCTAAATTTGGTCACTAATATATGCCTCTGTTTTCAGGTGAACAATACATATGAACCTAAAAACACAATAGAAACACCAAATAGCGGCGATACCCATCTCATCGTCTATTCAGTTCTAAGGGCTTATGTATACATCGGCCATATTTGTTCTAAGGGCGATACATGTATTGGCCATTGTTTAAGGAGCACTCTAGGTTTCTTGCCAAACACTTGGAAAATACTTTTTCAAATACTTTCCGTTGATTGCTCTTGGGAGACTATCACCTTGCAACGTCTCCAGCATATATAAATTTCCGAATATCACTTTGATCATTTTGTAGGGACCTTCCCAACTCGGCGACCACTTGCTAAACTTGTTGCTTTTCGTCCCAATTGGTAGTATGGTCTTCCCACACTAATTCTCCAACTTGGAATGGTTTGATCTTGACTGTCTTGTTATATGTCTTGGCAGCCCGAGCTTTATCTTTCTCTATTTCCTTGAGAGCCATTAATCTTTTGTCGGTCACCTCATCGATATTATCCATTATCAAATCATGATACATAACGACAGATAAGTCATTTTCCTTAGTGAGTCGATATGCATTTAAACTAACTTCAATGGGTTACACAGCCTCTTACCCGTATACTAGCTCAAAAGAAGTAACCTTCGTCTGCGAACACAAGGTTGAGATATGCCCTTGTGGTTCGGTGTGATGATGAGTGATTGTCAACGATAGTGTCAGTGCTGGCCCTAGGGAGGGGCACGGGGTGTGACGGCCGAGGGCCCAGGATATACAAGCCCCCAGGCACTATTACTCCATTAGCAAAGTAATGAGAAGCAAAGAAGAGAGCTGGCCCAAGAAGACGAAACATCGGTCTTTCTTCTCGACGCGAGAGCACAGAGCAGCCGAACAGTCGATCGAGACCATGACTTCGCAAGCGGGCAGCGGCGAGCGAGACGATCAGACGAACACGAACAGCTGCACGAGCGCGACGCGATACACATCATGCGCGGAGCCGCGCCGCCGCAGACTCGCGGAGACACGGACACTTGGACACAGCGCACGGCAGAGGCGACCAGGCGTCCAGGGCTGGGCTCCACGCCTCCATACCACTGCTCTAGGCTCGAAGATCAGTTCAGTTCATCAGAGTTCGGGCGCTAGGTATTTTTCCTTGTTTGTTTTCTAATCCAAATTAATTATTTATATAGTATAGTATTTCAGACGTCTAGTTAGCTAGAGTGGCACAAGCCTCTGTCTTCGAATGCGCTCTCTCTCTCAAAAAAAAAAAAAAAAAAAAACCTTGAATGTCACGTGGGACCCAGACAGAGCCAGTTTAAAAAGTGTGCTGCTAAAACGAAAACACCGGTTTTAAATTCCAGTTACACTACCCTGTTTTCAAACCCCACTTGAATATATTCGAGTCATTGGACATTTTCACATTACCGTGAGGATATTTATATCAAGAACAGAAAAAAAAAACATTTATAATTATTTTCCCTGGGTTCACGAGAGAATTTTATATGTTTTTGAAAGAAGAAGAAAGATGTTCTAGGTAAGGAGAATTTTTTGTTTGGAAACCAACGGTACAAGGAAAAATATTTTATTTCCTGGTTGAATGGTCTAAGTAGGAACTCCGACCACATCATATCATCAGCAGCGCTTTGAGACTGCAAGTCAACTGAAGATCGCGCAACTCCGACCAAATCATATCATTACTTCATTAGCATACAAGAAACAGTGTAAACCTGAATCTAAACGATATTCCGCTTTCAATACACAATACACATTATTAGAACTCGGAGCACAACCCCTCTGAACATAGCTACATCATTCCACTGGGCAAAGCTAGCAACTCACAAAAGCTGACTGAGACACACCTCCAGTTCAAGCTACTAGATTGACAGGGGCCACAGCAACTAGTGTTTACCGGCCAGCCCCAGGACTCGGCACCGGTACTCTCCCAGAGCCCAAATTGGGAATATGTTCCTGAACTGGGAGTAACTGATCATGCAGTTCTTGTTGAACACTCCTATGATCTCCTGTGTTGTTAGGTGGTGCATCAGTAGTTAGTTATGAACAAAAAAAAAAAATGAGATGTTAAATTTGAGATTATATGAGATGGAAGGATGCATTAATGTTAGTCAGAGTATGTATCTCTGTACTGGACCAATTGTTACTTACTTGCTGGGGAAACTCTCCGTCCTCTGATTGCAAGTTGATCAAAACCTTTGCTGCTCGATGTAGAGGCAATGGATCTGTCCTAGCCTGTATATATGGACGAGGTTTAATTATCATTCAGAATGTGCAAGTACACTTTTATCATAGTGTCCAAATTAAACCGCAAGATAACAGAGACCTGTCCTGCATCAATCAGTGCCAACATGGCCCAACTAGTGTTCACTGCATGAGCTCGGTTGCCTTTGAGATTGGTGTAAACCTGATTGAGTGCGTCAAAAAGAAGGTCAATGCAAAGGCGATTCCAGTTACAAGAAGGCTAAGAAACTAAGACAAAGACCATTATATCCATATATACTGCTGTGTGCTGTTATTTTAAAGAAACTGATACAGGTGGATTTACCTGATCTTGAGATGATAAATAGCTTTCTCCCCAACCACCAGAAGAAAGCTCTTTTGATAACAGAAACTCGCAAGCCTTTCTGATTGCAGGACTATTCTCGAATGTTCTACCGGCAGAAATTAGTCCCTTTACACCAAACCAAGTGCCGTAGGTAAAACAAACAGCCCAAGAGCCATACTTGTTGGAAACAGATAAACAAATAGAAGACAATTAAGAGTGCTATTTGGAGGCATCTTCCAAAATAATGACTGTTTGGAGTTCAAATACTGACCATGAGCCGTCGCTTTTCTGCATACTCTCAATGAAATTAGTAGCTTTACTAATACAAGTGTCCACCTCTCTCCTGCGGTGCCCAGGGTAGAGCTTTTTGAATGATGTCAGGGCTTGAATTGCTGATGATGTACATTCAACATACCTGCAAAATGAGTTTTATGTTTTCTCAGTTCCTTTTATAAGTAAACATCAACACAATGAAAGATTATTGCATCTTACGGGTAATCAATTATTATGTCCCCAAAGGTTTCAGCAGGATTGAGAAGCTGAATAATTTAAGAAATAATGTCAATATGGATGAAATGTGAAAGATTCAAGGAATGTTGATGAATTATACGGTTTTGAAGAAAGCAAATATCTTATCTAGCATGTATTTCTATGAAGAAGTTCATCCACCTACCTCCAACCAGCCATAAGATCTTGTAAGTTCATATGACGCTAAAAACCACCATTATCATTTCTGTAAAGGTTAACGCAAAACTGATAAGACTCCCTCCAACGGATTTATTCAAAAAACAAAAAAAACACTAGAATGAAAAAATTCATAGAATTTCAAGGAGCATTATTTTCCACAATGTTTACAAATTCACATCGACCATTCTGATAAAAAATGATTCAATAGCAACATTTGCAAGAATATAGGAAAATTCAAGATTCTTACCATATAAGACATCAGACAATTGACAAGCATCATAAATTCTATTAGCTTCCACTGGTTCACCAACAATTTCATGAGAAATCTTTGATAACAATAATGAAGCCTGGAGTAAAAGAAAAGAAGCAATTAACTATTTAAAACAAATAATTATGAATTTATGACAATGTACCAGGCATGGAACATAAATGCCAAGGAACAAAGCTAAACTTTATTAGCAACGCGAAAGCACTTTACCCATATACTTTACATGGAAAGAATTTAGAGATGCTTGAAACAACAATGGATCCAAGATCTCAAAAAGATAAATTCTAAACATCTAAAGTAAATTTCCTTATTGGTAATGCTGATGACTGAATTCACCTTTAGCCCTTCTGCATTGCAATCAGATATGGGCCAACCATGATCAGCAATTGAGAATGGCCATGCACCTTTAGATATGTGGCGGTACCAGCCATTCAGATCACCAGGGCTGTCCTCAAGAACCTTTCATAATAAATAGCCATTTATCAAGTACTATAAATGGACATAAGGTTCAACCATATAGATAAAAAGGAATGTTGAATGTACCTGCGAATTCTTGATAAAGTTGTGTGCTAGTTTAAGTGTGGGACCAAACTCTTTAACAAGATCAGTAGCCACAATGGCTTGGACTGTGAAAGCTGTATCCCATAGCTGACTGCCATTATAACCCTACAAAGTGGAAACATCTAGCTGGATTGAAGAAACCAAAACAATTTGCCAATTCCAATAACAGACTAATAAAATATTATATGTTGACAGGTTTTCTGTTGTAGTAAGTAATTAAATAAAAGGGAATAAGCCACAGAGCACAGAACAAGAAATAATCACCTGCATTTTCATGCCATCTTCAGCAAGCCACAAGTAATCATAGATTCGTGGGATGTGGAGTTTGAATGCCTCTGAATTTGGATCTTCAATCCAACAAGCAAGCATATTTAATACCTGCATAGAATTTCTTGTAGCAATCAGTTTAAACAATATTAAGCAATAATCAAGACATACTCTACTAGAAGTGATCACAGTATACACTTCCAATATAAGTTTCACAGCCTGTGACCATGATCTTGAGGACAGCCCTC
Organism: Hyparrhenia diplandra; assembly: GCA_015847255.1. Classification (NCBI taxonomy): domain Eukaryota; kingdom Viridiplantae; phylum Streptophyta; class Magnoliopsida; order Poales; family Poaceae; genus Hyparrhenia; species Hyparrhenia diplandra. The sequence goes on from JADLZK010008733.1 coordinate 163,619, forward strand.
AATACTAGGAATGATTTACCAATGTATCGAAAGTGAAACTGAAGGTGTATACACTTCCTCAAGAAATTACCTTGTTCACAGGACCAATGCAGATATATCGAAAGTGTTCTCATCCTCGTAGTGAACATGTTGCATGACAGTTTCCAAAAGCTTTCTCCCTCAATTTGCTCCCCAGGCCAATGCATCATAACTGGCTCAACAAATTTATGGAGAGTAGACCATAATACATCTTGAACGAATGGGCGTGGGTAGTACAGATCTTCCCCTGCAACACAAATGTATCAAAACTCCTTCAGACAGAACAATGAGATCCAAAATGCACTTGAGCTCCTCACTGCAGACAAAGATAAACATGAAAGTGTTCCTATAAGTTTTAGAACTAAGTAACTTTTCAAAAAGCACCTTTGCTAGTCAATGACTGTTATGACAGAAGGGATTTTGAGACACATTATGTCAAAGATGGATCCTTATTAAAGAAGTATAGATCCATATCAATTGGCCCCACCGAGGTTGTAACCAGTAAGAAATGGAACGAAGAGTTTCTATGAGAAGAAATGGTAAGAAGTCTCTTTAAGCTTCTTGACAGTTTATAACTTCATATATTCTACTAGGCAGTGAATATACACGAGCCAAACCCATGTTTAGGCAGGGTTACGACAAGCAGGTTGTTCACTAAACATACTTTTTCGGCACTGGTTTTCTGAACAAGGACTAAGGACAGCCTTGGCCAAAACTAAGATCAACTTAGGGACTAATAGATAACTTCGTTGCACTTCATGCAATGAACTTTGTGCTGTTGTGCACAATTTGGCCCATATATGTATCCATAGCCACACAAAAAGTTAACAAACCTTAGCACATAGACTTCGGGCCTTGTCCCAATCAATCTTGCCGTAAGGCTCTTTGAAAAGTTCATTCCTTAGTTCCAACACAAGTGGTGTGATTCGGCCGACAAACCTCTTCCCATAAATATAGCACATTGGCAAATACACCATTCGACAATGACACCACATCCTCCCTGCAAGACATTGCAAGCCACAATAGCATATAAGCAAAGAATAACATAGCAACCAAGAGCAAACTACTCAAAAGAGTACGATAATTGACTTAATTAGCAACCTTTAGCACTGAGTGGTAGAATGTATATAAACAGTGTACCTATGACGTACTAGATTTAGAAAACAGAACCTGGGTGAAATGGCAGGAGATATGGCAGCAGCCATGCTTCTGGTGGCACCGGGTTGTTACCAGACCACTCAAATACACCAAGTACCTTTAATAAGGGAGGGCATTAGACGTAGAAGGAACTAAAGCAGATACAAGAAAATGGAAGCACAAATAAATCCCTACCGAGAGCCAAAACTTCCCCCATGATGTTAAGTATGTTGCTCCACCATGGTCTAAAATCCAGTTTCGAGCTTTCTCCATGGCTCCGTCATCTCCACTATCCAGTCCCTCTCCAAGCAATCTCAAACAAACGTAGTTCAGTGCTGAGCCAAACATGGTGCTTGGACCCTCAATGTGCAAGCCCCAGCCACCATCTTCATTCTACGTACAAGTTGCATCGACAAAATTAGCTAGATTACCTTTGTTTAGCCATTTTAGCTAAGGTTGACAAAGTTAGAACTGAATCCTTGCCTGATGATTATAGAGATACCGGCGGATCTCCTTCTGATGCTCTGATGACAATACAGTGTTTAGTGCTCCAGTCACATACAATGTTACAATCTGGACAAAGGATAAGTACACAATTAGAAGCTGTTTTCCTGTAGAGTTGAACATACCACAAGCTTAAGCACATAGAACGAGCACAGATTTAGGCGTAGTAACTAAGCAAGAGAACACATAAATATATCACTGTGGATAGAGTTGGAGGAGGTGCGTACCAAGCCTTGCATAGGGAAAAATTGACCGCCATAATCCCCAGGCCAGTGTCCATCATGTGCCTGTAGAGTAGAATAACGGCCGATTGCCCTGTTCAGAACAGTCGTCACGGCTTCCTCGGTGACATCTTCATGCTCATCCAGCTTGATTGCCGGAAGGTCAAGCTCAAGAGGGTTTTCTTTGGCGAACTGCGGTGTGTAACAATAAGAGAGATGTTTAAAATTACAGGGAAGTTACGAAGTAGATCAGCACCGAAACAGAACTAGACTGCTGAAGAAACACTCGGTTTATATAATTGCCAAAAACTGTGCATTTTTCAACCAGTGGTAGTGGTACTAATAATTCCACGGACGGTGATCGAAATGCTCTCTTTTTTTTGTGTGTGGAAAAAAAGTGAGACTGACAGTGTAAGTGACAAGATTACTGTGATGAAAAAAAATGCGCAACAAAAAAATGCAGAAGACAGCGATCGCCGTCAGGCACTACCGACCTGGATGCGCATGGGGAGGTCGGCGCTATGCTTGAGCTGGTGCTTGTGTTCGACGAAGGCCCGACGCGGCGGCTTCGACGGCGGGTCGGGTCGGGCGGCGGCGTCGAACTCCCAGACCTGGCGGCCGACGTGGTTGTTCGTGGTGCGGAGCCAGGGGTCACCGCCCCCTTCCGCGATCCGCAGGCGCCACATCCTCCGATCCTCGAATTCCCGCAGCGCGGTGCCGGGCGGCGGCGAGGGAGATCCCGATCCGCCGCGGGACGACCCTCCCCTAGCTCCCACTCCGCCTCCGATCCTCTCCTTCCTCCCACTCCCGCTGCCGGTGTTGGGGTTTTAGGTTTAGCTAGGCAGAAGCAGCTGCTGGCGTTTCAATTTGATTTGATTTTTTTTTTTTTTTTTGCGCTTCCAACCGTTGCCTGGCTTGCGATCGTGGTGGGCTGGCTCGCGTGGGGCCGCATGACACGAGTCCGTTCCAGGGATTGGGCTTGGGCTTGGGCCCACGTGGCCATGCAGGTTGTCCGCCATGCACAACTCGCAGCCAGCCCAGCAGTGAACGACGACGTTGCACCACGCTGGCCGCCAGTTCACCGCATGCCCGCCTCTCTGGTCTCTGCATGTACACGCCAGGCCCACTTTTTCAATTTTTTTATTTTTTCCATGGATTTTTAAGAAGTAACTTTATTTTTATTTATTTATTTTAATAAGTACTGTAACAGGTACCACTCGTAATTCGTAAAGGCTACATGCCAAACATTAAAACACTTTTTTTTTTTTCTCGTGCTTGCTTCGTCTTCTCTCAAACACACATGCTTGCTTCGTCGACAGGCTATGCAGTGGTCCGGACCAGACTTTCCCTATACAGTATGAGCGTTGTAGATGAAAATAATCTTCCATGACCGTGCCCTACGTCCCTAGTCTTTATCTTTACTTATTATACATAAAAAGGATGAAAGTAAGACCACCGTTTGGTGTCAAAAAAATTTCACCTCACCTTTTCATCCTGTGCGATCCCGCGTCTCACACCCCCGCTCAGCTACGTATGGGATCTAAATTCTGCAACCCCCCAATCCGCGCATGCGCATGGGATCTAAATTTGGCAATCTCCCAATCAATCTTGCAGTCTCCTCCCCTTCCCAAGCGGTGTCCTACCCTACCTAATCTCCAGCAGTCCGTCCTTAATTACCTCGCGACGACGCCAAGTCCTCTTTAATTACCTCGCGACGACACCCACACCAACTTCCGTTCCAGTTGTGCGAAACCGCCCTCTCCAAGCACCGTCGAGACACGACCCAATTTGTAAGTATTCACTGGTACAGATGAATGATTTTATTTGTTTTTCTTCCTTTAGGGCCTGTTTGGAACACAGGAATACAAAACAGAGGAAAGGAAAATAACGTAGGAATAGGGTAGAGTGAAAAGTGAAAAACTACAGGATTCCAAAACACAGGAAAAAATACTTTGAGCTGTTTGGATTGCAGGAAAATTTTGAACATTCATATTTTTCCTATGCAATGAGGAAAGAGCCGTTGGGCAGGTTGCCGTTGCAGCCCAGCAGCTTTGTGTGTTGTCTTGCAGCTTTGCTTTGGCAGGGCAGGTAGCCGTTGCAGCCCAGCAGCTTTGTGTGTTGTCCAGTAGCTATATATATACTTGTCGGGCAAAACTGCAGAAGCATATTTGTGTGTTGTCCAGCAGCTTTGCCATTCTCTCATCTGTCCAGCACCTTTGTCATTCTCTCTATGGATTCAAGCTACCATCGTAGATCAAAAAATGAAGAGGAGGAACTATTTCTCTTTGTGCTCCCTTCATTACAAGAAGCTAGTTCATCCCAATCATCACAAAGGCAAGCCATACACACATCAATCCGAAATGGAGCCACATTTATTGATGAAACACTAAATGGACATGAAGTCGTATGCCAAAGGCGATTCCACATGGAGAGAAATATTTTCCTAGCTCTGGTTCAAAGATTGCGTGAAGCAGGACTTGTTGATGCAAGGTATGTCTCAGTGGAAGAGCAATTAGCCATATTTCTTTATGCAGTCTCAAAAAATGCAAGCAATCGAACTTTACAAGATCAATTCCAACATAGTGGGGAAACAATTAGCCGTCACTTTACAGCAGTGCTCAATGCACTTACACAACTCACATGCCACTATATATGCTTGCCTTCTCCACACCCTCATCGTATATTAAGGCAGCCCAAATTTTCTCCATACTTTCAGGTAATAAAAAGATACTTCCCTTTCTTATCAGTTTAGTTACATTTAATATATGTAAAGTGGGCCTTTTATACTGACTTCACCATTATTACAGAACTGCATTGGAGCTATCGATGGCACTCATATTCCAATGACTATTCCTAGTGAAAAACAAGAACCATATAGAAACAGAAAGCAAGGTCTATCACAAAACATGATGGTTGCATGTGACTTCGATCTAAAATTTGTGCGTGTCCATGCCGGTTGGGAGGGGTCTGCTTCTGATGCAAGAGTTCTACATGATGCACTTAACCATGGATTTAGTGTTCCCCTGGTAAATTTTACCTTGTAGATGCAGGCTATGCAAATACACCGGAATTTCTTGCTCCATACCGTGGAACTAGATATCACTTAAAAGAACAAGGAAGAGCAGGTCAAAAACCACAGAATCCAAAGGAATTATTCAACCTTCGGCATGCACAACTTCGGAATCATATAGAGAGAGCTATTGGTGTATTAAAAATGAGGTACCCTATACTGAAAGCTGCTTCAGGATATGACATAGAGACACAAGTTGATATCTCTGTAGCTTGTTGTTTAACACACAATTTCATCCGGTTGCACAATGGAGATGCTGGTTTGGTACATGGTGCTACCACAGATATCGATCAAAGCAACATGACGGATGTACCAGAAGGATGTACCTCGTTGAATGAGTGTTCTCAGGTTTATGCATTTGAGAGGGAGTTATGCATTTGAGAGGGAGTTATATTGCATTGCATGTAAACTCTTCTCACTCCCTATTTTCTCTTTCAGTTGGGATGCCAATCTACAATCACGTTTTCCTGAGCCATAGAAATTTTTATTTTGCCGCACAGATGTTTTAGCTTAGGCCATCAAATTGGAGAATAAACCTTGAATTGGATATTAGCCAGACTTTCAAGGTCCAGCACGAAGATCTCTCTTACGAGGTAACTCCAATCACCTGGGATTATTTAGAAAGTGGTATAATTGATCAACTCAAGCTAACACACATGCATTTGTTTGACTACTTTTTATATCTATATGGCCCATATGCATTCAGAGTTTTGGAGTATACACTGAGCTAAATGAATGCTGGTTTATTCCATGAGAAAAGAATCATCTCTAAAATATATATAAAAGTGTAAGTAGTAAAAAATATCAAGAATGACAAAAGAAATTAACTTCTCACGTGATGGGAAACACCTACGGAAGTTTCAATCCTTTTCTGATGAGCACCAGCCTTTTTTTGGTGTTCATGCAGTTGTGCGTGGTGTGACTTGCTGTTCAATTGTCTTTCCTTTTGAGGTCTATATGTCATAGCCGATAGCCTTTAAACATGATTTCTCAATTCGAATTTTGTAAAGTTATCCAGTGTACTACATTTAGAAGAAGAGAAATGTGACAGGTAGTGTTGATGGACACACCAAGGCCAATCGGTGCTCGAGTACCTTTTGGGGAACCATACAAATATAACACATGGAGGTAAATAAATTTTACAACTGATCTATAAGTATATTTTCATATATGTTTCCAACTTCGATTGTTATTAAAGGGAATCATACCTGACCGGGGTTGCTGCCGCTAGATGTGGAACCTAATGAGCAGAATAGGATGAGGGAGAGAGAACAATATGCAACAAATGTCGGGTGACAAGGAACTGTGTGAGAAGAATACAACAAATCAAACAGACGAAAATAGTGACGGGCTCCATATGCACTCAACTTACAGTAATGGTGTCGAGCAACTATCAGGTTACTTATTCTGCTAATAAAAGTATTTATTACAATTATGATTAGATAGACAACATTGTAGCTTGTGTTGAGAAAATGTCATTCCATGTGTTATAGGCAAGTGTTCATGCACCCAGTCCTTTCAACCGGGTTGTCATGTGTCCAAAAGAGAGTAAGCGTGATCGTGAGCAAGCACGAAATGTTACAATGTCCGATGAGCAAAGGGCGATTTCCATGATTGATTGTGTTACTTTCACAAACCCATAACATAGAGTTTATAAACCCGCGATTTTCATGATTGATTGTGTTACTTTCATAAAACTTGTTTGGATTAAATGCCACTTTAATATCATTATTTAATGTCATAGTATTGTTACTTTATTATGCGATCTATGTTTTTTTATATAAAATTTTATTATCCCGTAGCAACGCGACGGGCGTTTAACTAGTATTTCAAGCGATCCATCTCGCACACGATGCTCAGCTTTGTAGTAGCCATGTCATGTCATGCATAGAGGCAAATTTCTTCTACGTCCCTGGTATTTACAAGTGCTTCTTAAATTAATTAAATAAATAAATAGTAATTAAATTACTTCTTAAAAATATGTAAAAACAATAAAATTTTTTGAAAAAGTGGGCCTAGCGTGTCATCCCTACAGACAAATTTATAAGGGGCGAATGGTAACACTAGGTGGCCAGATATATATTGTATATCTATAGGGGTGGTTCAGTCAAGAACTACCCCTACGGTATATGTTATCTAATAAAAATGTCAATTTTAAAAATTTGAATTCAAATATACACATGCATATACAGTTTACAGGGGCATTATATCAGTGACTTTGACTAAAGAAAACGCCCCGAGCACACCCACTGTATGTGCGCGGCTCCAATCCCAGCAACTAAAAAAACACCGGTTCCTATATATATGAAACGTTTTTCACGTAGTGATTTGTGAGTATCCAAGAATAGATTTTTTTTTGAGAATAAGAATAGATTTTCTTGGCTAGCTAGTCCATGCCTTAAATTACCGGTATTACGTGAATAGTATTCCCATGACCTGGCTAGCTACACGACAATCTATCAAGACTTTGACTTTGGTTAGCTAGTCCATGCCTTAAAGCGCAAGAAGAAGAAGATACAACACATAAGAGGCTGAATCGTTGAGTATCCAAGAAAAAAAAGGTCCATGCCTTAATTACATTACCGCGACGTTATTGTGAAAGTTTTCCCGATCTGGCTATACCTACACGCAACGATCTATCTAGACTTAGGGCCTGTTTGGTTCCATGGACTAGGGACTAGGAACTAGTTAGTGACTAGTCAAGGACTAATTATTAGTCCCTAAAGATGTTTGGTTGACAGAACTAATGAGAGACTAATTATATACAAAAAGACCATTATGCCCCTGTTATTTGCCCCGCTGCTATTCCAGAAAAGGACCTAGCGCATGGGAGCGCCGCGAAGCACGGCGCGAAGGAAGCTGCTAGCGGCGGCGCATGGCTTCATGCGCATCTAGCGGCGGCGCATGGCGAGCGAGCGCATCTCACGGGCGAAGCGGTAGCGGGGGCGCATGGCGAAGCGAAAGCGCATCTCACGGGCAATTTAGCGGCGGCGCATGGCGAGCAAGCGCATCTCACGGGCGAGCGGTAGCGGCAGCGCATGGCGAGGAGCGGATCTCGGGCATGAGTGGATGGAGACACACAGGGGGCATGGGCTGGAATTTTCCCCAACTAGTCCCAATTAGACTCTCAAGAGGGGCTAATGGACTAGAGACTAGTAGTCCATTAGTCTTGGTGTTTGGTGAATTAGGGACTAATTGAGACTAAAAATTAGTCCCTAGTCCCTAGTTCCTGGGAACCAAACAGGGCCTTAGATTTCGACGACTGCTGCTTTAATTTATACGAAAACTCTTCATGAAAATGATATTATATTGACTAGAATGAATCGGCGAATCAAGTGAGATGGCAACGTATATATGTATATGGACTGCGTTATTGTCTGATGTGTGTGCTTTTTAAGAAAAGGAATAACTTGATGGAAAATTCTAATTGTAGTTGATGACTTGACTTTGTAACGGTCATGGTTATGGCTGAGGTTACTAGTATATGCTGGTTAATTTCTAGAGCTTCAGGGTAGTACACTCAAGCTAGGGTTTTCTGCGTCGTCTGCACGTGGCGAGTCAAGACTTCATTTGATGAGCCCACGGCCGGTGGGCAATACGACATATATAGATGCAAGAATGACATTTCACAAGTTCAAAAAAAAAAAAAATGACATTTCACGGCTCTTGTCACCATTTCAAAATTAGAAATGAATATTTTTTTTAGATGCGATGTTCACCAACAAATTTGACAAGAAACATAGTATACATGTCCATCAGAGGTAGCGATGAAAACAGATAGAAACGGACAGAAAAACCTCATTTCTACTTTTGTTTCTATATTTTTTGACGAAAATAGGATCAGATTCGAAAAATGCAGGTACGAAAAACGGAATCGGAATAGGCGGTAGTATGGAAACAGACCAATACGGACGCTGAGAGCGGAAAGAATAAGGTGATCAAATATTCTCAAGTATACATGAACAAAATCACAAAATAATGTACATGTAATGGGTTATTAGTCCAATATTCATGGGTACGCCATGTGTTAACATGTTAAGATGCATAATTAATGATTAGTATGTTTATCAACTTATAAATTTTTAGACATAAAAATGAGATGAAAAACGGAATAAATATGGATCAATTTCGAAAGTGAAAACGGAATTCCTTGGAAACTGACGGAAAAAAACCTCTTTCTACTTGCATAAATACGGAAAGGGATCCCACAAATACGGAAACAGCAAAACAAAAATAGAAAACGGAATGGGTCGGAACGGAAAATTTTCCGTCCATTTTCAACGCTAATCAGAGGTCACTTTTAGTGTCTATGGGTAAATGTCTTTTATAAAATTGTCGGATTTAGGCATTTTTCTAGTGAGTCCTGATGAAGCGCTCATACGATATATTTTTAAAATGTGGCCCTCGATAACAGGATATTTTTTTATATACTGGATAATGTTTCATTTCCGGCTTCATCTACCAAAAAAGTAGAATCAGGTTAATTATTATAAAGATATGGCGAAGAGTCCTTTTTTTTTTTTTTTTTTTTTTGAAAAAAAACAGTTGCGAAAAAGTTTTCCTATGATCATATAGATACTCTAAAAAAGCATAGCAGAAAAGAAAAAGACTCATCAGATGTAGGATTATTTTGATAATGGATCACATTTTCAATACAGTGTAATTATTTTTCCATGCACTGAATAAGTGTGTACATGTTGACTTGTACGCATTGAAGCGTCAACAGCCCCATGCATTGTGTGGTTGGTTATAAAAGTGGCGTAGGCACTCTACTGGGAATGTGCAATCGAGAAAAGAGCAGAGTTCAATAATCAACACAATGGCCCGGCGCCGGAGCTTCCGGCTCATAGTGCCAGTGGCGGCAGCAGTAGTTTTTGCGCTCCTGGTCGTCGTGCCGCCGCCAGTCGCCATGTCCGCCGGTGCCGTCGCTCTTCCACGTCCGTCGTCGTCGAGCTTGAGGAGGGGAGCGAAAGGAATCGGCAAATTATTGAAGCTGCTCATCAAGAATCTCGAGGAACGAGGCCCCGGCGGCAAACTGGTGAACTCCGCCGACAGCGTTCCCTCCTTCCTCTTCAACCTCACCATCGGTACATCCTCCCCACCGCAGAACATACCTGGCGTCCTGGACATCAACAGCCCGTTGGTGTGGTCTCAGTGCTCTCCATGCAGCGCCTGCCTGCCGGCGCCGGCCTTCGAGCCGAACAGGTCGCCCACCTTCGCGACGCTTCCCTGCGGCAGCCAGACGTGCCAGCAAGTGCTCAACGAGAACTGCTCCAGCAACGCCGCCGGCGACGACCGCTGCCAGTACCAATATATCTCCGGGAGCGCCAACGCGACCGGGTACCTCGCCAACGACACCTTCACGTTCGGTGACATTCCCGTCCCCGGCTTGGTGTTTGGCTGCAGCGATGCCATTCTGGGGAACTTGTCCGGTGCGTCCGGCATCTTCGGCTTAAGCCGGGCCCCGCTGTCGCTGGTGACGCAGCTGCAGCTCTCCTGGTTCTCCTACTTCTTGGCGCCGGACTCCGACCCCGACGACAGCCGCAGCCAGATCCATTTCGGCGGCGACGACTCGCCGCCGACGACGAACTACAGCCGTTCTACTCCCTCCTCAACAGCACCCTATACCCTTACCTGTATTCCGTCAACCTCACCGGCGTAAGAGTCGACGGAAACGACCTCGACATCCCCGCCGGGACGTTCGAATTCCAGGCCGACGGGTCCGGCGGGGTGTTCCTGAGCACGACCTACCCGCTTACAATCCTCGAACAGGTGGCGTACGACGCCGTGAGGGAGTCTATAGCCAGCGGCATCACGGCGGCACAGCCGGTCGACGGCTCAGCGATCGGGCTCGACCTGTGCTACACGACGGAGTCCCTGCAGAACGTCGTGGCAATCCCGAAGCTCGCGCTGGTGTTCGACGGCGATGACGCGGTGATGGACCTCGAAAGTTACAACTACTTCTACACCGACAACACCACTGGCCTGTCCCTGGACTGCCTGAGCATCATACCGCACACGGGCTTCTCACTCCTGGGAAGCCTTGTGCAGGAGGGCAAGGAGATGACCTACGACATTAACAACACACGGTTAATCTTCGACACCACAGCGACGGCTGCTGCATCACCGGTGCACTCCCCTGTCGACGACGATGATGCTAATACTCTGTCACTTGGCAGTATGGGTGGTGCTGTTCTAGCTATCTATTTGTCAAAATTATGTTTACACCACACATTTACGTACATTCGTAACTTCAAACATCCTCAGCTGAAACCGAAATATTTACCTTCGTATTTGTTGGAGGCTCGGAGCACGAAACCGCAATATTTACCAACAAAGGGCGCCACCACAATAAAGATTTTATATTGTATAGTACACTAGGAAATATGCCCGTGCGTTGCAACGGGACTCTATGTGGTCATCTAGATGGCTTAGGGTACGTAAAAACTGTGTCACATATTACGATACGACTTGGAATCGAATCGAACTATATTACATGGTTGTCTCCAAACAATACCCATACAAATTTTTATAACCAAATCAAGACTCTCGTCTCTAATTTATCATGTACTATTTTGTTTTTCTTGTCTCATAGTCATATTAAACCAGTGCTGAAGAACTAAAATGAATTGAATTTCTAGAAAAAAATATTAAAAAAAATGCAGCACACGTCCTAACTCTTGGAACCGCACACCAGGCCCAATACTACGGCCCAACTAAGCAGAACAGCCATTCCCATGCATAGCAGCTATCACAAACCTCATCACCTATCCTCGGCGGCGACGGAAGCACGGCGCGATCGCCAGCAGCGGAATGATGCAACGACAGAGGCGAGAACGCGCCCACCACCGCGACGCAGCAGCGGCCAGGTTCGTGGCGCCCGAGCGATCGACTTAGCCAGCGCGTCCGTCATATCTCGCGTCCGTCGCGAGCCCCCTCGCAGCGACGCGACGCACGATCCCCTATTGGTTATCGCCTCGCAGCGACGCCACGATCCCCTATCGGTTATCGCCTCTCAGCGGGCGTCCGTGCGGCGAAAGCAGGCCGGCAACGGCGTCCATGCGGCGGCCGAGGCTGGTATGGCGGCTGTGCGGCGGCCAGCAACATCGTATCGTCTCCTTTATCTATCTTCTATTCTTCTGTCTGTGCTCTTGTTTTGATTTTGATCTGGTGTAGGGTCATCTCAATTTGGTTTTCTTGCATCTCGTGTTACCGATCTAACATAGTCCATGTCGGTCTCCAACTTGAACTAACGACACCTTTGATGACATCGTATTGGACACGGCAAGGCAACAGGCGGAAGAAAACAGGGCTGAAAAAATTGTTGGCATAAAAAGGTGGGAAAAAAAAGGTGGTACTGAAATTTTCTCTCTTTATTAAAGGCCTGGCAGAAAAAGGAGGTGAAAAGCCCGGTGAAAAGCCCGGCAGAAAAGGAGGTGAAAAAGAGGTGGGACTGAAATTTTCTCTCTTTATTAGTAGGTATAGAAAATGTGGAAAAAAGAGGTGGAAAAAGCCCGGTGAAAAGCCCGGTGAAAAAAACCCGGTGAAAAGCCCGGTGAAAAAGAGGTGGGACTGAAATTTTCTCTCTTTATTAGTAGGTATAGATATAGATATATATTTATTTATGAGTGCATAAGAAAAGTTTGCATTCCAATTTCCAACTCATGGGGACGACTTCAGTTCAGAGTCACAAACACACTACCGTTAGTGTTTGATCACTACCGAGCCGCCTCGCTGCCGAAGCGCGGGGACGTTGTCGCCCGGCTGGAAACCGCGCGCCGGCAACGCCACTCTTCCCCCGGCGGCCGGCGGAGCCGCTCGGCGAAGGTCGGCGCTCAGCAAAGGTACTCCTTCGCCCGAGCATCGACGCCGTAATGCGAACCGCCGTCGAAGGAACTCCGTTGCCGAGCGCCGCCCGGGAGACTTTTTGTGCTTTCGGAAACGGACGACGGACTCGGACGTCCGTCCCTACCGTGGTCTTTGCCGGCGCGACACCGTTTGCCACTCGAGGAAAATACCCTAGTTTGCCGCGCGCCGTGGGCCCATGCCCGCGCTTGGTGAACTATTTTTTTTCGATTTTCAAGTCCATATTTTTTCTGTAGCTTTGTTAGGGCATTATTCACCACATGTGGAAATTTCAGATTTTTTTTTTGTACTATTTGCTACATTTAAAGGGTTTATGTCTATTTTTTTTATTTTTTTCGTAAGACAAATTTGAACTACAAGTCATTTGAATATGTGGAAAGGTGAATGTAAAATTGATATTCTTGTTAGTGAGTGTAATGTTAGGCGTCATGCAAGTACTCACATGAAATATCGAAGGTCGAGTTCAGGAAACACGACGATTTAGTTGCGGGTGGAATGTTTTAAAATTCTCAAAAAACCAAACCAAATCCAGAAATTATGAAACTTGTCCCGTTGTCGTATATGGTATGTGTAACTTATAAAAAAAATTGAGAAGATTTCATTGAAGTTTGAGTTTACGATCGCTGAAACCTAGGACATCTCCAAATGGGAAGAAATAACCCTAGCTCTTTGCCGAGCGCCAAGAGTGACCGAAATTCCCCTCACTCTAAGCAACTCTCAGCTCTCGGCTCTCACTCTCTCTCACTCACTCACTCACTCACTCTCACTCTCACCACCGCGATTTGCCGCTCGCGCGCCCACCCGCCGCCGCCCGCACCACCTGTCACGCCCTCCCGTCCCCATCCGGCCCCGCCCACCCGCGCTCCGTCTCGAGCCGCCGCCCGCCCGCACCACCGCCCCGGCCCGGCCCCTTGCCCACCCGCCCACACCGCGATCGCGCGTGCCCGCCCGCCCCCTGCGCCCCATCCCGCACCACCGCCGCGCCTCCCATCCCCATCCAGCCCGCCTACCCGCGCCCCCGTCCCGCACCGCCACCGCCCGCCCGCACCTGCGCCCCGCCCCGTCCGCCGCCCCACTCGCCCCACGCCGTCGCGCATGCCCGCCCCGCCGTGCCCCGTGTCCTGCACCACCCGCCCGCACCACCGCCCCGCCCCATCCCGCCCCGCACCGCCCGACGCGCCCGCCCCGCCTACGCACGCTAACGAGAGAAGGAGGAAATGAGGAGTAGGGGGAGAAGGAAGGAGGACGCCCCACGCGACCCGCCCCCGTCCCCCGTCTCGCCTCCCGCGCCCCAGCGTCGATGCGTGCGGCTCCGGCTCCGGCTCCATCCCACCCCGCCCCAGCCCCGTTCCTCGCTCAGCGTCGTTGCCGGTACCGACCTGGTCCCGCGCGAGCTCCCTTCCCACCCGGCCCGGCCCGCCGGCGTTCTTGCTGCCCGGTCATAGGAGAGAAGAAGGGGAGGAGGAGGAGTAGGGAGGAGAAGGAGAGAAGGAGGGCACCCACCCTATCCCCGTCACCAGTTGCTACTGCCCCGGTCAGGGGAAGAAGGAGAGGAGTACGCCCGCCCGGTCCCCGTCCCTGGTTGTTGTTGCCCCGGTCAGGGGAAGGAGACGAGGAGGACACGTCGCCCCACTAATGCCCCGGTTGTGGCGCTCGCTAGCCCTGCCCCTGCTGCCCCAGTCCTTGGCGCCGTGCCGCTCATCGGTGTCTCCAGCCATTTGGACACTTCGTCAGCGACGGGCATCCACTAGGTAAGCTCACGCCTCCTTGTTGACGTTTGTTAAGTTCTAAAAGAATAAAGAGATTCTGCAAGCGCACAGAACATCATTATAGCTTTTTCCTAAGGGAGTATTCTAGGGTATCGTATCTGAAAGGATCAAGATGCCCAAGAAAGGGGAGTGAATTGGGCTAATCTAACATTTTAACTCAAATAAAGAACCTACTAGCCCATATTCACCCACTTGTGCCTAGGTGTGATTTCTAGCAACTACCGCACAAAGTTTTGCACCCTAAGTTCCAATCCTACTCTAGCATGGCAATTCTATGAATTTAAGACATGAATTATAATTGCGATAAGTAAATGCGGAAAGTAAAGAGAGGAAGGAACACGGCGATGTTTTCCCGACACTAGTACCGATTCGATTTTGCGTGATGCTGCCCATTCTTTTCCGTGGCGGGTGCAAAGCTCGCCCGCCACGGAAATTCTAAGGCTGGCGTGGTCGGCCGGCCGCCCGCCGCCCGCCACGGGGGGAGCCGTTTCACGTGGCGGGCGCCTTAACAGGCCCGCCACGCAAAATAGTCCATTAACCGTGGCGGGCGCCTACAACGCGCCCGCCACGCAAATGTATTAAAACGCCCGCCATGCGTAATAAGCATTTTTGCGTGGCAGCACGTTAAAGCGCCCGCCACGCAAAATGCCCGACCCTATAAATACTGCACGGCCGCCCCTTTATTTTCTCCACGGATCTTCCTCTTCCAACTTGGGGGGGGGGAGGTTTTGATCCAAGTTTTGACAAAAATCTTTGATTTGGGACTTTTGGCTTGGATTTGGGGGAGGAAAAGACATTAATTAGTCCGTAAAGCCTCTTTTCATCTCATTTCTACTCTTTTTCATACCCCTCTAGATCTAGATCTATGGAGGAGAGAGAAAACTGATTTTCTCTGCTCTCACCAGAAGAGCCTGGCGATAATGCATCTATTGCTGAGAAAAACGCTTTCAAGAGAGCATGTGATGCTGATCTTGAAGTGAGTTGACTTATGCTTGCTAGTATGGAACCCGATCTGCAGATGCAGTTGGATAACAATCACACAGCGCACGATATGATCGTGGCGCTTGAGGATATGTTCCAAACTCAAGCTAGAACCAAAAGGTTCAATGTCTCAAAGGCTCTTGTTGAGAGCAAGCTAGCGCGAAAGGCGCAAAGCAGTTTGGACCATGTTGGTATTTCTAATGTCACTAACTAGTAATGGCATCTAGAAAGAATATCGATGTTGCTTCAGATAAAACTAAAAGAAATATTCATTGCAGTTCATAGCATATCCGAAAAAGGTTGTCATCCCTATAGTTAAACTACTAATATGCAAGGAATATAATATTCGTACTATGCCTTGATAACTTCTTAATAAGTAAATAAACAATTATAAGCGGGTATCCGCAAGTTACGAGATATGAATATATACCATTGTAGCATTTTAACCAGGAGTAATAACCAGGTCTTGAATTTATATTCTACCACAGGGAAAGAAGTCTGTTATCTTGAATTAACTAAGTATAGATCTTAATCTAACCATCTCTCATGTGCAAGACATCAGCATTAATCTCATCAATTACTTAAGCAAGGATCAAAGTTCATAATAAAGATAATGATAAAGTTCTAGATAAACAGATTTGACCAAAAATCACGTTGGTTGGCGAGAAAGTGTCTAACAATGGACGATAGCAATTCATAGGCTAGCTAGCATTAGAAACTCCAATATGTAACTCTAAACTAAATGTTAGGATCTACCTAATTATGCAATACAAATAACAATCATTGAAGAAAGACTAATTAAATCCAAACATGAGGGACAGAATCCGTGAAGACTAAGGCCGAAACTTAGAACAACCCGAAATCTAACATCCGCTAGGCCTACATACGGGGGATGGATTGCAAAGGACTCAATGGTGCTGTCACCACCACGATCTACCACACGACCCGGCACATAGGGTGCAAACGCAGGTAAATAAGATCTAATCACCATGATTACATCGTCTCTACCACTCACCTTCCGATCTAGATGATGAGCGCTATACGAATCCATGCATGAACATAACAGTAATTCAACTATGCTAAATGTGTAATTAAAGTAAATACTAGAACAAATAATCTCAAATATAAACATGATCAAGATATTCATATTAAGCATGTGTGCGGGACTTGAAAACTACTTACAATGAAGAACTTACAAGAACGAGGGCCCGATCTTGAGGCGGCCTCCGACGATCGGGAGCGGATTTCTCCCTTCCTACTAGTTCTAATCTTGATTGCTACTCTTCCGAAAAGCGATGTTTCTCTAGCGTTGAATATGACTTGGTATTTTAATTAGAAATATCTTTGTTATAGAACTTGATGATCTAAGAAGGGGGGTCTAGGGGTCCTAATATATCGGTCTTCGTCTGTCTCTCCATCTTCATCAGGCGATGTGGTATTAACCTTGAATCAATCCCGCACTTCTACCGTCGCCCTCGGATCAAACCGACTCAAATCAACCGGTTTAGATCGAGTCTTAGAGGCGGTGGAGGAAGCTTCCCGAAGCAGAGCAGAGGCGGCGCGGCTGGCGGGCCGATCGGCCCCATTATTGGGCCGATCGGCCCGAGGGGGCTCCCCTCCGGGTCCCCCGTCGCGTCGCGTGTTTCGAGTCTTCTAGATGATGTATTTCTTGGTTCCGAAGTTAGTTCACGTCGGGATTAATCCGAAGCCTTCTAGACTTGTTTGAGTTGGATTGCGTTGCGTTCGTCGGCCGTATGCCACGTCATCTCTCGCTGATTTTTACGTTAAGTCCCGCAAATCACAACTTTACCAAAACTGATGGAATTATGTTAGTGACACCCTATTCTAGGTTGTTATTATTATTTATACCCCTTTCTCATGTTTAATTAATTAAAAATTTTATATGATAACAAGTGTCAACAAACTCCCCCAAGCTTACCCTTTGCTAGTCCCTAGCAAAGCTACATGCTATAGTAGGATCAGGAGTTGCTACTACGCTTTCATACCTCAAAAAGTCTTGCGTGTTTTTTAAAAAATAAATTCTCCTCTTAACCAGATTACTCTTACCTGTTTACCATGGGGCGTAGCCTTGTCATGAATCATAAGCAAGATAAAACAATCAAGTTAAGTACCATGTCTCAAATTCTTTGATCAACTATCATCCTGGGGTTTTGCAATATTTTTCAAAAGAAAACTCAGAGATCCTATGTATGACCCCCTTAAGTAGATGGTACGTAGTGGAGTTACACAAGTGGTAGGACATACATAGTGGGATGATAGTGGTGAAGTGGATGAGGATGAAAGGTAGTAAATAGCCTTTAGCCCTTTTTTTTTTTTTTTTTTAGTATTTCTTTTCAAGCATCTCTAGTCTATATCTCTCTTTCTAAAAATTGTTAGGATCTGGGCTGTCCATTCTTGGAGAGGTGGGCTTTTCCCTGAACTTGTGTCCATTTTTCTCTCTCCTTAGAGATGTGGGCCCTGCTCACCCTTGGACACGTGTCCGTTATTCATCTCTAAATTTATTTTTATTATTTAGGGAGGTAGGCCCTTCTCGCCTAGTATGACTTTTGTCCGTTACTCTCCCTCTCTCGTCTCACTTTTTCTAGATATTTATTTTTCTTCTTTTTTTTTTTTTTTTTTTCGAATGTAGCCCAGCCTATATAAAACATTGAGAGAGACATATCTAAAGATTGCAAGAGCTTTATTAATTATTTTTATGGCTAACGGCTAAGTGAAATATGGGGATGCGTACTTCCGAGTTAGAAGCAGCGTATTGGTGGAGTGGGATGATCTTGATGGAATACTCTTAAGGGTCATAACTAAGGACTCATCATGTAATTTTATAATTTTTAAAGATAAAAACCAGGAGTCAAGTATCTCTAAGAATATGATAAACAGTAGCTCAACTTTTCATGCACTATTATCTTTTAATGCTAAGACTCAGATCAAGCATGTGCTTCTCACAGGTGTTGGGTTTAGAGCAAATTAAACATTTAAAGCTTCAGGAGAATCTAAGTCCAAAGTGTAAGTACTTTTTAAGAGGTATTAAGGCGGAGCAACTATTCATCATTTCCTTAGCACATATTATCAAGATCATAATTAATAGGAAGAAAGTAGTCTAACAAGTTCTAGCACTTTATTTATTTGACTCTTTAACACTAAGACTCTTTAACTAAGACACATTAAATAAGACTCATTAACTCTAAGCAAATATAACTAGCTAAAAATTTAAAGACATAGGGTAATAATACTTATCGTGATAAATGGGGGTGCTCTCCCCAAGCTAGATCTTGAAGTAGTCCTTTTCGTTCATCCTTGGAATCTGCTCCTCTTTCGGGGTCTCCTTTTAATGTTCTCCCCTGTTAATATTAATTTGCACATACCCGAAGGAACAAATCTTAGGATGTTAATGTGAGCCTTCATGTGCTCACGTCTTTTGGGTTTTTATTTTATTTTTAGAAATCGTGTGGACCTTCATGTGCCCACATATTTTTGGGTTTTTCTATGCAATAGGGATGATAATGCAAAAACATATGAATGCAATATTTTTGTATTTTTATATTTTTATGCCACCACAACAAGGAGTGCTTGCATGGGGCTTAAGAGGCGATGCACATGCAAGCAAACATATTTTTGGGATTTTCTAATGTGAGTTTAGGAAAAATAATATGCTAAAGTAAACATGCTAATTGAAATATCTTTGTGCGAGAAAATTAAAGATGCAAATAAATACCGAAGTTACCTCTCGGAGAGTTTAGAGAGCACTTACTCCCATGGCGTGGTGTCGTCTATGGGCCCCCGTATAAACGTTGTACCTGGTATGGTTCCTTCAATGATCTCGTAGGTGGGCGTAGACGAAGTAGCCGCAGAAGTCGATTGTTCATTTGTTGATGCCGGCGCTGGTTGGGTCTCCGAAGGTGTACTCTTGTTGCTCTTCTTAGCAGCTTCTTTCTTTTTCCAAGATTGCTTCTTTGGTGGAGACCTCTCCGGTGTGGTTGGTGCATCATTCAAGATAGGTAGGAGCTGAGTGTATTTTTCTTGGATGTCTTTTTCTATCCTCTCAATATGCTCCATCTTTGAGTCCAGCTTTCTTTGTAATCTTTGAAGACGCTTCTGGCTCTTGGTCCTTCTTCGGGGCTGTTCATAGTTAGTATAAGTATTAAAGAAGCAGCGCACTTTTTTACCTTGAATGTGAAATTGAATTTCGCCTGTCCTGATGTAGATGATTGCTCTTGTAGTATTCAGGAACGGCCTTCCAAGTATTATGGGAGGATCTTGTTCTTCATCTCCCGTGTCCATGACTAAGAAGTCAGTGAGGACATAGCTGTCTTTGATCTTGACCGGTACATTTCGCACAATACCTTAGGGAATCGGTGTGTTTGGTCCGCCATTTGCTTGATAATACATAGGTGGAACACAAAGGCAGATTACCATAGATTAATTTATACGTTACCTTTGACATTAGGTTGATGCGATCCCGTGTCGCATGACGGTTGTATAGAAGTTCCATTGATTAATGGAGCGGTGAATTGCCGGAACTCGTGGTCGTCTAGCTTCTCTACCGGTGGTTGATTGCGCCGAGTCTTGCGTCTTTGAGTTGACTTGATTGATCATCAAGACTCATTCTACGTGTGGTCGAGGTTGACGGTTCTTCTTGTTCTTGCTTCTTCTTTTTATCCTCTTTCTCGGCGGTGATACGTGTATTTCGTGGTACGGTAGTGGTACGGTTGGAGCGAGGGGAGCTAAGGTCTTGTGTTTGCGGTTGAATCTTTCCCTCCGTCCATTAACCGTGGAAGACGATCTTCGCGGTGTCGGCGCGAGATGATTGCCTTAGTGGTAGCCGAGGAAAGGGCGGCCTGGAATGATCGGGCGTTCTTACCTTTACCCATATCGGGACCACGAAGTCGGTGGCCACATATAGCTTACCGATGTAAAGGCATACGTCCTCTAGAATACCCTCGGGGTAGCATAACGATTGATCTCGCAAGTTGTAGGCACATGGTTGTGTATACTAATTCGAACCGCTCAAGGTTTACCTTAGGCATGATGTTGACACTTGAGCCGAAGTCGATGAGTGCGTCGTAGGTGCGGGCGCCTATGTTGATGGTGACGACCGGTCTTCCGGATCTTCTTTCTTAGCGGGCATTCCCGGTCGACACAATTGAATTTCTTGTTTGAGTAGGTGGTCCGCATACCGCATAGTAAATATCGACAAGATTTGCAGATTCTAATTCTTAGGTTGACCGGAATCTTACCAGGTTAGGCATAGGAGCGGATAAAGCCCGGTGGGATAATTGTGATTCTATCATTTTATTAAAGCTATCTTTGGTTCTTTATTGCGTAAGAAAAGCTTTCCATTTTAGTACTAATAGTTTCTAGCATTTTATCATTGGAAGCTAACTTCTTAGATAGATTATCCATAAGTCTACCTTGGTTTTGTACTAACTCTCTCTTAAAGGTGGGAAATTATTAAAAGAGTTATTACCTTGATAGTTACCCGAATAGTTACCTTGGTAGTTGGGTCTCTGTTGACTCCATTGTTGATTAGGAGGGCGATACTTGGTTGTTGTTATTGTTGATGTAGTTCACGTCCTCTTCTAGCTCGGGGACGATGGCAGCCCGAAAGTGTCGGTGTTGCCACATTCTTCACATGTCATGCGGGAATCGAAGAGTTGCATGACTTCTGAGCTTTGTCTTCAAGCTTCTTCATAATTAAGTCCATTTTGGTGATAAAACATATCTACCTCTTTCATTTGGTGCATTCCTCTCTCTTTTTCTTGCGGGGTTGACGGTCCTCATTCCAAGCTTGGTTTGACGCCATCTTCTCCACAAGGTCGGTAGCTTGGTTCGGTGTAAGTGATAGGAAAGCACCCCCGCCAGAAGGCGTCCATGGTCTCACGGGTGTTGTTGTTAAGCCCGTGGTAGAAGGTCTGCATGAGTAACCAGTTCTCCATTCCATGGTGTGGGCATTCTGTGATGTAGTCTTGGAAGCGTTCCCACGCCTGCAACATTCGTCGTGTTGTCTGCCGAAAAGCTTGAGATTTTCCCTCGTAAGGCGTTGGTTTTGCCTATAGGGAAGAATTTTACCAGGAAGGCAGTAGAGCAAAGTGCCCAAGTAGTGAGTTTGTCTTTGTTGGCGTAGAACCACTGCTTTGCTCGTCCCAAGAGTGAGAATGGGAAGAGACGAAGTAGGATTGCATCACTTGAGACATCTTTGATAGTGAAGGTGCCACAAATCTCTAAGAAGTGTTGTAGGTGAGCATTGGCATCTTCATGAGCTTTTCCACAGAATTGGCTAGCTTGTACCATGTTGATGAGTGCAGGCTTGAGCTCAAAAGCTTTGTCTCCTACATCGACCGTCGGTCCAAAGGCGGATGTTGGCCGTAGTCGGTCGCAGTATTCGCTGAAGGGTCTTGTTTGCCATGTCTTCAAAAAACTAGTGCTAAGCTACGCACGGTGGAGGAGTCTTCCGAGGTAGTGCTCTTGGGTTGAGATTTCAACTTGGATCTTGCCTCCTTCAAAAGTTTTTCGGATCGATTTGGAAGTTTTCGGGAAGATTCCTTTTCATACATTACCCCGCAAAAGATAGGAAGAATAATAACAAGGGTATACTTGTTTAAGCAATTGATAAAATTAATCGATGCGTATGAGAGATGCATGTTAATCCTATATGTTTTTATTTTATTGGGCTATAGACTTTCTTTCCCCAAGAACGGCGCCAAAAAATGCTTGTTGGTATTTCTAATGTCACTAACTAGTAATGGCATCTAGAAAGAATATCGATGTTGCTTCGAGATAAAACTAAAAAGAAATATTCATTGCAGTTCATAGCATATCCGAAAAGGTTGTCATCCCTATAGTTAAACTACTAATATGCAAGGAATATAATATTCGTACTATGCCTTGATAACTTCTTAATAAGTAAATAAACAATTATAATCGGGTATCCGCAAGCGCCAGTTTATGATATGAATATATACCATTGTAGCATTTTAACCGGGAGTAATAACTGTGTCTTGAATTTATATTCTACCACGAGGAAAGAAGTCTGTTATCTTGAATTAACTAAGTATAGATCTTAATCTAACCATCTCTCATGTGCAAGACATCAGCATTAATCTCATCAATTACTTAAGCAAGGATCAAAGTTCATAATAAAGATAATGATAAAGTTCTAGATAAACAGATTTGACCAAAAATCACGTTGGTTGGCGAGAAAGTGTCTAACAATGGACGATAGCAATTCATAGGCTAGCTAGCATTAGAAACTCCAATATGTAACTCTAAACTAAATGTTAGGATCTACCTAATTATGCAATACAAATAACAATCATTGAAGAAAGACTAATTAAATCCAAACATGAGGACGTAATCCGTGAAGACTAAGGCCGAAACTTAGAACAACCCGAAATCTAACATCCGCTAGGCCTACATACGGGGATGGATTGCAAAAGGACTCAATGGTCTTTGTCACCACCACGATCTACCACACGACCCCGGCACATAGGGTGCAAACGCGAGGTAAATAAGATCTAATCACCATGATTACATCGTCTCTACCACTCACCTTCCGATCTAGATGATGAGCGCTATACGAATCCATGCATGAACATAACAATAATTCAACTATGCTAAATGTGTAATTAAAGTAAATACTAGAACAAATAATCTCAAATATAAACATGATCAAGATATTCATATTAAGCATGTGTGCGGGACTTGAAAACTACTTACAATGAAGAACTTACAAGAACGAGGCCTGATCTTGAGGTGGCCTCCGACGATCCGGAGCGGATTTCTCCCTTCCTACTAGTTCTAATCTTGATTGCTACTCTTCCGAAAGCGATGTTTCTCTAGCGTTGAATATGACTTGGTATTTTAATTAGAAATATCTTTGTTATAGAACTTGATGATCTAAGAAGGGGGGTCTAGGGGTCCTAATATATCGGTCTTCGATGCGTCTCTCCATCTTCATCGAGGCGATGTGGTATTAACCTTGAATCAATCCGCACTTCTACCGTAAGCCCTCGGATCAAACCGACTCAAATCAACCGGTTTAGATCGAGTCTTAGAGGCGGTGGAGGAAGCTTCGGCGAAGGCGGCGGCTGGCTGGCGGGCCGATCGGCCCCATTATTGGGCCGATCGCCCGTGGGGGCTCCCCTCCGGGTCCCGTCGTGCGTCGCGTGTTACGGAGTCTTCTAGATGATGTATTTCTTGGTTCCGAAGTTAGTTCACGTCGGGATTAATCCGAAGCCTTCTAGACTTGTTTGGAGTTGGATTGCGTTGCGTTACGTCGGCCGTATGCCACGTCATCTCTGGCGATTTTTACGTTAAGTCCTCGCAAATCACAACTTTACCAAAACTGATGGAATTATGTTAGTGACACCCTATTCTAGGTTGTTATTATTATTTATACCCCTTTCTCATGTTTAATTAATTAAAAATTTTATATGATAACAAGTGTCAACAGACCACATGTAATCAAGATGGTTGGTTACACTCGGAGATTGGAGAAGCTAGGCTTCCCAATAGGCCCGAGTTGGCCTCTTGATTTCATTCTTGCATCTCGCCCGCCTAGCTATGGGAACTTCATCTCGAACTATCATATGCATGGGGCGGAGAAAGGCTTGATCGAATCGTGTGGTATGCTTAAGGCTGCAGAGGTGACATCAAGAAAGGTTTGGCAAAGAGCCATGTGATGGCGGTCCAAAACAAGCCTAATTTTAAGAAAATGGGCAATCCTTATTGGAAGAAAAGAAGGAAAAGGCTAAAGGTGAGACCTCTATGCTAGAGCGTCGGAGCCCTAAAATTTGGACCAAGCTAGCCGATCTTGAGTGCTTTCATTGTCATAAAAGGGTCCTTTGGAAAAGAAAGCGCAAGGAGTACTTAGCATCCAAGAAGGATAGCGGTGGTAAAAGGTACTCCCACGCTTGTACACTTGTTGTTTATGTTCTGGACATATTCCTTGTTGATTCTTATATTAATTCTTGGGTATTTGATACCGGATCGGTTGCTCATATTTGCAATACGATGCGAGGGAATGATAAGAAGTAGAAGCGTGGGAAAGGGAGAAGTTGACTTCAGCGTGGGCAATAATGCAAGAGTTCTTTGCCTCGAGTGTTGGGACGATGCAACTCCACCTTCCGTCGGGATTTATTTTGGAATTGAATAATTGTTATTTTGTTCCTAGTTTAAGTCGAAACATTGTGTCACCTTCATGTTTGATGAAGGATGGTTATTCATTTAAGAGTGAAGACAAAGGTTGTGTGTCTCAAAAAATGGTATGTTTGTGGCTTCGCATCCATTGTGAATGGGTTATTTATTTTAAATCTTGATGATGCACCATGCGTAATATAAGTGCTAAAAGGCCTCGACTTAATGAGTTAAGTCCTACCTATATGTGGCATTGTCGTTTGGGTCATATAAGTGAGAATCGCATGAAGAGGCTCCATTACGATGGGCTTCTAACCCGATTGATTTTGAATCATATGAGACATGTGAGGCTTGCCTTCTAGGCAAAAAATGACCAAGGCGCCTTTCACGGGTTTTCTGAAAGGGCAGCAGACTTGTTGGAACTTGTACATACCGATGTATGCGGACCAATGAGTACGACTTGACTAGAGGCGGATTCAATACTTCATTACTTTCACCGATGATTTTAGTAGATATGGCTATGTCTACTTAATGAAGCATAAGTCCGAGACTTTTGAAAAGTTCAAAGAGTTTGAGAATGAAGTAGAGAATCAACGTGGCAAGAAAATCAAGGACTTGCGATCCGATCGTGGAGGCGAATATTTGAGTCACGAATTTAGCATCATCTAAAGAGTTGCGGAATTGTTCCACAGCTTACGCCGCCTGGATCACCTCAGAGAAACGGTGTGTCTGAGCGACGTGATCGGACTTTGTTGGACATGGTTCGGTCTATGATGAGCCAGTCAGATCTACCTTTATCGTTTTGTGGATACGCTCTAGAAACAACCGCTTTCACATTAAATAGGGCGCCATCTAAGTCCGTAGTTAAGACACCATATGCGATGTGGACCAGTAAGAGTCCCAGTTTGTCTTTTCTAAAGATTTGGGGTTGTGAAGTTTATGTCAAACGACTTCAATCAGATAAACTAACACCCAAGTCACACAAGTGCTTTTTCATGGGATACCCAAAGGAAACTTTTTAGGGTATTACTTTTACAACCGATCAGAGGGCAAAGTGTTTGTTGCTCAAAACGGTGTTTTCTTAGAGAAAGAGTTTCTCAAAAGAGACAAGAGTGGACAAAAGGTGTATCTTGAAGAAGTTCAAGATGAGCCAATAGGTCAAGACTCTACGAGTGATGCTAGTGTAGTAGAACAAGTTGAGATACCTGTGGCAAAGGAAAACACCACCACAACCACGAAGATCGCGCTAGACTCCATGAGTTGCATGGGGATTTGTTATTGTTGGACGATGATGAAACGCAAGATATGCGGAAGCAATGATGGACCCAGATTCCGAGAAATGGCAAAGTTCCATGAGATCCGAGATAGATTCCATGGGAAACAATCAAGTTTGGAACTTGGTTGACCCGCCTGATGGAGTTAGACCCATTGAGTGCAAGTGGATCTATACAAAGAAAAAGGATATGGACGGAAATGTTCACGTCTATAAAGCTCGACTTGTCGCAAAGGGTTTTCGGCAAGTTCAAGGAGTTGACTACAACGAGACTTTCTCGCCAGTAGCGATGCTTAAATCTATCCGGATCATTCTAGCAATCGCTGCTCATTTTGATTATGAGATATGGCAAATGGATGTTAAAATAGCCTTTCTAAATGGAAATTTGGATGAGGACGTGTATATGATACGGCCGAAGGTTTTGTTGATCCTAAGAATCTTTGGAAAAATATGCAAGCTTAAGAAATCCATTTATGGGTTAAAGCAAGCATCTCGGAGTTGGAACATTCGTTTTGATGAAGAGGTCAAAGCTCTTGGCTTTCGTCAAAATGAAGAAGAACCTTGTGTATACAAGAAGGAAAGTGGGGGCTTATTTGTTGTGTTTCTAATCTTGTATGTGGATGACATATCGTTGATTGGGAATGACATTCCAATGTTGCAATCCGTGAAGACTTCTTTGAATAATACATTTTCTATGAAGGATTTGAGAGAAGCAACTTACATTTTTGGGCATAAAGATCTATAGAGATAGATCGAAGAGGCTAATAGGATTAAGCCAAGATACATTACATTGACAAGGTGTTGAAACGGTTCAACATGGAACAATCCAAGAAAGGGTTCTTGCCTATGTCACATGGCATGCGTTTTTAGCAAGAAGCGGCGTCCTTATTTCGCTAATGAGTGAGAGCGCATGAGTAAGGTTCCATATGCCTCGGCAGTTGGTTCCATTATGTACGCCATGATATGTACACGCCCAGATGTCTCATATGCTCTAAGTGTTGCGAGCAGGTACCAAGCTGATCCAGGTGAGAGTCACTGGACACTTGTTAAAAACATTCTTAAGTACTTGAGAAGGACTAAGGATATGTTCCTAATCTATGGAGGTGAGGAGGAGCTCGTTGTAAACTGTTACACCGATGCTAGCTTCCAACCCATGACACAGATGATTCACAATCTCAATCAGGATATTTGTTCACAATAAATGGTGGTGTTGTCATTTGGAAAAGTTCCAAGCAGGAAACGTTGACTGATTCTACAGCAGAAGCCGAGTACATAGCAGGTTCTGAAGCTGTGAAGGAAGGTGTTTGGATGAGGAAGTTCCTCATTGAGCTTGGTGTGTTTTCGAATGCAAGTGGCCCATTGAACCTTCATTGTGACAATAGTGGCGCAATTGCATGGGCTAAGGAGCCGAGGGATCACCATAAGAACAAACATGTACTGCAGAAATTTCACTTCATTAGAGAGTTCATCAAACGGGGTGAGATCAAGATATGCAAGATACATACGGATTTGAATGTTGAAGATCCTTTGACAAAGGCTCTTCCACAGCCTAAGCATGAGGCGCACATGAGAGATATGGGTATTAGATATCTTCGAGATTAACTCTAGTGCAAGTGGGAGATTGTTGGGAAATGCCCTAGAGATAATCATAGAGATGATTGTATCGCCTTGTATCCATGATATATTATGTGTTCATGAATATCCATTAAAGACAACTTGTATCGATTGACAATTATATGAATTGTTTGTGAGACTCTTTACTTGTATGGTTATTACGTAATTGTCCTCGGGTCGGAGTTCATGTGAGGACACACATGAATATTAGATCAGCACACATATTGGTTGATGACTATGTTTCACAAGTCATAGACATGGAGATGTCAAACTAATAGTGTGGGCACATGTATGACATATGGCTAGATTGACTCGACATGAGATGTAATTATTATTGTCTCTTTACACATCATGTACGTTATGTCCTTAGACCTGAGATTGTCGTATGTACTCAAGATGTGAAACGACCGACTTAGGGACTATCAAACGTTACTCCGTAATTGGGTAGCTATAAAGGTGGTCTTCGGGTTTGTCAGGAAGCATGCTGTGAGGCATAGTCAATCAAGATGGAATTGCCCCTCTCCATGAGAGAGAGATATCACTGGACCACTCAAATAATTGGATCAAGAAATGCATGGTCGTGCTTGGGTTAAGTGTTAACCCACGAGGTGGACCAAATATCGTGTGGCAAGGGAATAACATGTATGTGAGTTTGTGGTGGTTCATCTGATATGATCATTGCGTACACATGGGAGTTGACACGTCTTGCTAGAGGCCGCTATCAGCTATTGGTCGAGTAGGAGTACTCGGGCCATGTCTATGTGTGTGTGAGCCCATAGGGTCGCACGCTTAAGGGGAAGGAGACCTAATTCAGATTTGATCCAATTAGACGAGGCTTAGGGTTACTAATGGGCCTCCAGCTCGGGAGCCTATTAGGGACGCCTATATATACGAAAGGTGGGAGTGGGGCTAAGTTAAGCCACGCCACTTTGGCAGCCGCCGCCGCCCACGCCCTCGCCTCTTGCTCCTCGTGGACCTAGCAGTCCGGAGGCGCATCGCTTCCTCCCTGTACGTGTGGGATACCTCGGAGGTGCTGCATCTGGAGCACAAGGACGAACCGCACGTGGAGGACTGTGAAAGGTCCTAATGGCTAGAGGGGGGGGGGTGAATAGCCTATTAAAAATTCTTGCAACAACACTAAGCACCCGGGTTAGACAATAAGAAGGCGTAGCAAATAAGCAATGCTTCAACTAGCTAAGCAAGCCACAAGTCAATTCTATTGTCTCTAATCCACACAAAAAGGCTATGTCGCTAATTTACTCCTAGGTGAACAAGCAAGACTAACTAGAATACCAACTAGGAGCTAACAAGACTAAGCAACCTAGCACACTACTCAAACTAAGCACCCTAACAAGATATACTACCAAAGTAATGCGAAGGAGTGCTAGAATATAATACCACCGTCGTCGAGTAGAGGTAGTGGCCAATCACCGTGTACAAGAAATCTCCAACGAGCAATGACAAGCGACACGATGATTTTTCACCGAGGTTCACGTGCTTGCCGGCACGCTAGTTCCGTTGTGGCGACACACTCACTTGACGTGTGCTAAGCTTAATGGCCGGTGCCAAAACCCCTATGGGCGCTCAAGCAAACGATCACAAGAGAGGGTCCAACAAGCCACGAGCAATCCACTAGTGCTCCTTTCGCGAATCTCCCGCGGGGTAAGAAACGACCCCTCACAATCACCACCGGTGTGGCCTCAAACAAGCTCCACTTGAGCTCAACACCGCCTCTTGCTCCAAGCCGCTAGGGAACAGGGCAAATTCCTAAGAAAATAAGAATCCGGCTTGCTTCCTCCAAGGATGAAGTGCCTCTAGATGCAACCGATGATGCAATGCACTTCTATCACTCTCAATCTCACCAAGAATCCGAGTTAGTGGTGAAGAGATGAGTGGAGAGGAGTATCAAATGCTCACTAGCAAGTTGGAAGCTTCAAATGTGCAAGAGAGAACCTAAGGAACCAGCCAACCAAGTATATATATGGCTCCTCTCGAAATGGAGCCGTTGCTCCAAAAAATTTGCTCTCGCGGGGTGGCCGGACGCGACCGATCGGACTCACCACCGAGTCCGGTCGTGGGTCCGATCGATGCTTCCGGTCACTCACCGGCAAGCATCGGGCCCACGGCGGGCTCCCTCCACCGCAGCGTCCGGTCGGTGCTTCCGGTCGAGCACCGAAGCATCCGGTCCAGGGGTCCGTCCTCGCGTCCGGCCAAAACCGGCCTGCAGGGCTCTCTGCCAGACGCACCCACCGGAGCCACCGGTGTGTGCGTCCGGTCACTTCGCCGAGCGTCCGGTCGCCCTGAAACAGCTGCATCTTCTTCTTTTTCTTTGCTCTTTGCTTCAAACTTGCTTCGCCTCTTGCCATAGGTTGCCAACACGTCGAAGATGACCACGTTATCACCAATGTTAGCACGACGAGATGTTAGGCAAGATCGAAGTTAGTGCTCTCATTGTCCTAAATGCAATATGCAAGTCAATTGGACCTAGAAGCACTTCACCAAAGGATTGTCGCGGCATTTCCTCTTGATAGTCGGCTATCTATCCTATAATGTGATCACACGCTCTATCGTGTCTTGATCACCAAAAGGAAAACCCTATCAAGAATACCTTTGCCATGATCTCCGGGTTCCTCTCAAGCCGATCACCGAGCTTGACGATCCATCAAGTCCACCGACATGGTCCATGTTCATGATCATCATGCTCCTTGTCATCCATCTAATCCTTCCTTAAAGTCATCACTTAGAGCAAAGGATTAGTCCACAAGTGTGTCATCAATTTCCAAAACCAAACATGAGATTTCAATCTCCCCTTTTTGGTAATTGATGACAACCAAACTCACAAAGAATTGGAATAAAATTCAATTGAACTTGAATTGCTTGCCCATAGAGTTTTGATCATGAATCAAGAGATGGACAATCATTTTCAAGGTTCGGTTTTTGGTAGTAGTAGCTCCCCTACATATGTGCTTCCATGTGTTTGGATCAAGTTGGCACATATGTAAAGATAGAAACCTTGGGGAGAGATACTAATACCAAAAAGAGATGCTAAGGTTCTAGAATTTGGACATTTGAACCGTGAAACCATCGGAGTCCTTAGCATCATGTATCTAGACATTCATCAAAAACTCAACAAACCTCATGAGATCAACATTATAGGCTAAAATGTGAGCTTTGTCTAGATACATCCTATGCATGCTAGTTGGTCAATACATCAATCAATTTTCAAAAACTAGCATACACCAAGCAATCATGTATATTGAATTTAGATTGCCAATGCAACAACACATTATGATCATGCACATACAAATACACAAATAGTCCTGTGAGCTTGCTCCCCTATTTGTGTGATCCTTTCCAACATCTTTGTGACTTATTTCTCCCCTTTGTCAACAATCACCAAAAAAAGGTGTAAATGAGAGAAATTAAGTCAATCAAAGTATCACATTTGGTCTCATCTAGATTACTTGCCTTTCCATGTATTCAAGTTTGAACCAAGGACAAGCTTTTTTCACACCTCATAT
Organism: Hyparrhenia diplandra; assembly: GCA_015847255.1. NCBI lineage: Eukaryota > Viridiplantae > Streptophyta > Magnoliopsida > Poales > Poaceae > Hyparrhenia > Hyparrhenia diplandra. The sequence continues at coordinate 194,746 of JADLZK010008733.1, forward strand.
GCATAAGGGTTATCTTGCACCATGTTAGAATACACATCAATAGCGCATTATCTAGAGTTGACACTAGGATTGCAAGCACATAAACATGTCATATGCCACCACTAGTTCATAAAACCATTCAAAGCAATAATGGTGCCACACATACATTGAAAGCGTTTTATTTTCCATGAATGAGCCTATTAAGCATGCATGATGGCTAGATGCACTAACAAGTCCTTAGCTATATATGAATGCCATGACAACCAACTTTTACCTTGGGGTTTGTCGAAGGAGAGGCATGTCATATTAGTGGGGTGCATCAACTCAAGTTGGAGAAGTCAATAATGTTCAATTCTCCTTTTAGCATGCAAAACCTTTTCTCATCAAGTGGCTTGGTGAATATGTTGGCTAGTTGATCTTCGGTGCCAATGCCCATGATACAAATGTCACCCTTTTGTTGATGATCTCTTATGAAGTGGTGCCTTATATCAATGTGCTTTGTTCTTGGATGTTGAACCGGATTTTGGGTCATCTTCCTTGCACTTTCATTGTCACAAAACAATGGGACTTTGTCAAATTGGAATCCAAAATCCTTCAATGTTGACCTCATCCAAAGCAATTGAGTGCAACAACTTCCCGCACTAATGTATTTAAGCGGCCCGGTTGAAAGAGCAACACTATTTTGCTTCTTTGAAGACCATGATACTAGTGACCTTCCAAGGAATTGACATGTGCCACTTGTGCTCATTCTATTGATCTTGCACCCTCCATAGTCGGAATCCGAGTATCCAATCAAATCAAACTTGGATCCCTTTGGATACCATAGTCCAACATCTTGTGTGCCCTTCAAGTACCTCACAATTCTCTTAGTTGCCTTGAGATGACTTTCTCTTGGATCGGATTGATATCTAGCACACATACCCACACTAAATGCTATGTCCAGGTCTAGATGCGGTTGCATAGAGCAAACTATCAATCATGGACCTATACTTCTTTTGCTCAACCATGTTGCCACTTGGATCGGGATCTAGGCTTCCATTGGTTGCCATAGGTGTGGACATTGACTTGGCATCTTGTAGATCAAACTTCTTGATCATGTCTTTGATGTACTTTCCTTGACTAATGAATGTGACATTCTTTAATTGCTTGATTTGAAGTCCAAGGAAGAATGTGAGCTCTCAAGCATTGACATTTCAAACTCATTGGCCATCATCTTAGCAAACTCTTCACAAAACTCTTGGTTGGTTGACCCAAAGATAATGTCATCAACATATATTTGCAACACAAACAAGTCTTTGCCAATCTTCTTGGTGAAGAGAGTGGTGTCCACCTTGCCCATCTTGAACCCTTTAGAGAGGAGAAAATCTCTCAACCTCTCATACCATGCTCTTGGTGCTTGCTTCAAGCCATACAAAGCCTTCTTCAACTTGTAGACATGGTTGGGATACTTTTCATCTTCAAATCCAGGGGGTTGTTCAACATACACCAACTCATTGATAAAGCCATTCAAGAATGCACTTTTCACATCCATTTGATAGAGCTTGATGTCATGAGCACATGCATAAGCAAGCAAGATTCTAATTGCTTCAAGTCTAGCAACCAGGTGCATAGGTCTCTCCAAAGTCAAGACCCTCTACTTGAGTGTACCCCTTGAGCTACTAGCCTTGCCTTGTTTCTAACCACAATTCCATCTTGATCTTGCTTGTTCTTGAAGACCCACTTGGTTTCTATCACATTGTAGTCCTTTGGCCTTTCCACCAATTCCCATACATCATTTCTCTTGAAGTTGTTCAACTCTTCATGCATGGCATTGATCCAATCTTCCTTCTTGAGTGCATTTTCAATGTTCTCCGGTTCTTCTTGTGCTACAAAGGCATGGTGAGCACAAAAAGATGCTAGTCTTCTTATAGTGACCACTCCACTATTGATGTCACCAGGCAATTTGATCAATTGGATGGTCTCTTGCAATGTTGGAAGGTTGCATCACTTGCACTTGATGACTAGGATGAGGAGATGGACTAGCTTGTTGCTCTTGATCTTGATCTTCATCTTGAGTGCCGCTAGTGCTTGCTTCATTTGCACCAATATCAACCGAAGTTGTAGGCAATGGAGTATCTTCATCATCATCAACTTGCCTTGGCCGAATATCACCAATATCCATGTTCCTCATGGCATTCTCCAAGTTGGAACCACTCACATCATCATGATTTTCAACTTCATTTTGAGAACCTTGGGTTTCATCAAATTCAACATCATGAACTTCTTCAAGCTTGCCACTACCCAAGTTCCAAACTCTATATGCTTTGCTTGTGGTTGAATATCCAACTAGGAACCCTTCATCACACTTCTTGTCAAACTTGCCCAATCTTGTGCCTTTCTTGAGAATGTAGCATTTACATCCAAATACTCTAAAGTAACCAATATTGGGCTTCCTTCTATTGAGCAACTCATATGGTGTCTTGCCAAGCATCCCATGGCAATAGAGGCGGTTGCTACAATAGCAAGCCGTGTTGATTGCTTCGCCCAAAAGGAATGGCTCACATTGTATTCACTAAGCATTAATCTTGCCATTTCAATCAAGGTTCTATTTTTTTCCTCTCAACTACACCATTGGATTGAGGAGTGTAGGTTGGTGAGAATTGATGTCCAATTCCAAGCTCATCACACAACTCTTCAATTCTTGTGTTCTTGAATTCACTTCCATTGTCACTCCTAATCTTCTTGATGGATGTCTCAAACTCATTTTGAACCCTCTTGACAAATGTCTTGAAAAGCTCAAACACATCATTCTTGTCATGTAAGAAGAACACCCATGTGTATCTAGTGTAGTCATCAACTATGACAAAACCATACTTGTTGCCACCAATGCTTGAGTATGATGTTGGCCCAAACAAGTCCATGTGTAGCAACTCAAATGCCTTGCTTGTACTCATGATGCTCTTGGTTGGATGTGCATTTCCATGTTGTTTGCCGGCTTGACATGCTCCACAAAGTTTGTCCTTCTCAAACTTCACATCATCCAAGCCTCTAACCAAGTCATGTTTCATCAACTTGTTCAATTGCTTCATTCCAACATGACCAAGCCTTCTATGCCACAGCCACCCTTTGCTAGCCTTTCAGAGTAAACATGTTGTCAATTTGGCTTCTTTTGAGTTGAAATCAACAAGGTAGAGATCACCATCTCTAAATCCCTTGAAGATCATGTTTGCACCATCACCACTAACCACTTCAACTTCTTGACTTGTGAATATACACTTGTAGCCATGGTCACAAAGTTGAGACACCGACAAAAGGTTGTAATCAAGATGATCAACTAGCAACACCTTTGACAAACTCTTCTCTTGGGTAATTGTAATCTTGCCTAACCCCAACACATTGCCTTTCTTGTCATTGCCAAAAGTGATTGACTCATACTCATCAATACCCTTGATGCTAATTGACTTGAACATATTAGAATCCCCGATCATGTGTTGAGTGCACCCACTATCCATTATCCAATGCTCTCCCGCACGATAATTGACCTACAAAATAAGATCAATTCTTCTTAGGTACCCAATGTTGCTTGGGTCCTTCAAGGTTAGTCACCAAGGCCTTTGGTACCCAAATGGCTTTCTTCTTTGAGCCCATCCATGGTGTACCAATGTACCTAGCACGAACACTATTGTTCTTCTTCACAAGCATATATGAGTTATCAAGCTTGATGGAAGAAACATTGGTCCTCTTGTTCATGCACTTATGCTCTAAGTGATCAACTTGCTTGCAAGCTTTGCAATAGCTACCATTGCTCTTCACAAAACGAGTCTTGTGAGTCACATAGGCGGCCTTGCCTTTCTTGGGGATATAGCCTAAGCCCTCCTTGTATAAGGATGCCCTTTGGCTACCCAAGCACATAAGCAAGCGGTCCTCACCACCATAAGCCTTAGCCAAGGTGTGATTGAGCTCCTTCACTTCCCTTTTCAAACAAGCATTCTCATGAATAAGCATAGGGTTGTCATTATCCTCACTAGAGATGGATGTGCTAGTGATAGAGCTAGTGGAGGTCTCACACTTGGGGTTTGATTCATCTAGAATGTTACACATGATGCTTGCATTGGATGTATCAACATTTTCAACCACTAAGCACAACTTGTGCTCATCAAGTAGAGAGGAATGAGCTTTCTCTAACTTAGAATGAGATTTCTCAAGCTTCTTATGGTCTACCTTTAGACACTCATAAGTTGCGAAACTCATCAAGTTCTTGCTTAAGGCTCTTTGTTTCCTTATGCAAGCCCTTGCATTCCTTCCTACTTTGTTTGAACATGACAACGCATTCATCAAACATTCTTTGCAACTCCTCCCTAGATTGAGTTGGCTCCTCATCATCACTATCACTATCACTATCATCATCATCATCTTTAGTGATAGATTGTACTTAGTGGCCTTAGCCATGAAGCACGAAGAGGGAGTGTCGAAGAGGGAGATCTTGTCATGCATGGCAAGGTGAGCTTGTCCCTTTTTCTTGTTCTTCTTTTCCTCTTCTTCATCACTTGAAGAGGATGAGCCATCACTATCCCACATAGCCACATGTGACTCATTCTTCTTCTTGGGCTTCTTCTCCTTCTCATTCTTGGCATCATTCTTCTTTCTTTCTTTCTTGATACCTTTCTCATCATCACTTTCATATGGGCATTCGCAATCAAGTGACAATCATCATGACACCGAAAGCATGTCATGTTGCCTTCATTCTTACCATCCTTGGTCTTCTTCTTGGATGATTGCTTCTTCTTGCTCTTGGAGATGTAGTTCTTCTTCATAAACTTTCCCAATCTCCTCACAAAGAGAGCCATGTGCTCATCAATCTCACTTCCACTTGTAGAAGTGCTATCCTCTTCATCACTTGATTCTTCCTTCTTCTTCTTGCCCTTGGATGATGTGCTAGCCTTGAGTGCCAAGCTCTTCTTGTCTTCTTTCTTCTCTTCTTCCTTGACCTTCTTATTTGCCTTGTTGATGAGCTCTTGCTTCTTCTTGTCATCTCTATAGGAGTCATCGGTCATGACCTCATCTAGCAATTGGTTTGGGGTCAAGTCCTTCAAATTTGTCCTCACAAGAACCGTGATGAACATCCCAAACCTCTCCAAGCAAACATCTCAAGAACTTCATGTTGAAGGTCTTGTCCTTGATCTCTTCTCCTAGAGCATTGAGATCATTCACCAATACTTGCATGCGGTGAAACATCTCCCGGCATACTCTCATCTTCTTCCATCTTGAAGCTATTGAATTGCTCAAGCTTTATGTACGCCTTGGCTTGCTTGACGCCTTGGTTGCCCTCATAGCACTCTTCTAGCTTCTTCCAAATGTCATGGGCAACGGTGAGTGTCTTGACTTGCTCAAACACTCTATCATTGAATGCCTCATGGAAAGCACTCATGGCCACATCATTGGCATATATTTTCTTTTCTTCCGCGGCGGTTGGCTCATTGGGTTTTGCAACCTCAAACTTGTTCTCCGTGACAACCCACGCTTCTCTATTGATTGACTTGAGGTGTGCGGTCATCTTCACCTTCCAATAGGCAAAATTTGTGCCATCGAAAGGTGGCGCCTTCTTGGTGTTGTTGACATGGAATGTCGTAGCCATTTTGTCACCGTTGGATGTTAAGCCACTCAAAATGCGGTGCCTAGCTCCGATACCACTTGAAAGGTCCTAATGGCTAGAGGGGGGGTGAATAGCCTATTAAAAATATTCTTGCAACAAAACTAAGCACCCGGGTTAGACAATAAGAAGGCGTAGCAAATAAGCAATGCTTCAACTAGCTAAGCAAGCCACAAGTCAATTCTATTGTCTCTAATCCACACAAAGAGGCTATGTCGCTAATTTACTCCTAGGTGAACAAGCAAGACTAACTAGAATACCAACTAGGAGCTAACAAGACTAAGCAACCTAGCACACTACTCAAACTAAGCACCCTAACAAGATATACTACCAAAGTAATGCGAATGAGTGCTAGAATACAATACCACCGTCGTCGAGTAGAGGTAGTGGCCAATCACCGTGTACAAGAAATCTCCAACGAGCAATGACAAGCGACACGATGATTTTTCACTGAGGTTCACGTGCTTGCCGCAAGACGCTTAGTCCCCGTTGTGGCGACACACTCACTTGACGTGTGCTAAGTTTAATGGCCGGTGCCAAAACCCCTATGGGCACTCAAGCAATCGATCACAAGAGAGGGTCCAACAAGCCACGAGCAATCCACTAGTGCTCCTTTGCGAATCTCTCCGGGGTAAGAAACGACCCCTCACAATCACCACCGGTGTGGCCTCAAACAAGCTCCACTTGAGCTCAACACCGCCTCTTGCTCCAAGCCGCTAGGGAACAGGGCAAATTCCCAAGAAAACAAGAATCCCGCTGGCTTCTCCAAGGATGAAGTGCCTCTAGATGCAACCGATGATGCAATGCACTTCTATCACTCTCAATCTCACCAACAATCCGAAAGTTAGTGGTGAAGAGATGAGTGGAGAGGAGTATCAAATGCTCACTAGCAAGTTGGAAGCTTCAAATGTACAAGAGAGAACCTAAGGAACCAGCCAACCAAGTATATATATGGCTCCTCTCGAAATGGAGCCGTTGCTCCAAAAAATTTTTGCTTTCGCGGGGTGGCCGGACGCACCGACCAGGACTCACCGGCGAGTCGAAGTCCGCCGGGTCCGGTCGATGCTTCCGGTCACTACCGACAAGCATCGGGCCCACGGCTGGCGCCCTCCACCGCAGCGTCCGGCCGGTGCTTCCGGCCGAGCACGGAAGCATCCGGTCCGTGGTCGGTCCCTGCGTCTCGCCAAAACCCGGCTCGCGGGGCTCGCGAGACGCACCCACCGGGCCAGCCACGGTGTGCGCCCGGCCACTTCGCCGAGCGCCCCGGCCGCCCCGAAGCCGTGCATCTTCTTCTTTTTTCTTTGCTCTTTGCTTCAAACTTGCTTCGCCTCTTGTCATAGGTTGCCAACACGTCGAAGATGACCACGTTATCACCAATGTTAGCACGACGAGATGTTAGGCAAGATCGGGTTAGTGCTCTCATTGTCCTAAATGCAATATGCAAGTCAATTGGACCTAGAAGCACTTCACCAAAGGATTGTCGCGGCATTTCCTCTTGATAGTCGGCTATCTATCCTATAATGTGATCACACGCTCTATCATGTCTTGATCACCAAAAGGAAAACCCTATCAAGAATACCTTTGCCTTGATCTCCCGGGTTCCTCTCAAGCCGATCACCGAGCTTGACGATCCATCAAGTCCACCGACATGGTCCATGTTCATGATCATCATGCTCCTTGTCATCCATCTAATCCTTCCTTAAAGTCATCACTTAGAGCAAAGGATTAGTCCACAAGTGTGTCATCAATTTCCAAAACCAAACATGAGATTTCAGACGGACATGAGCAACTGCACGGCACTGCTGCGACGCGTACATCTACGTCGAGGGTCAACGCATCCGCTGCACCTGCGCATCTAGTGGTAATCCTGTGATCTATAACTAGCAGTAGTTCCTGGTTTATGGGTAGAAAAGTTTTGTTTTCTAGCTACTGTAGTGATCCCATATTTCTTCACTCAACTCCATCGACAATTGAAACTAACCGTCCTTAACCTTGTCGTCCATCCTTTGAAAACCAAAATGATTTCCATCGCCAGAGGGCATACGAAACACATTCCCCGAGAACATCATTACCATGACCAAACTTATCCCTGTTTCTGCAAAACACACGTTAGTCATGGTAACATCATGGGATTCTTATCTCAGTGGAAGAAGATTGTGAAGGGGAGACTGGCGCAGGACTTGGAGGATATAATCCAAAAGCTCCAGGAGGGACTCAAGGCATGGTGAAGCAGTGAAATTGAGACCTGCGGCATCAGGCGTTGATCATGGAGAAAAATGGTGTCTGGAAGGTGATGTTGTCAAGATGAAAAGAGGAGAACACCTGGTGGCAACTTAAGTCGTTTTTATTTTTGTGTCACTTAGGTCTCTGGTTGCTGTTATTTCTCAGTATAGGTTGTCGATGTCCTTTTATTCCTAAGTGTAATAGTGTGCTTAGTAAGTTTGGGCGAGTGGTAGAGGCGCTCTTGTGCTTGTAAAAACTGCTGGCTAATCTAGCATTACCATGGTTCGGTGACTTTCAATATAAGTCGGGGTTCACCCCTTGGCCTAAAAACCCCGAAAAGTTTATGCAATGGACATCCAAGTCACATAAACCATGTTCTAATACAGTTTCTAAATGAACTTAAAAAAACCCGGGATACTACATTTCCTTATAAGAGTTGCCAAGGAGCCCATAGCGTACCGAAGGATAAGGTTTAGGAGAGGGGAGCAAGTCAGGAGTCAGGAAGAGAAAGTGAGTGCATCACAACCACATGAGTCTGTCTCTCCGGTCCCGAATCTCTCTTTGGATCTCTCTCCATTGAGCTCCTTGACTCAGTCTAGGTCAAGTGGTAATGTCTCTCCTATCCTTGAACATGTAGAGTTACCTCTTGCACAACGTAGAGACACTAGATCTAATTTTGGAAAACCTTCTATTCGCTATGGTTTTGAGCATCCTAGTACAAATCATGACATTGCCAATTTCATCTCATACTCGTCTTTCACCCAAGATATAGAGCATTTGTTGCATCTTTACAAACAAAGTGCCTATTCTAAGGGATTGAAGTGTGCAAAATAGGACCCCAAGTGGAATGCAACAATGAAAGAAGACATGCATGCTCTTCAGAAGAACAAGACATGGGAATTGGTCCCACTTCCAAAAGGGAAGAAAGCAGTGGGTTGTAAGTGGGTCTTTATTGTGAAACAAAACCCTAAAGGTGAGGTGGATATATATATATATATATATATATATATATATATATATATATATATATATATATATATATATATATATATATATATATATATATATATATATATATATATAAAAGGCAAGATTGGATGCAAAAGGGTATATCCGGACATATGACATTGATTATGATGAGACCTTTGCTCCCCTGTGGTGAAAATGGGAACTGTTAGAACCTTGATCTCTTGTGCGCTTAACTTTGGTTGGCCTCTTCATCAAATAGATGTAAAGAATGCATTTCTTCATGGTGATCTACAAGAGGTTTATATGGAAATCCCATCCGGGTTTGCAAATAGTCAAACTGTTGGGAAGGTGTGCGCACTCAAGAAGTCGCTTTATGGATTAAAGTAGTCACCCAGGGCATGGTTTGGAAAGTTCGAGATTAATTTGTAACATGGGATACACTCAATGCAATGGTGATCATATGGTCTTCTATAAGCATAGAGGGACATTTATCACCATTATGGCGTATATGTGGATAATATAGTGATTATCGGAGACGATGAGGAGGAAATCAAATATTTGAAGGAGAATCTAGGAAGAACCTTCGAGGTGAAAGATCCGGGACAACTTCAGTATTTCCTTGGGATTGAGTTTGCTAGATCACCCAAGGGAATTGTCCCGACTTGTTAGCAGAGACCGGGATGCTTGGATGTCGACCATGTAGTACTCCTATTGACAAAAATCATCAAATCACGCCCAAATCGAAGATCCCGTTAATAGAGAGGCATATCAAAGGTTGGTTGGGAGGTTGATATACTTGTGTCATACGAGGCCTGATATTTCATAACGTAGTGAGTGTGGTAAGTAGGTATATGCATGACCCAAGGACAGAACATATAGAAATAGTCTACAGAATTTTGAGGTACAAGGAACTCCTGGAAGAGGGATATGGTTTAGAAAGAATAGACACCTAGATTGGGAGGGATATTGTGATGCAAATTGGGCGAGTTGCAGCGATGATAGGAGATCTACTTATTGTGTATTTGTGGGAGGCAACCTTGTCTCATGGCGAAGTAAGAAGTAAGCAGTCGTGGCTTGATCTACAACAGAAGGGCAATGGCATTGGGTCTATGTGAGATGTTGTGGTTAAAAGGCTTGTTGAAAGAGTTTGCGGCTGCTAAGGAATGAAATCATGACACTTCACTGTGATAACACATTGCTGCAATCAATATTGTAAATAATCCGGTTCACACTAAGCATGTGGAAATTGATAGATTCTTCATCAAGGAGAAGCTTGATAGTGGGAACCTCAAGTTAGAGTATGTCAAGTCACGTAGTTAATTAGCAGATTATTTCACAAAGGGTCTAGGACCAAGTGGGAATGAGTTGAGTTGTAACAAGATGAGCATGTTAGATATCTTTAGTCCATCTTAAAGGGGAGTGTTGGTGTAAAAAGCAGTTTGTATGAGGTCTTCTATGTAAAGTGAGTATGAAAGAAATAGAGATAGAGGGGACACACACTGAGACAATTTCCCCCAAACTCATCAAAAAATTGTTGCATTTTATCGCTACTAAACATATTACAAGAACGGACCAGCTACAGAAGGCAGGCCCAAAGTTTTGCCACACATTATTACAAGAAGAAAAAAAGAAGACAAGAGTCGGCACATAAGTGAAAACCAGTCCCAAAAAAACACAACATGACTATAATAGAACTAGCAACTAACTAAAAGCCCTGTGCTCCGAACAGCCAAAATAAAATTCTGCACAACCGCTCACTAAGGATCTCGATCAGAAACAGAACAGTTACATGCTGGTCCCAATTGCCATGACCGATCATGGATCAGTTACTCCCGATCCTGCTCTCACAATTTTCATTCAATCAAGAACCGAGAAAGAAACTGGCTCAAGGGAAAAAGGAACCCAGAAAGGATAAACTTTGTTGTCACCAAACTGAGACAGTGGCCAGCAGTACACAAAGGACACATGTGTACTGGCCGAATTAATCTCCATGGCTTTGCCTGCCTGTCTCTGGAGGCTGTAAAGCCATCAGTTCACCTATCATCAAGTAGAGCAATGGCCAGCAAAAGGACTATTCTCCAAAAAATATAAGTGGACCTGCAAGCAGTAACCAGAGTGCTGGGAATTCAGAGTTACTGGAGATAAAAAAATAACATTACAAATAATTAACAAAATTAGGATTGCATAACAGCCTATGGTCATGTTTGGATGCACTCGTATCCATCTCAATCTTTGTGTGCTGGAGTAGATCAGGATGCAAACATGAATTGAGATGGAAACTAATGCATCCACAGAAGCCTTAAGAGATAATCTAACACTCAAGAACAGGACACATTAAAGCAAGTGACATACCACTTACTACCATTAAATGGCTCTCAACAGTGGCTGTTGTACTTCCTTCAACTTTGGGCAGTTTGAAATGTTCACGTTTGGTATGTGAGCAATCCCTTGTTGTGTACCAATTGATACAAGGTCTTCACAGTTTATAACAGTTAATTCGTGAAGTGAACTGAGATTAATGCTCCACAGGTCACTAGGAATGTACTCTATGTGTTTGCATGTAACCATCACCAGTGATTCTAGGGATGCGAGGTTCTCCAGACACTTCACAGAAAAATAACCACAGTTACATAAGTGGACCTTTTGGAGGGACGATGGTAACACTATTCCATTTTCCCATTTGAGACGTGGACAGAACCAAATGGTCAAGCTCTTCAAAATAGGCCAACTCCCATTAAGAGTCTCTAGCTCTTTGCAGTTTCGAATGCTTAGGTCACTGAGCAGCTGCAACTTTTCTCTATTGAATGTCAGAGATGCCAGATGGTACCTTGACAAACGAAATGTCGTCAGGGAACGACAATCAATATCATCTCCAAGATTCCTAGAGTCTTCCAAAGAAAGCATCTTTAGGGATGGCGCCAGCAGACGTTGTGAGTTGATCTTTGGACAAGACCATACAAGCAGTTCTTCAAGGGAAAGTAAATCTCTAAACCTTTCTACTGGTACAGATACCAAACTTGTGCAACCTTTAATCAACATTTTCTTGATGGCAGGCATATAAGATGGTTGTAGAAACTGTTCAAGGCTTGATAACCTTGGGCAGTTTATAATACTTATCTCTGTTAATGATGAGAATATCGTAGGGTCATCAGAACCATGAAACCAGCTTGGGAAGTATTCACCTGGATAACATCTTCGAGAGGTGCACAGATTTGATATTAGTGGGAGGGTGTAATGCTTCAAACACTTCTATCTCATTGTGGTGCTCTGGAGATTCCGGCAAACGTGATATCCCTTGAGACCATGTCAGTGTCAGATCAGAAATATATTCTTTCTTCATAAGTTCAAATTTTGTTGCCTGATCCTCTCTTATTTCACAAAGATTACGTATAGACAAATCTCTAGTGATCAGACTAAAATTATTTAGTAACCCAGCATCAATCTTAAGAATTTGCGATTCAAACTTCTGTAGATTGATCAGATTACTAAAGCCTCTGGGTACTTCTTTAAAACTGCAATTCCTGGCATATAATAGCTGTAAATTGTAGAGGCAGCAAAATGCAGCAGGGAAGCTATTGAAATGGCATATATCCAAGATTTTAAGGTACCGAAGATTCTTCATGTTGCTAATACTATCTGGCATAGAGACAGAGTCACAGACCATGACACGGATGCACAAAAGTTCAGTGCACCATTTCTCTATCACAGCATTGCTATCTTTACTGTTTAAAGACTTGTAGCAAAATAGGGTGCGCAATTTTGTTTGCTTGCATAGATTCAATAAGTCAGAACACTTCACATCTTCGCTGTCGAGCACCGATAGATGACGGGTATTCAGAGGAATCCTTTCAAGATCCTTTTTGTCTTTTATTATGAAGCACTCGTCCTTTGAAACCAGTTGTGCCATGTCATGCATCAGATCATGTATTACATATTTCCCACCAAGTTTCTGAAAAAAATGATAGGTGTGCAAGTTCCTCAAAGTATCTCGCATGCAGTTTGTTGAAGTGAAATGTCACGTTGAGGTTCCACAAAGCCTTCTGCCACCCAAATTTCGGCAAGATCTTCCTTTACAAAATTGTATTTTTTCGGGTACACAGCACAAAATGAGAAGCATCTCTTTAAATGGAATGGTAAATACATGTAGCTCAACCGAAGAGCTGGCAAAATGTCGGTCTCCTCTTGTCTAAGCTCCCACGGTGATCGTTAAGAATAATATTCCAATGCACTGGGTCAAGGCTTATTCCTAGCAACCGCCCAAGGGTTTTTGCAGCTAAAGGAGAGCCTTTCAACTTTGGGAGTATTTCTTTACCAATGCATACAAACTCAGGATTAATGTTAGAGGTATCGAGATCCAAACACACATTGTTTGAAGAACTTCTCAAAGATATTGTCCTTCAAGCCCACTAATAGGAAGGGATCGTCGTGACGCACTATATCGTAAGCCTTTCCGGACCTAGTCGTGACAAGCATCATGCTTCCCCGAAGTACACGTTTAAAAGGTGTGTAGAACATCTTCCGTAGCTCTCCATTTTCAGCCCACATGTCATCAAGGACAATTAGAAATCTTCTCTTGTTGAGGTAATCTGCAAGATCAGCCTGAAGAGAGTTCAGATTATCTTTTCTTCCGGCACTTTCCCAAAAATTGTTCTACTGACCTCTTTAGTTAACCTCTTGACATCAAAGTCATCCGAGACACAAATCCAAACTCTCACATCAAAGTGTTTTTTCACTTGTGGATGACAGCAGATATTTTGGGCCAAAATAGTTTTCCCAACACCTCCGATTCCAACTATGAGCAAAACTGGAACACTTGTTATTGTAGCTTCACTACTGCCAAGGGCAGCACAAACCTGGTTGCTTGCTGATGAATGGATTGCACTTCTTTTTCCTCTTGGTCTGGAACGACCCCTTGTTTATTCTTTGGTACACCAAGCGGTCTAATCAAACTTCTTTATTTCATCAAGCCGACGACCAAATATATTTGCCTCAGTGGGGAAAGAAGTGGTCTCGGCCTGACTGATCTGTCAAACCGTGGAGTTGTTTGATGTAAGCCCATTGTCCGGAGCAGCCTAAATTGGTTATCTAGCCTGTCCTGATGTGTGCCAATTTGTTCAAGTTATCTTGAATGAAATTGTCTAAGAATTTGAGTGGTCGGTTCCGCTGAGGTCACACGACCCTCAATTTTCACCTTCTCGCCGTAGCATCGGAAATCCTCCAGAAGGTCTTACGCATCATACATGGCAGCCTTAAGTTCTCGAAGGAGCTCACGCCACACACTTCTCATGGCTCCTCCACTCCGCCGATCAATAAAGTTGCACATTGCGGTAGAGTATCCCGAAGGCATTGCAGAGAACTCTGTAGCTTCAATATATCATCTTCTTTAAGTGCTTGATTTTCTGCTCCGTTGGAACGGGATCGCAGAGATCTAAGCCATTGGAAAAAAGTGACACACTCGTTGAAGCCAGTGATGGCCTCAATTACTGGTTTTATATTGCTTATGATCATATTGACTTGATTCTGGAGATTTTTGCAGTCTTCTGTGCTGGACAAATAGTAGATTTAATGAACGTTAGAAAGATATATCATGTGGTCACATTTTAATGCTGTAATTAAATGCATAGTTATGACAAGCCAGTTGATGCAGCAAATATTTTCTTCGCATATTATTTGCTAGAAAACAGAGCAACCATCATTGAATCATAGTTCAAATTTGATACTTCTTCATCGAGTTAGTTTGGAATAATTTTAATAAATTAGAACCTGTCACTGCAATGCTTACAATAGAGATATTACTTCACAAGATGTTCATATAGTTTAATGGGAATTTTAAAATCAATGGAACAACTGTAATGGAACAAAAAAAAAAAAAAAAAAAGATGTTAAATGCAGCTTATGTTGTACTCTGTTTTTTACGTTTAGGGATCAGAGTACCATTAAAAACGAAACAGCAAATATTTGGTGATATCTTAAAGGATTACCCTGTTATAGCTGGATATAATCAGTTCCCACCGTCCTTGCTGTCTTTGACCATCACCAATCGCGTGCACATTCCAGAACAGAGATAATAGTTTCCATGGGGGTCTGATCTGGTGACTAGAGACAAAGTAATTATTCACCTGTTATTTCGTTTGTCAATGAACAAGTCCGATAAGCCTGCAAATGCGTCAGGAAGGTTAGAAGGCCGAACTGAGAGTCACCAGATTACAGTTACAGGGTGGGTGGATCAGCGGAGCAGATTGGTTGGCCTCTAGGAGTATATTATACTTGAAGAGTAATCTTCAGGCTAAGAAATAGCAGCTATCTGACGATGTTTGGTTAGCTGGGGACTAGACTGGCGCGTTTGGTTTCAGGGTCAAACCGAGCAACTGGGATGGGTTGCCATCCCCTACGACGAGTCAGATCAGGGACGAGGTCGACCCCATCCCCTGAACGTCGTCACTAGTGTGTTGCGCCGGGGAGACGGAGAGTCCGAGAGAGGACCTACACTACGCCTGGTATGGAGAGAGAGAGAGAAGGAAACGCGCAGGGTGCTTACCAGAGCCAGATTGGCTGTCGGTATTGGAGAAGATGGCGGCGTTCTTTGGTGGGCGTGCAGGGAGGGGGCTTCGACCGTGGGATGACGACGGCCACCGGCGGCTGACGTGCGGCGCAGATGGCCGACGAGGCGCAGTGCAGGCAGGCAACAGCAGGCGGTAGCAACGCGCTTGACCGCGCCGGCTGCCCTGCCCGAGTGAGTGAAGATAGGATGGGGTGAGCAACTGTGCAAGGGAGACCTTCCTTGGCCGAGTCAACTCCGTCCTACGCCATCACGACTCACGAGCACGCACCAGGGCTCGTAAAGAGATTCCTTCCCTCAATAAAAACAAGAGAGATTCCTCACCCCATTGCATCCAACTTGGAATATGTAACATGTTGGTTTTGTCATTACTGAATGGTGTGTCTATGTGTAGATAACTGTTTGGTTTATATTAGGTAGAACTGCCACATGTCTGTATTTGAATGCTCCTAAAGATGGCTGTGTTTGAATGCCACATGGACCCCACACAGGGCAATAATTTTGTTCGCTGGCTTTTATCAAAAGGTCAACAGATGTTTTCTCTCATAAAGATCAGTAGGTGGGCAGATTTCTCTCACAAAGATCGTCGGCCCGCAGACAACCCGACCGAGCAGACTCTAAGAGAGCATCAGTTTTAAATTTCAATTACAGTGATGATTGTTGCTAGCGATTTGTTAGCCAACGTGCAATGAAGAAACCCAGGTTCAAAAAAAAATCTCTAACCCCGCTCCATCCCCTCCGGATCTCCCCACCAGCACCTTAATGTAACTGGGTCATTGCGTGACACATTTTTTTTCATATAAACATGTGGGCATTTATTTCAATTACAGTGAAAATCTCTAACCCTGCTCCAGTGCCTCGGGCCTCCCCACCAACGTCTTAATGTAATTGGGTCATTGCGTGACACATTTTCATATAAAGGCAAAGGGTATTTTTATATTAAAAATAGAAAATAGTTTGGCCATCGGAGAAGATGATGATGGAAGAATATAGATAGAATATTATGTATTTTTAATTTCAAAATTTTCCATGTATAATTTGGAGATGTACCATGCAAAGATTTTAATATAAGTCTCCCTTCCCTTAGCCATGATAAAATCATTTATGTTTGAAAAAAATGATCAAAGCAAGGGTGAAAATTCTTCGAACTCAATGGTGAGGAGGAACATGTTCGGTAAGAAATATGGTCTAAGTATGGGGAAAATTGTTTATCAAAATTGTTACGTACCCATGAGAAAATATTCTAGCAAACAGAGGCAATCATGTTCGTAAAACATGTTGAACTGAATTCGCAAAATGTTATATCCTCACGGGTAAAATATTTAAGAACATTTGCATAGGAGTAATAAAATATATTTCAAGATGATGAAGTTGAAAATATAAAATCACGGAACTAAAGGAAAAAAAAAGGAGTTGCTATATCTCTTTCGTAAGAAAAATAACCACATTTCTTAGTAGACCCTTGGAAGGATCATCATTCAAGGGTGGGATTTGTCATCGATGACGTACAAAGTGTTAGCTAACGAGACGGACATGTCCTCAGTCATCAGTGTTTTGCTAATACGACGGACATTTCGACGATACGACGGACATTTTCGGAAGGGTGGGATCATTCAAGGGTGGGATCTCAGAATCGATGACGACGGACAAAGTGTTAGATCGAGTATGTCGCAAGATGAAGTTGACAAATTTCTTTCAACAAAACACAGGGAAAGGTGAAGAAAAAATAAATTGGGCATGATAATGGAACATTTAAAATAAAAATAATAAGGAGGGTGTGAGAGAAAACAATAAGTACATTTAAAATACAAAGAAAGGATGAAAAGTAAAAGGGATAATTAATGTTATCTCTCCCTTGCTTCGATTTTAAAGTGGAAAAGTTCAAGAACAAAAGGACGATGAAGAGCAAAAAGGCGTCCTGTCGGTTGTGAGTTGTGACTGAGATCCGAGATGAGCAAAATAGCATGCTCACACAGGGAAGGTAGAGCTAGCTGCCATAGCATCAGCGGTGCTTTGAGACTGCAAGTCAACCAAAAATCGCGCATTTCCGACTACATACATCATATAATTAGCAAAAGAAACGGTGTAAACCTGAATCTACCATTACTCTGCTTTCAATATACAATACACATAATAAAACTCAGAGCACAACCCCTATGAACAAAGCTGCATCATTCCACTGGGCAAATCTAGCTACTCACAAAAGCTAACTCATGAGACACACCTCCGGTTCAAGCTACTAGATTGAATGGGGGGCACAACAACTAGTGCTTACCGGCCAGGGCCAGCCCCAGGACTCGGCACCGGTACTCTCCCAGAGCCCAAATTGGGAAGATGTTCCTGAACTGGGAATACAGTTCTTGTTGAACACTCCTATGATCTCCTGTGTTGTTATTAGATGGTGCATTAGTAGTTAGTTATGAACAAAAAAAAAAGTGAGATGTTAAATTTGAGATTATATGAGATGGAAGGATGCATTAATGTTAGTCAGAGTATGTATCTCTGTACGTGGACCAATTGTTACTTATTTGCTTGGGAAACTCTCCGTCCTCTGATTGCAAGTTGATCAAAACCTTTGCTGCTCGGTGTAGAGGCGATGGATCTGTCTCAGCCTGTATATATGGACGAGGATTATTTAAGTATCATTCCGAATGTACACACTGTATTATAGTATCCAAATTAAACCGCAAGATAACAGAGACCTGTCCTGCATCAATCAGTGCCAGCATGCCCCAACTAGTGTTCACTGCATGAGCTCGGTTGCCTTTGAGATTGGTGTAAACCTGATTGAGTGCGTCAAAAGAAGGTCAATGCAAAGGGCCAAAGGCCATTCCAGTTCCAAGATAGCTACACTAGCAGCAGCAGGTTAGCATTTCAACTACTATCTACTCATACTAAACTCTTCGGGTAAAATGATGTGCTCTAGACATGTTTTTCTCTGACATGGTACGTTATAATAAATCTAAACCAGCTAGGTTGCCCTAAAAATCTTGACAGCACACAGATGATGAAAATTGGAATAAACATAATTAAACAAAGCCATTATATCCATATAAAGTGCTGTTATTTTAAAGAAACTGATACACGTGGATTTACCTGATCTTGAGATGATAAATAGCTTTCTCCCCAACCACCAGAAGAAAGCTCTTTTGATAACAGAAAGTCGCAAGCCTTTCTGATTGCAGGACGGTTCTCGAATGTTCTACCAGCAGCAATTAGTCCCTTTACACCAAACCAAGTGCCGTAGGTAAAACAAACGGCCCAAGAACCATAACTGTTGGAAACAGATAAACAAATAGAGGACAACGAAGAGTGCTATTTGGAGGCACCTTCCAAAATAATGAATCTGTTTGCAGTCCAATACTGACCATGAGCCATCACTTTTCTGCATACTCTCAATGAAATTAGCAGCTTTTGCAACACAGTTGTCCACCTCATTCCTGCGGTGCCCAGGGTAGAGTTTTTTGAACGATGTCAGGGCTTGAATTGCTGATGATGTACATTCAACATACCTGCAAAATGAGTTTTATGTTTCCTCAGTTTATTTTATCAGCAAACACCAACACAATGAAAGGTTCAAAGGTCTCAACAGGATTAAGAAGCTGAATAATTTAAGAATGTCAATATGGATGAAATGTGAAAGATTCAAGGAATGTTGATGAATTATACGGTCTTGAAACAAAGCAAATATCTTATCTAACATGAAAGGCCCACTTTTTCATTTTTTTATTGTTTTTACATGGATTTTTTTTGAGAAGTAATTTAATTATTATTTATTTATTTTAAGAAGTACTGTAACAGGCACCACACGTAAAGGCCGTAACTTATATAAGCAAATATATAGATAGAAAACTCTGTAATTGATTGCTTCCGTTTTACCTGCATGCGATCATTTGAGGCATATACTGATTCTCGAATTTATTTATTTCTCATTGGCTAGTACTAGCCAAATAAAGCATCGATTATACTAGCCAAATAAGGCATCGATTGTTTTCATCAAAAAATAAATAAATAAAGATCGACTACAGCGCCTATATATAACGTACGTGTACATACATTTGCAAGCAGCAAGCAGAGGCGCAGCGCCAGCACACATCGATCGAAAAGTAGAATTCTCAAGGTATTCAGTTCAAAGTAAGCATTCCATGCCTCTCTCAAAAAAATATGCGTTCCATGCATTTCGTTTATTTTTCTCATATTAATCGTGTCTACAGGAGTACATTCTGATCGATTTATGTGGCAACAATATACGATATGATACTATAGGAAATACGCAGAGAAGATAGAAGAAGAAGCAAGTGGTACACAATGGAGGGCAAGAGGCTCGCCGCCTGGTGCCTGCTCGTCGTCGTCGTGCTCCTGTCGACCCAGCATCGGCCAGCGGCGGCCATGTCCGAGTTCTGCCGCTGCTACAAGCAGTGCTACGCCGACTGCCGGATGTACTCCGGGCCTTACCCCTGCAACTTCGGATGCCTCCAGGACTGCTTCAACAACGCCCAGCTGCAGCCCGCGGCGCGTCCGACGTCCCGCGCCGACTGCAACCGCATCTGCCTCATACGCGTCTGCGGCGTCATGAGCAGCACCGCATCCATGGCAATGGCAGGTGGTGATGATGCAGCTGAGGCGGCGTGCCTTGTTGCCTGCCGCAACAGCATCGGACACTCTGCTGCTCCGTGGAAAGACCACGACTTGATGAGTTCAGATTCAGACTCACACAACACAACCGCCGGCCAATAGTGTCTAATGCGATGGCGATCGATCGGCTCAAAACAATGATCGATCTATCTGTGATTTTTAAAAAAAAATATATAAACAATGCTCTAGTTCTAGCACGATGTATCATGCACGTGGAATTGGAAATTGGAATTGATTATGAGACCCTCTTCAACCTGATGAAAGAAATATAAAAGAAAGGTGTGTAGGAGAAGAACCTGATACTGTTAATCGTGTTTGTGTTAAGTCTCAAATGCAAGACACAACCTTACGTGTTTTCAACAGCTACTCCTGGCCTCCGTACCAAAATAGTACACATCTCGCAATTTTAAGGAGTCACAAACTCTTTTAAATTCAACAAATATATTAAAAGTTACAACTAATATAGTAAATATATTTAAAGATACGAATACTATTTTTTAAAAAAAACTAGCTAGTTAAACTTAATTGAGATTTGCTACCTCTCGAAGTGTAAGTTGAAAGTTTATTTTAGGACAGAGTAACAAAAAAAAAAAAAAACTCGACCGAGGGACTAAGACTAGCCCCGGATTTTTTGCTTAAGAAGAAGACCTTCTCACGCAGGTCGTAAAAACCCACCAAACCCCGCCCCACCCCCGACACGGGGGCACCGTTATTTGTGTGAGAACCAGGCGGGGCCCGACAACGTGCTTTGGTCATGGGACAGACGAGGAGGTTTTTTTTAACAAATGTCAGAAATTCGAAAAATTCGCTCCCATGGGGAGTCGAAATTCTGAAAATTGGCTCACATAGGGAGTCGAACCCAGGACTTGTGTAGTGCCTCAGAGTGGCTCTAACCATTGGGCTGGAGGCTCTTTGACAGGACAGAGTAACAACGTATGGGGATTACCTTAGGTGGCGTTTTTTAAGTCAACAAAATAACAATAAAAAAAAAGCAGTAGGTTGGTCATGGGTGATTCATCTAAAGCTACCATCTACCAAAGAAAAAGAGGGTGAGAAACTATATAGAGACATCGAGGAGGAAACTAGATGATTAAGATATTGGAGGCAAACAATATGGCAACAATCAAATCGATAGTCTTGTACGTAGACATGCAGGAAATTTTCCAGGGATGAAAGCCCCCAACAATCAAATCGATAGTCTTGTCGATAGTCTTGTACGTAGACATGCAGGAAATTTTCCAGGGATGAAAGCCCCTTTTCTTTATCTCATTTCGATGATTCATCGTGTTATTTGATTTAGTTCAGCGTGGGTGAAGTGCTTCGGCAATCTCGTGAACAATTTTTGAAAACCCAAAAAAGACTATTCAAAAATGTTTCCGTTGGAGCCGCGTCCGCCCGACCCTTCCACCTCCGATGGCGGCTCCGCCCGTTCCCCACCCCATGGCGCCCCCTTCCAACCCTCCCACCTCCACTCCGACACGGATCCGAGTTCCCCATCGCCGGATCGGCCGACCCATCCCTCCCCGGGACGGAACCCGTGCCTCGGCCCGACGGGGCGTGCTCGCCATCTCCGGCCACCGCGGCCGGCCTCTGCTCCCCTAGTGGCAGCGGCGTCGCTGGCCTGCGTCGCGGGGCTGCGGCGTCGCAGCCCCGCCCGGCCGCGGCCATTGGACCCGTGGTGCCGCCTCCTGCCGTTGCCCATGCGGGTTTCCGGACGCCGCAGAGCGGCCGGGCGCTCCCACCGGCCGGGGTGGGTGGTGGGTTGGGAGACGATGTCCTCTTCGAGGACGTGTCGACGACGATGGTGAGGAGGAGGTCGAAGAGGGCGAGCTGGCGGCTCTTGCATCGATTGCTGCCGCCGGCTGCGGCGTGCGTGGGCGCGGCGGCCGACACCGCGAGGCCGCGCTGCAGACCTGCGAGTCGGAGGTCGATGGGCTTCGCTCTCCCCAACGCTGCCCCTTCCACCCCGGGGGGATGCTCGCGGGCGCTCCAGGGCACGGCGGTGGGAGGGGCGGAGCCCGACTCGGCAGCTCGGTCGGCGCCCCCGCCCGCCGCCGCACGTCGTTCGTATCACCGATGCTGCTCGTCGGGCCATCGAGGGCTACACCCATGCCTCCGGCCGATGTGGCGGTGGGTGCCGGGCGGCGTCGGCGGCGGAGGCGGCCGCGGTGGTCGATCCGCGCCAACGAGGCGGACGGGCGGGTGCCTCGCATCGTCGCCCGGCCCTCGCAGCGGCAAAGGCCGGTGCGCCAAAGGCTTGGTAGGCGGCCGGCCGGGGGATCCCGGGGCTCGGCAGCTCTAGTCGCGGACCCCACCGCCGACGCCGATGGTTTCCGGACGGTCATGGGCGTCGTCGTGTCCTTCCGCCCGGGACCAAGGAAACCCAGCGCTGCGGGCCCGCGCCGCCCGAGCTGGCGGGCTCGCTCAAGCGTCTTGGCGGCGCGACCATGTCGCGCGCCAATGTCGCCACCGTCGCTGCGCCGGCCGGGCGCGGTCACCGGGTTAGACGTGCGGGCATGCTCACCGGCCCGATCCGTGGCCGGAGAGAGTCGCGGCTCGCCGGCGTCGGCCAGTAGCGAGGTGCCCGTGGGGGATGCACCCTCGTCGTTGGCGACACACACGCGCTGTGGTCGGTGCGGTAGCGCCCGCCGGCGTCGCCGGCGCCGCTTATTTTGCTGCCTCGATGATCGGCCGGCCTCGGCGTGCCCGATCTTTGCCGTTGACCCGCTTGTGCTCTGCGGGTGGGCGGAGGTGGGGAACTCTCCCCATGGGTTGACCCCATGATCGTTGAGCTCGCGGCCTCCTTTGCCGTGCGCCCGGTGATCTCCACGGAGGGCGAGGCCATGCATATGGGTGCCCCTCCACCAACTACCACTCCCGGGCGATGGGCGACCGGGTGGGCCAGCTTGGTTGAGGCCGAGCTCGCCCGTCCCACTAGTCGCGTCATGTTCGACGCCGCACTCGGCAACCTCCCCTGCCTCGCCGCCCGGGGCTCGGGGAGGCGCGATGAGCTGCTGGCCGCTGTCCCGAGGTTGGGGTCGACCTCCACGACGTTGACGCGGGTGGCGCTTGATGCTCCCCGGTGATGAAGATGGGTGCACTGCACGCTCTTCGATCTCCATGGTCGCGCCGTCGGTTGACGCGAGTTCTTAGCCGCTTTCACGAAGCCGCTGGAGCCGTCCATTCTCTCCACGCCAGTCTTGAGGAAAACGCGCCCGCGCCAGATGCCTCTCGTGCTACTTGCCCAAACGCAGCGCACGACTCGCTGCAAAGAGTGGGGCTAGGTATCTTAAGCCAGAGGACCAAGCAAGGAGAGTGTTGCTCAAGAAGATGGGGATCGAGGTTGAGGCCGAGCATGAGGATGCGGTCTCCTTCGATGAGTTGCGATCTCGCCCTCACGGGCCCCTCGACACGAGGCAAACTTGGAGGCCATGGAGGTCTTCCTTTTGCGGGGAAGAAGTGGCGTGTGGGTGCAGCCCGGTCCGGCCTCGAGGACACTTGCGGTCTAGTCGCGACATTTGGTTATCTTGTAATCGTCTTCCGGGTTGCATCCAGTAGTTAGGTTGCTTGCTTGTTTTGCTTTGTGGTGTTTTGTTTTGTTTCTCTCTTCCCCAGCCATGTCCGCTCGGCATCCCGGCTTAGTTTGTATTTGGATTTGGTTTTCCTCCTCTTAATGAAATACGGGTGAATGGCCCGATCGAGAAAAAAAAAAAAAAAAAGACTATTCAGCTGATAAATGCAGTTTCACGCTCTGTATACCAAAAATAACAGGTACACTTTGGCTTACAATTTAAAAAGCTATATCAAAAAAGATTTTGGTGCTTAGTAAGGCAATTGCTGTATCTATATATCTTAGTCCTACTTTAAATGCATGACGATTTTATACGTGGTTAATCGATCAATCCTCGATGAGATATACCTTGTACTGCTATAGACAAAAGTATGTTCAGAACTTCACGGGAAAGCTGAGATGAGTAGGGTGGAATCAAGACAAATAGAAGATGGGCATCAACACATGCTCTGGAGAAGAAAAGAAGGCCCGCTTGTTACTTAAGACATGGCTCCATGGGCATTGTTTGTTTGCCCTTCACTGAAGAGATGGCCGTCGAGGCGCTTGCCACCAACCCACGAATTTAACTGAACGTTGCAAGTTCCAGAGTTTAATACCTGCCTGTGGCTCAACTGACATTTCGATCCACACCCACATTCTCTCGAGTTGCCTATTGATTCACTTGCCACAGTTTAATCAGCATTACACTGTGTTACACAGGCTATTCTATAGCACAACAGTGGTACTAATCCAGCTCCCATTTCCTTACCCAAACATCATCCACCACATAAATGTTTGACGGCACACTAGTCTCCAGCAAAATACCAGATATATCAGGCTGAGCTGGTTTACTCTACTCCATAATTACACAATGTCAGCCTCTCAGTATAGCTCAGATAAGATCGTCTCGCACTTCTTTTCCAAAATCTTCACGGCTTCAGTGAACAGCACCTCTGGGGGCAGACTTCCAGTCGACTCGATGGTGACTAGCGAGGAAACATAACATATGGAGGATTAGAATGTTGCAGTGGAAGTACAGCGCTATCGTATCGGACAAAACTTCTGTTATGTGATACAGTTGTCCTACTATGGAGGCGCGGTAATGAAGACATTTACTTGAGGTATAAGATGATCGAGTTCTTGACTACTTACATATGAAGTGGTCTTTCACACGCCGTAGCTCGACTTGATTCTTGGGCACAGACGACTCCTTGGCTTCGGACTTGTCAGAGTCCTCGATTTGGGGCACAGACGACTCCTCAGCTTCAGACTTGTCAGAGTCCTTGGACTCTTCAGGCACGATACATTGTCTACAGAGTGTGCATGCCCTTGGCTTTGCAACAACTGCCTTCTTTTCACCTGTGTATACAAAAACTTAAGGGTTAATGTGGATGGCCAATGAAACCCGAAAAGTTTATGCAATGGACATCCAGGTCAGTGCTTCGTTAAGTTGCTTTTGATCCCTAGCCCTTAACATCAACCATGTTCTAATACAGTTTCCAAGTGAACTTATAAAAACCTTGGATACTACATTTCTTATAATTCTTTGTTGTTCAAACTTGCAAGTATTAATCATCATAATCTTCAACTAGAACAGTGGTTAGTACCAGTCAAGAGTTTTCAAATGCTTCAAAAAATCAACTTGCTCCAGCAATCAATATATAACATCTTTCCGATTGCCACTAAGCTAAATACTGAGTTTCTGACTCCTTGTTACCTCAAGTTGAGCCTCTTAAAAAAAGAAAGGGAAAGCGAAATTACCATTACCCAGGTCTTCAATGTCAAAAACATTAACTGGGCATTTCTTCACTAACTCCTCTGCTTGAGCACCTTTAAAGACTCCATGAATAACAACCTACTTGATAATATAGCAGTATAGCATCAGGACACAAGCAACAGATACAGTTTAAGCACCATCTTGTGGTAAATGTGGTAGTGAAACAATTTTACCTCAGGGAGCACTCTGTACCAGGCAGTAGCAACTGGCGACCACTTAGCATGATCTTTCCCAACTCCCTTAACAGCATGTGCCTCGAGTTCAATAGACTATAAAAGAACAGATTATTAAATTACAAAGTACTAATGGACATAATAGATTGTTCGAGGAAAAAAAAAACTGATATAATAGACAAATTATCTTTACAAAGTTTAAATCTGACATGCTGTCGAAGTCACAGAATGAATTCCAATCACCAACATAGTTTATTTTTAGGGCATCAGTTAAGGAAAGGCTATTGCCTGCACAAATTAAAATTGTAATTTCCACTGGACTAAAGTTCCATGTTTACCACATGGACTCAATCACGCAACAAATCGTCTTAACCCAAATATTGAATCAAGAAGTGTAGAAGATGTAGGTAAACCTACTCATCATTTCATAATGGTGCCAAGAAAACAAAGTCACACAGCTACCTGTCCTGGCCCAAGCCTGGCAATAGTAATGTCTTTAAACTTCACACCAAGAGGCTTTTCTAAGATCTCCTTTTGGCTTTGACCGAAGGAAGTGAAAGTCTTCTGTTTGTCCCCAGACTGTGAAGGGGCTGACATGCTTAATTGGCTGCCTTCTGGTAACCACTCTAGTTCACTAGATTTCACTGTCACAGACAACCAAGCAGTCAATGAGGAAACCTGGTTTATGCTGACAAGAAAAAGAGATATAAGGTGGCAAAAGGATCATAAAGTTCAATTATGACAGATATATATTTATTTTACTTTAGCAATGTATAATGACAAAGTGCATAAGATGCCAACTTGAGGTAAGGAAAATCCGTCAACAAGGAAACTACAAATGGAAACTTTAACATTTCACCACAGTATACATACAGAAATAAATTGTATAATAGATGTCACATAAGTCCACACGAGCTTAACCACGCTTTCCAATTTGAGCAATGATATATTCTTCCAATAAGGTAACATGGGGTATGGCATTTCATATTGAGAGATGAAAGGAATCTGTATAATCAGCAGACATTGCAGGAAGATAAGGCATACCCGTTATTCGTGGAGAACGCTTTGGACATGAAACATGCAGTTTATAAACAATAGTATTTCTTTCATTTGGGACATCATTTTCTGCAAAAAGAAAAAGGAACAATAAGATGGCTCTTGTGTTAAATATATTAAGGTGAAGCTAGAGCAATTGAAGGTACCTGAGATATAATCAAAGAGTCTTGGATCTGCATCAAGTGGAATAAGTCCTAGTCTATGTGAAAGAACTTCATCTACCATAACTGAGGTGTTGTCAACCATGAAGACTTTCTCAATTGCCATAGTAGGAACCTACTAGTTCAGAGGAAGTATTTACTACATATGAAGTGCTAAAATAGACTGATTTCAGTTATCTCATTGTACGCATGAAACCATGCAAATACCTCTGCGATAAGGATCCTCCGGAAAGCATTAGCTATTGATGTATCAATACCAATCATATCAAACTCCATATCATCTTCGGTGAGACGATTTATTTCGATTTTGAAGTTTTTTGCGAAACTTCTCCAGGTAAGGAAGCGTAACTTCTTGTTGATCGGGCACATCGTCCACCTCCTTCTTCTTAGATTTAGATTTAGTCCCCTTCTTTGGCATATTGTCTCCCTCTCGATGCTTTTTCGTTCACTCTTTTATCGTTGTTATGTCCTGTTCCCAATGGAAGAAGCAGACAATAGTCAGTGCATGTTTGTGCTTGCTAACAAGGATACATGGATACACGTGTTGGTAATGGGCTGATACAGATACACCGAAATTATGTCATTGTTGCCAAAAAAATAACAGAATAAGCAAATTCATCTTCATATTGTTTTTTCTTTCATAAGCATAAATAAATAAAAGTGCAAATAGCAGTCTACTTAAGTTCTATTGCATAGCAAATATATAGAGCCTCAAATTTATCAAATTATAAAGGGCATTCGGGCAGTGCCGAACTGCAACTTGCAATCAGTTCGAGCTTCTTCTTCATCCACAACCAGGGACGGACCCAATAAAGGATGGTGTAAACATAACACATGCACACCTGATATAATAAATCGAAGCTAGTATGCATAACACATGTTCACACCTATGATAGTTCACATCCGAATACAAATAGCCAAGTACCTCAATTTTAGGATTGGGTGCTCACTTTCGCACAGCAGGAAGAAAAGAGGGTTCGGGTGCTCAGTTTCCCACAGCTAAAAAGAAAAGAGACGGGGCGGGCATATACCTGGAGTGGAAGGTTCAGGTCGCCGGCTAAGGGAACGGTGAAGACCTGGGCAGCTGGGCGGCGGCGGCGGCGGCGGCTGTCGCCCTAGTTGCCGCGCGCGTGGTGAAGAGGAGACGAACAGGTGAACGGGAGCAATTCTTCCGGGCCCTTCTCCGCTGGCGCTTCTGGGCCGATTTCTATTTCTATCCTCATGTGCACGCGGCCCATTGAACTTGCCCGTTTTAAAACACTTTTATTACTCTCGACCTTTTTTTCTCCCCTAAATTATGCTTTTGCATATCTTTAATCAAAACTACAAACTACAATGTTTGTTAGCTGAAGTATTTTTCAAAACCATATTCAGAAAAACTTTGAAAAAATATATTAAACATATGCTTGACCTATGAAAAGCATCTAGGACAAAATTTCCTAAGAGCAACTACAGTGGAAGGCCTTAAACAAGTCCCTAATCTATTTTTTAGAGTTTGACAAAAAATTCAACTCCAATGTGGATCCTAGATAGGCTCCTATTTTCCATGCCCTCCTAATTTTTACTCACACGCCCACGACAATAGGAGGGCCCTATTCATCGAGAGCAAATTTGGGTTCGCCGCGCAACCACCGGAGCGAGCTACTACAGTTCGCCGCCTTTTTGGTCCTGGGGCGAGGCAAGATAGCAGACAGACTACGACAGCGATGGGGAGGCCAAGCAAGGGCGGCAACGCATTGAGACCCGCCACATCGAGGATGTCGGCTGGCTCGAGGTCACCTTCTCCAAGCGCAAGTCCGGCCTACAAAATAAGGCCTCTCAACTCTTTCTACTCCGCGGCACGCCCATTGCCCTCGCCGTCTTCTCCCCGACAAGAAGGCGTGGCACGCTAGTCACTCCTCTCGTCGACCATGTCCTCCTTCTTCACTCGCCCGATCAGCGCGCAAGGAGGTGGGCGTAAGCTCCTGCGGTGCTCACGACAGCGATGATGTGGAGCGTCGCCGCCGACCGCCGCGGAGGCGAAGCCACACCAGGGCGCTGGCGACGGAGAATGTGCGGATGGATGCCATCGAGTTAATTTGGGAGATAGGGTCTTGGGCTGCTTGTGCATGCAAATAGAATTTTAAGGCCGAATTTGCAGGCCTCACATTGGGCTGCTTCATTGCGATATGACGATTTATCGACTTTGATGGATGCTAAACACATTGGGCCGGTTCATTGGGATATAGCGATTTATCAAATTTGATGGATGCTACCAAAGGATGCAGGTCCCCTCAAAAAAAATACAGGTCCCCTCAAAAAAAAAACCCAAAGGATGCAGGCTCTCAAGCCATTGATGAGTCACCCAAAATATTATAAAAAACACCTTAATTAATTAAGTTTCATTGCTCGTCTTTCTAAATTTTTAAGCTATAAGGGCACTCCCAATGCTACAAAATTAATTTCGAGCCTCATGGAGGACGACCGGAGTTTGAATGAAGCACCATCGTCGAGATTGCAACAATGCAACATCAAAAGGACTTCCCCCTAACGATTCATCCCATTCGAAGTAGGCACACCTTTCGCCACTCATTTGAACTATCCACACTAGTGTTCAAAAGCTAGGTGAGCAATGTTTGAAAGCTTTTTTTTTTTTTTTCTCAATCGGACCATTCACCCGTTTTTCATTAAGAGAAGGAAAACCAAATCCAAATACAAACTAAGGCCTAGATGCCGAGGCGACATCGAAGGCCAAGAAACATAAAAGGCCGTCGATTCGGCTAGATTGGGCCGGAATTGACCGCGTCCTTCGTCCTCCGAAGCTTCGGCGATGTCAAAATGCGGTGCGGCTTCTCGCCGGCGGCGACGAGCGGCGGCACGAGCAGCGAGAAAGGAGGGAGGGAGGAGCCGTCGGGGAAGGGGGAGGCGGCGGGCGGCCGTGGCGTGGCCGGCAGCGGCCAGACGGGGGGGAGGGGCGTGGCGGCGTGTGTGTGGGGGAGGGAAGGCCAAGAGTCGAAAACGATAGATATGTTTTATTTGCTTGCTTATCCCCTAGAAATTACATGCCTCTTGCTTATATAGCCCGACTAGTGGGACTTGTAACCTAAGCAATCTCTATAAGGTTTTCTTATACGATCGGAATACCTTTTACAAGCATATCCTAACTTATTCTTTCCTAATAAGGGTCTCCCTTATAGATGAGATATCCCATTGCACACCAAAAATTACCTAAGATAATCCTAACTTGAATATGAAGCAAACTCGAATCGTCACGAGAGAGGGAAGGGCGGCAAGGGGCGCCGGCCCCCCTTTGCCTGGCGGCCCAGCCCCTCTCGGGCCGGCGGGTGCCGTGTCGAGCCCATCTAGCCACTCTCGGGGTGGCCCATTCTCGTTCATGACATCTCCCCACCCGTTCGACGAGGCGGCGGCCCACGTGCCGCCCAACCCACCACATAGGGGCGAAGGGCAGCCCGATCGGAGAGGTGACCACTCCAGGCCCGAAGTAGAAGACGAGAGGACCGCACTTGTCGTTTTCGTTGCAGGCATTAATCGGGCGTCCTTGTCGGCGAAGGCTAAGTCGAGGTGGAGGTCGCCGAAGTAGATGCTGAACTTAAAGCTCGCGGGGGGCCGCACGAGGGACGTTCCACCCATGCACGACGCATGACGGAGGCGCCGAGGGTCCCCGACGGCTCGATCATCCGGCGGGTCGGCGGAGGAGACGTGTAGGTGTAGGTCGCGTCGGCACTTTGTCACCTTAGCATGGAGCTGCCTGCGCATGGGCGTGGACGGATCGATGTGGGCGCGAGGAGGTGAAGTCGAGGAGGCAGCCATAGAGGAGGTCGGCGGGCGTGCTCACGGGCGGCCCTACCGGATCTCCTGGCGCCCATGCTGCACCGACGGTGGCGTTCCCAATGCGGAAGAAGATGTCGCCGTTGTTGTCGAAGAGGAGGACGGTGGCACCCTCGATCCGCTCGTCGGGCGTGCCTCGAAGGAGGAGGACGACGCTGGGAACGCCCGATCCTCCCGGGGCGATTGGGGAGGTGGAAGCCTTTGCTACGCCATGCGGCGGACGTTTCTCCCCATCATGAAGTCCTAGAGAAGCTCGAGGCAGCTGGGATGTAGTAGCGGTGGAAGTACCTCACGATGCCATAGTGGAGGCTCCACTCGGGCGCGCTGTAGCCCGCAGCCGATGGCGTTGGAGATGATCCCAAGCTCCTTGTTGGTCGTCGTGGCCAGGTGTAGCTCCGTGATCATGTCGTTCGGACGTCGGGCCGTCGATGTCGTCCATAGCAACGCGACTAAACGCCGGGCGGCCGGGTATGCGATCAACCAAGGCGGCCATGATGTCGTTGTCGATGTTGCCGGTGCCGCCGTGGTGGCCGGCGTTGCCGGCGCCCGATGTCGGGCGCCCGCTCCGGCGCCGTCCGGCTCGTCGTCCGCTTGGGCGGGCGAGGTCGATGGCCTCCTCCATCGAACGGGGCTCGAACCACTTGAGTGTCGTCCGCAGCGAGGTGCGTAAAGCCTCGACGAAGAGGGACGTAGCGGTGGCGCTGTCCCTCAAAATCCATGCGTGATGCATAGACCTCGGCGTCGATGTAGTCGTCCAACTTGCTCCCCCGGAGGGCGGCGGCGTATCTTTGCCATGGCGTCGAGGGTGTCGGGGCGGACCGGAAGTGATGTCGTAGGCGCCGGTGAACTCGTCCCACTCGACGGGGACTTCTTCTTGGGCACAAAGTCGATGTACCGCATCGCAAACAAGACCCGGTGAGGTGGAAGGCGGCGTAACTCACGAGTAGTCCAGGGTCGATGTCCAAGTTGAGCTCGAAGAAGAGCTCCGGCTTGTGAATCCGTGAGGTCGGGTCGTCGGTGCCGTCGAACTCCCCGGACTTGTAGGCGCGTGACGAAGCGGGGAGGGTGCAATGCCGATGGCAAAGTCTTCCGGGCGCCGCGGGTGGCGCGGACGGGGGCGAGGCGGGGGCGCGCGGTGGCGCTGCGGGTAGGGGCGGGGGCGCGCGGGTGACGCCATCTCGCCGGAGAGTCCCGCGCGGTCGCGGTGTCGGCGAGAGGAGAGGCGGCGGTCTTCTGCGGTGTCGCCGAGGATGACGTCGATGACGGCCGGTCACGCCACGTCATAACGCCATCATCGCCTCCTCTGCCGGGAGGATAGCGGTCGGAGCCGGCGTCGAAGTCCCGAGGCGGGGGGAGGCGGCGGCGAGCCGGCCAGTGCGGCGGCGGCTGCCGCCGTGAGCCGTCCTCCGGCGTGGTCGTTGTGCGTCTTTGGGATCCTCGAGGTGGTGTAGGCGTGCTCCATACGGCCGGAGGCGGTCCTCCATGTCGTCGGGCGCTTGATGATCCCGGGCGCGGTGATGTCGGAGCTCCTTCGCGTTGAACTCCCCGTATCTCGGAAGCCATGGGTGGTGGGAATCGTCCTGGTCTCGGATACAGTCGATGTCGAATTCCGGCTAGATTGGGCGGAATTGACACGTGTCCTTCGTCCTCCGGGCTTCGGGCGATGTCGACGGGGCTGCGGCTTCGCCGGCGACGACGCAGCGGCCGCACGAGCGCGAGGAGGGAGGGAGGAGCCGTTGGGGAAGGGGAAGGCGGCGGGCGGCGCGGCGTGTGGCGGCGGCGGCGTTGTCTGGGGCGAGGCGGCGGGCGGTGGTGGGAGGGGAAGGCCAAGAGGCGAAAACGATAGATATGTTTTGTTTGCTTGCTTATCCCCTAGAGATTACATGCCTCTTGCTTATATAGCCCGACTAGTGGGACTTGTAACCTAAGCAATCTTTATAAGGTTTTCCTTATACGATCGGAATACCTTTACAAGCATATCCTAACTTATTCTTTCCTAATAAGGGTCTCCCTTATAGATGAGATATCCCCTTGCACACCAAAAATTACCTAAGATAATCCTAACTTGAATATGAAGCAAACTCGAATCGACGGGAGAGCGGCGGCGACGGCAAGGGGCGCCGCCCCTTTGCTACCGCCGCCCAGCCTCTCGGGCCGGCGGGCCGCCGTGTCAGCCCATCTAGCCACTCTTGGGGTGGCCCATTACAGTTCATGACAAAAGCAAAGCAAACAACCTATCTACTGGAAGTAAACTAAAGCGATTACAAGACGACTAAACTCGCGACTAGGCCGAGGGACCAACAACCACTTAGGCCCGAAGCGGCACCGACGCGGGCGCTTCTTGCCCCGAAGAAGGAAGGCCTCCATGCCCTCCCCTCGTTGTAGCAGAACCTTCCAAATTACAGGGCCCACATGTACTAATTATCGGTTCAACGACCTTTAATAGTCACATATGTGCACCTATAACCCGAAAAGCACTATTAACTATTTCAACCAGGATCCGATTTACGATGTCATTGTAGTATTACAACAGTTTTCATACATAATCGAGTAAAACAGCGGAAGATTTATATATTACAATAATTTTACAACCATTTATTTAAAACAAGTTTTACAATATAAAAGTAGGAGTAGCGGAAAGTTTATTACATATATGACACTAACGGAGACCCGCCCACAGGTCTCACTTCTCACTCATCCTCACGATCTTCACGATGAATCGTCATGCAAAGACGGTCCGGTGCGAGACATGACTTCGGGTCTGCAACATGGGTCAACAAACCCCGATACGGGAGTACTAAACAAGACTTACCCGACTAAAGAAAATAGGAGAAGACTCGGGAATCTTTGGTCTAATAGGATTCAAGGTAAGGCTTTCAAAGAAGAATCAAGGACTTTTTGCGTAAAAGCTTACTAGAAGTGAATCCTTACTTTCAACATTTTAATTCCAATATAGTTTCTCACCTACTCTAGGTGATCTTATACTAGAGCATACACTTCTTAGATATTCCATCACTTATTCCAACTCTTCTCTGTTCCATAATTAATCTACGATATAAGTCGGAAACCGAAGTCTCCATATCCAGAAGCACGGCGATTTCGAAATCGATTAACCCAAATGGGGAGTTCTTTCCACACGACATATGTAGCACTTAAGCTTGCATATATCAACCCTTTCTTGGATACTCAAAACGGAACCGCGTCCCCACGCCACCCGAGAGTCTGATACACCTCACACCTTGGGAATCTAACCCACGAGGCATCGGGACTTTAACCCACGAGTGTACACGCTACTCCGCCATCTCTCCACTCCCGAGTGCGCGGTTTATGCGTTTCCGATTTAACACCCCCAAGATTAGGCTTACCGGAGTATGTGTCCGGGAACTAGTTTCGATCGGCGTCCGGGCGACGCCCGCATGGGGCGTGCCATTGGTCAAAAGACCTCGGCGCAGGTGCGTTCCATAGTCTCGGTTACATAGGCCTACACGCCGGTCCTTAATCGACAAGCGGAAATACTACATCGAGACTCCATTCTCAATGCAAATTACCCGACCAGGTCTCAAATTCAACACCATATCCCGGTATGGTTTCATCATATAACATCCTTGTTCATCAAATGCCCATTCGGGCTATCATAAGAGACTTGTGTCACATTTTGACTCAAAAGTCTAACTAATTTAGCATGGCTAAGCATTTCTAAGCATTTTACCAAAACGGGCTATCAAGGTAGATATCAAAATAACCAAGGAATGGTAATGCATCAATTAGGTTATCACACAACTCTTATCACCTAATGCAAAGTATATAAAGCAAAGGTGATATAAAGCTTTGTCAAAACACAAGGAATGTTTTAATGAACAGGGGCTTGCCTTGATTGACGAAATATCCCGACTTCGGACGACGGATCGCGTACTTCGAGCTAGGATCAACCAAATAGCCTTCTTCGGCTTGATCAACAACTTCTCGATCACCTTCGTTCACTATACGAAATAATAATACATGCTTAACATGATGCCATGCATATAAACATGATGCGTGAGAGTGCATGAAAAGATAAACATTTGAGTACAACTTTTCTTCACGATAAAGTTGTAATCCAACAAAACCAACTTGTTGAACTACTCTACGAGATATCATCACCATTGCCTAAGGAGTTCTCAAGGACCACTTGATAACAGCATGGTTTAGGGTTCACAAAACAATCCAAAATTCACCCAAAACCCTAGGTTATAAGACATAAAACAATTTATTCAACACATGAAATAATAGAGCATGAATTAATAAATATTTTAACTTTCTCTAAACAAGCTCAAAATTTTTGTACAGGTAGATCATGTCATAAAATAGTACCAAAATAATTTTCATGATTTTTGGATAAATAAAATAATTATTAAAAATCAAGGAAGATGCATTTTTCAATTAAAATTTGTATTTTTAAATCATGTCAAAAGTATTCAAAATTCAAGTTTCATATTTTTTTCATGGATAGACATACCCATGGGAAGACTACACAAAAAAATTTTAGAATTTTTGAGCTAGTATTTGAATTTATACAAAATTTGGAAAATCGGACACTATTCAAATTAAAGAAATTGAATAAAACAATTCAAAATTGAAAAAGGGTTTCGGGTTGAATTTGGCCATTCTTGTGCATGGCCCATTACTATTCCTGGCCCGATCTTTTGTTCATGATGGGCTGGTCTACGAGTGAATAATGACAAAAGCAGCCCGGTGGAGCAGGTGTTAAAGGCGGCCCGGGCTACGATTGCTTGGCCCAGCACTGTTCACGTGCGGGCAGCGTGCTCACCGGCGGCCGCGGTGCTCACCGCCCAGGCGGCGCGGCAGCGTTCGGTGCGGTGATGGGACGAAAGGGAAAGCGAAGAGAAGGAGGGGCGGCGAGAGCTCACCGTGATGCTAGAACAAGGCTTGTTTGGCGGAGCTAGGCGGAGGTAGGTCGACGACGATGGCGGCGGCGGCGGCGGCGGCAGCGATGTTCCGGCGTGTTTAGTCACGGGCGGGAAAAAGGACGAACCGGTCATGACTACGTCATCGAGAGGGAGGAAAACACGAGGAAGTGCAAGCTAAAGCTCACGAGCGGCGTCGGCGCGAGGTCGGCGTGGCGATCCGGGGCGAGGAAGAAACGGGCGGCGAGGCGACTCCGGCGATGAGAGGTTGTCGGTCTAGGCTCAAAAGAAGCGTGGGCGAAGATTGCGGCGCTGCGGGCAAGCTGGCTAGGTGAGGGATGGTGCGACGGCGACGAACGACGGCGGCGGACGACGGAGGCGATTCCGGCGGCGGCGGAAATGGAAGAAAGGGAAAAACGACGGCCCCGTCGTCCCTATTTATAAGAAGGGAGGTTGGACGGGTGGACAACGACGTCGAAAGCCCCTCGGCCGGTCGGTTTCGTGAGAGGTCGACGGTGGACGGGCGGGCGCGGCGGCGGCGGCGGTGGCGGCCGGCCATAGGGCCGAGTAATCTTTAGCGGCCGGATTCCAAACCCTAATTTCCAAATTACTCCCAAAATTTGAACTGAACTCAAAAATTTCCCAAAAGTAACTTGCCTTAATTTTTTTCAAGATCTACAATTTTCACAATCGGAGCATTTTCAAATTCAGCCTAGAAATATGACTTTTTTGAAATGCAGCTCAAAATTTTGAAATTTGAATTCAAAATTACTTTTAAAATTATGTAACAACTTGAAAAACTTTGTACATGACTTTTGTTCCTCTCAACAAGATCTACAAACTAGCTTTTTGAAATTTTTCTCAAATTATGCTTAGATTTTGAAATATAGAAAAGGGGGCGATTAGGGTTTTGATAAAATTCAAAATTAGTTTAAAATTTTGAACTAAACTTTGAAAACTCAAAATTCCAACTTTGTTCAAAATTAAAAACTCTACCTTTTGCTTTAATAACCATACCCAAATTCTTGATAAATTTTGAAATAAAGAAAAGGGAACAAATTAGGGTTTAGAAACTAGGGTTTTCCGACAAAAGGGGAATAGTTCCGAATCGATTCCTCTCGCGTCTTTTTCGACCGACAATGCATCCAACATAAAATAAACTTATTTTAGTTCAATGCAACACAGGGTGGGCTAATCATGCATGCTCTGCAATGATCATGATGACATGTCATGTTTTATTGAAAATAACACCGGGGGTGTTCTGACCCTTCCCCTTAAAGAAATCTCGTCCAGAGATTTAAAGCCTAGGGTTTAGTAATCGACAAAGGAAATGTGTCAAACAAACACATTTCAACCTATTTCATAAAACAAGAAAGGGGTCTTACATTTACAAAGATTAAGAAAGTGAGAATTTGGGAAAGTTTTCCGTTAAAAAGTCTTCCGATTCCCAAGTAGCTTCTTCTTCCGAATGTTGATTCCATTGGATTTTGTACCATTTGATAGTTACGCCCGGGTGACTCGAGCTTTTCGATCTAGAATCCGAATAGGATATTCGAGTAGGTCGATCTGGTTCTAGATTAACGTCTTGAAGTCAACCACACGATCCGGTACTCGTAGGCATTTCTTTAATTGAGATACATGGAAGACATCATGCACTGGCTTGATAATCTTTCGGCAATCTAAGTCGATAGGCAACTGGTCCCTGTTTTCCAAAATTTGAAATGGACCAATGTATCGAGGTGCCGGTTACCTTTAATTCCAAAACGATTCACCCCTTTCATAGGCGACACTTTCAAGTACACAAAATCCCCTACTTCAAATTCCAAAATCTACGCCTTTTATCTGCGTAACTCTTTTGTCGAGATTGTGCTTCTTTTAATTTATCTTGCACAAATCTCACTTTTCTTCGACTTCTTTTACGGTCTACTCCAGTAAAACCATCTTTCTCCAGGGTTCGACCAATGTAATGGAGTTTTACATCTGCGACCATACTGAGCTTCAAGCGGTGCCATTTTAATACTTTCTTGATAACTGTTATTATAGGCAAACTCGCTAATGGTAAACATTCATCCCATTTTTTCGAATAATTGAGAACATATGCTCTCAACATGTCCTCTAAAATCGATTAACTCTTTCCGTCCGTCGTCTGGCCGGTGCGGGGATGATAACCCGAACTATGGTTTAGTTTGGTACTAAGTGATTTTTGCATCCGCTTCGAATTTGGACATAAACAAAGAACCTCTATCATTTACAATGTGCTTAGGTGCGCCATGTAGACCGAAGATTCGTTGGACATATAGCTTAGCATAATCTATTGCTTTATATCCATCCTTTCTTGGGGGGAAATGAGCTATCGTGGTAAGTCGATCGACTATAACCCGAGATAGAGTTGAGCCCTTTTGATGTTCGGGGTAAACCGACAATAAAGTCCATCTTGATTTCTTCCCACTTCCAAGAGGGGATAGGCAAAGGATGTAAGCGCCTGCGGCTTTCATGTGCCACGGCTTTTACTCACGACAAGTGTCACATTCAGCTACATATCTAGCAATCTCAATCTTCATTTTTGTCCACGAGAATCTTTGTTTCAAATCGATACATCTTGGTACTTAGGGATGAATAGAATATCCGGTCGATGGGCCTCATCCAGGATTTGTTGACGTAACTTCGGGATTCTTTGGTACCACCAAACGATCCTTAAACCATAGCACATCCGCCTCATCAATTACGAAACAAGTGGGTTTTCCACTTCTAACTTTTTCCTTGATATGTGCTATGCCCTTGCTTATCTTCGAGCATCAATAATCTGATTCTTGATGGTTGATTCTCTGATAGCATTGGTTACCATACCATGCTCAACAATTTCTATATTCGGTTTCTCTAGTTCTTGACATAGAGTTTTATCCTTTATGTTGGCCGTAAAGGCAATTACAATCGAGGATTTCGACCGAGTGCATCGGCAACAACATTTGCCTTTCGGGATGGTAATGCACTTCTATGTCGTAGTCCTTAATTAACTCTAGCCATCTTCTCGGCGCATATTCAGATCGGCGGGTAAAGATATACTTCAGACTTTTATGGTGCGTATATACATGACAAGTATTACCCAATAGATAATGGCGCTTGATTTTTAGAGCATGAACTACTCTTTGCCCGGCTCTAGATCATGGGTTGGATAATGCTCTTCATGTCGCTTTAGTTGGCGCGATGCATAGGCAATGACTTTGCCTTCTTGCATTAACACGCAACCAATACCAATACCGGATGCGTCACAATAGGCGTCAAATGGCTTTTCAATGTCCGGTTGAGCTAAAAGCGGAGCAAAGTGAGTGCTTTCTTCAATGTCCGAAAAGCCACGCTCACACTCTAGTGACCATTCAAACACGGTGCGATTCTTTAGCAACTCCGTGATAGGCTTGGCTACTCTAGAAAAATCAGGGAATAAATCGGCGGTAATATCCCGCCATTCAAGGAAGCTACGAACCTCGTGGGCGGTCTTTGGTGGTTTTCGGTTGAGGATATCTTTTACTTTGCTCGGGTCAACGGCAACTCCTTGAGATGATAGCACATGACCTAGGAATTGTACTTCTTTCAACCGGAAGGCACACTTGCTAAATTTAGCATATAATTGATGGTCTCTTAATCTTTTTAAAACTATTACGAGATGCTCGCATGCTCTTCTTCATTCTTCGAATAGACAAGGATATCATCGATAAACACCACCACGAACTTATCCAATTCGACATAAACACTTTGTATTCATCAAGTACATGAAATGAGCGGGGCATTTGTTAAACCAAAAGACATAACCAAATATTCATAAAGACCGTATCCGGTGGTAAAGGCGGTCTTGAATATCTTCGGGTTTAATCGATTTGATGATACCCGATCTCGAATCAATCTTGGAAAAGACTTTTGCTCCGGCCAATTGATCAAAGAGTAAATCAATCCGAGGCGTAGGGTACTTGTTTTTAATCGTCACTTCATTAAGTGGACGATAATCTATACACATCCTCAAAGTCCGATCCTTCTTCTTCACAAAAATAATTTGGACATCCCCAAGGTGAAGAACTTGGTCTAATAAACCCTTTTTTCTAATAACCCTTGTAACGAAGTTTTCATTTCGGCCAACTCCTTTGGTGCCATTCTATAAGCTCTTCGAGAGATGGGAGTAGTTCGGTTTCAATTCTATCTTGAATTGAACATCTCTCTCGGTGGTAGTCCGGCAAATCATCCGGGAATACATCCAGGAAACTCACATACTCTTGGGATGTCTTTGATCTCTTTGACACGGGTTGCACACACTTTTTCAAGCGCCCTCTTAACAATTGGAAGTTGAATAAGGAGTTCGTATTTTTTTTCTCGGGTAACTTAACCTTGATAGTTCTATTGAGAGTGTCTATCATAGTACCATAACGGTACAACCAGTTCATACCAAGGATCACATCTATATCTTGATCCTTTAGAACTATCATATTGGTGGGGAAATCATATCCACCTAATGTTATGGGGATTCGGTATACCACTTCTTTAGTACTCATGCGTCCCCGGGTGAATGTATAATGAATTCGTCTTTCATTTCCCCAATAGCTATCTCATGTTTCATCACAAATGTTTTACCGATAAATGTATGCGATGCACGGAATCAAATAATATTATCTTGCGGGGTGTCTAGCGGCGGGGAACATACCCATCATGATTGGTTCCCCGCGAGGTATCTCCTCGACAGCGGTGTAATACACCTTCTGGTTTTTCTTTTCACCCTTTCCCTTCTCGATCTTTTCGCTTGGGTTGTTGCGGATTCGAAACTCCACGATAGTTTGGATTATCTTGTCGGGATTGGGGCATTCCGAGCCATATGACGAGTCTTTCCACAATTAAAACAAGTATAATTGTGGTTTGGAGGTGGTGGAGGGACGAATGCTTGGGGCACTTTCGGTGGCCGACGGGATAATAGGGGGTCGCAGTAGGTTTAAAATAAGGCTGCGCCTTTGTTGATATTGGGGGCGATAGAATGGGCGATTGCGGTTCACGGGATGATAGGAAATTTTTGGGCGTTTGGCTTTACCACCGGAAGACCCGGAGGGTACATGCTTCTTTTTCTTTTCCTCCTTTTGCTCGTATTCCATAAGAACACGATTCTTTTCCTCACAAGATATTGCCATGTTTACTACATCATGATAAGAATCCGTATCACGGATATTCATCATAGCATGAAGCTTTGGATGAAGGCCTCGGATGAACCACTCCTTCTTCTTTCCATCCGAATTCACAAGTTACGTGGCATACCGTGACGGTGATTAAACTTGCCCACATCTTGAAGTGCGAAGTCTTCTCCTTGCTTTAAAGCTAAGAACTCATCTAGCTTCTTGGCCATAACTCCTGCTGGAATGAAATGAGCACGAAAGGCATGCTTGAATTCATCCTGGTGATTTGGTGTCAGCGAGGCTGCTCGGCTTTGAAATTATTCCACCAAGCTCCGACAAGGTATTCGAAGTCGTTGTGCGAGCAAAATGGGCTTCGATGATCCGTACAAGTCATCAACTCAAACTTTTCCTCCATAGCACGAAGCCAATCATTTGCCTCTAATGGCTCATCGGCTCTACTAAAGATTGGAGGTTTTGTGCCGGTGAACTTTGGATAAGAAGTTTCGTCTTCATCATCATGTTGACCACGGTGGCCACGATGATTGTTCCGACTCGAGCTACTTCGTATCGACGAGTTCTCGAAGTAGTAGCTTGAACGAGCCGCAATGGCATCGGTCGGGTTTGTTGGGATTTGGTGGAGGGTTTGGAAGGTCACCCCTATTCGAGAGAGAGTTGTTGTTGTGCGACATACATTTTTTAAAACAAAACTATATAACATCCAACCAAGTTTATTGAACTTCAAAAGAAAATACAAACGAAACAACACATATAACTTATTCATAAAACAAGGTTCCCATTCTACGTCTACCCAGGGCTCATCTAAGTAGCTTACTATTGAACAAGACTATGTTACATATTCTACAAAATCTTGCTTCTACTCAAGGGTCATTCTCGACTCATTGTCACTAACGTGAGGCTCCACTTCTTCCGGGTCTTCCTCTTCTTCCACATTCTCTTGGATTACTATACCCAAATCATCTTGTACTTTGCTGGGGTTGGTGATTTGGGTTGAGGAGATCATTCATATGCTGAATTTGTACATTCGGGTTGACTTCTTGAGCTTCGGTTGAATCGCATAAGCTACTAAATTTCGATTATCTTGAATTAGATGATCACACCGATCTTTGAAGCTCGTCTTCTCGTGGACCGTCTCAATCAAGGCTTGAGTACATTTTCCGTAGTCTTGAGTGCGTCGCTCCAACTCGGCTTCTTGTTTTCCAATTTGAATTGCACCAATACATCTATCTCACGGTAGCTTGATCCAATTCTCTAGTCGGGCGCTCAATCTCTTCTTGAGGATCTTTCTTGGACTTGCTCTTGCTTTCTTCATGAGTTTTAGTATGACCGGGTACTTGCTTCGGGATCATTTCTTCTGCAATTTTGGTGATGAGGGACACCTTTTGGTCCTGTCTTCTTCCTAGGAGTCATTTTAGTACGGGCCATCCCGTAGAATAGTTACGATCAGATTACCAAGATTCAGGTAGGAGGATCTAAAGGTTAGCAAGAATAGGGTTGATACTACTTAACCCAAACCACATTAAAGGGAAAGGTAAACATTAATAAGTGATTTAAACATGATGCATGAATCGAACCTACGTAACAATCCATAAACACTTTTTGTATTAAAAGATTTTATAAGTAGGGCTTTACATAATGCTACTCCACTTATATCCTTTTGAAATTGGATAAGAAAGTTTTTCCAATAGAATAAGATAAGAAGATAAGCAATTTGGACCAAAGTAAGAATAAATTATTTTGACCCAAATCATTTTGAAGTTTTATAAAGTAATGCTACTGGTAGAACACCAGTAACGGAGGCTCGATGCGGGTAATGTAACCTTCAAATTACAGGGCCCACATGTACTAATTATCGGTTCAACGACCTTTAATAGTCACATATGTGCACCTATAACACGAAAAGCACTATTAACTATTCCAACCAGGATCCGTTACGAGGTCATTGCAAAGTATTACAACAGTTTTCATACATAATCGAGTAAAACGGCGGAAGATTTATATATTACAATAATTTTACAACCATTTATTTAAAACAAGTTTTACAATATAAAAGTAGGAGTAGCGGAAAGTTTATTACATATATGACACTAACAGACCCCGCCCACGGGTCTCACTTCTCACTCATCCTCACGATCTTCCGATGAATCGTCATGCAAAGACGACCGGTGCGAGACATGACTTCTGGTCCTGCAACATGGGTCAACAAACCCCGAGTGCGGGAGTACTCAACAAGACTTACCCGACTAAAGAAAATAGGAGAAGACTCGGGAATCTTTGGTCTAATAGGATTCAAGGTAAGGCTTTTCGGCAAAGAAGAATCAAGGACTCTTTTGCGAGAAAAGCTTACTAGAAGTGAATCCTTACTTTCAACATTTTAATTCCAATATAGTTTCTCACCTACTCTAGGTGATCTTATACTAGAGCATACACTTCTTAGATATTCCATCACTTATTCCAACTCTTCTCTGTTTCCATAATAAATCTACGATATAAGTCGAGGAAACCGAGTCTCCATATCCGAGAAGCACGGCGATTTCGAAATCGATTAACCCCGGTGGGAGTTCTTTCCACACGACATATGTAGCACTTAAGCTTGCATATATCAACCCTTTCTTGGATACTCAAACGGAACCGCGTCCCCACGCCACCCGAGAGTACAGTACACCTCACACCTTGGGAATCTAACCCACAGGCATCCAGGACTTTAACCCACGAGTGTACACGCTACTCCCGCCATCTCTCCACTCCCAGTCTTGCGTTTTATGCGTTTCCGATTTGACACCCCCAAGATTAGGCTTACGAGTATGTGTCCGGAACTAGTTTCGACCGTCTGGGGGCGACGCCGATGCATGGACATGCCATTGGTCAAAAGACCTCAGCGCAGGTGCGTTCCATAGTCACCGATTTACCGCGGGCCTACACGCACGGTCCTTAATCGACAAGCCGGAAATACTATCTTGAGACTCCATTCTCAATGCAAATTACCCGTAGGTCTCAATTCAACACCATATCCCGGTATGGTTTCATCATATAACATCCTTGTTCATCAAATGCCCATTCGGGCTATCATAAGAGACTTGTCACATTTTGACTTAAAAGTCTAACTAATTTAGCATGGCTAAGCATTTCTAAGCATTTTACCAAAATGGGCTATCAAGGTAGATATCAAAATAACCAAGGAATGGTAATGCATCAATTAGGTTGTCACACAACTCTTATCACCTAATGCAGTATATAAAGCAAAGGTGATATAAAGCTTTTTAAAAACACAAGGAATGTTTTAATGAACCGGGCTTGCCTTGATTGGCGAAATATCCCGACTTCGGACGACGGATCGCGAGCACTCGGAGCTAGGATCAACCAAATAGCCTTCTTCCGGCGGCTTGATCAACAACTTCTCGATCACCTTCGTTCACTATACGAAATAATAATACATGCTTAACATGATGCCATGCATATAAACATGATGCGTGAGAGTGCATGAAAAGATAAACATTTGAGTACAACTTTTCTTCACGATAAAGTTGTAATCCAACAAAACCAACTTGTTGAACTACTCTACGAGATATCATCACCATTGCCTAAGGAGTTCTCAAGGACCACTTGATAACGGCATGGTTTTAGGGTTCACAAAACAATCCAAAATTCACCCAAAACCCTAGGTTATAAGACATAAAACAATTTATTCAACACATGAAATAATAGAGCATGAATTAATAAATATTTTAACTTTCTCTAAACAAGCTCAAAATTTTTT
Organism: Hyparrhenia diplandra; assembly: GCA_015847255.1. Taxonomy (NCBI): domain Eukaryota; kingdom Viridiplantae; phylum Streptophyta; class Magnoliopsida; order Poales; family Poaceae; genus Hyparrhenia; species Hyparrhenia diplandra. The sequence continues at coordinate 239,108 of JADLZK010008733.1, forward strand.
GTACAGGTAGATCATGTCATAAAACAGTACCAAAATAATTTTCATGATTTTTGGATAAATAAAATAATTATTAAAAATCAAAGGAAGATGCATTTTTCAATTAAAATTTGTATTTTTAAATCATGTTAAAAGTTTTCAAAATTCAAGTTTCATATTTTTCATGGATAGACATACCCATGGGAAGACTACACAAAAATTTTCAGAATTTTTGAGCTAGTATTTGAATTTATACAAAATTTGGAAAATCGGACACTATTCAAATTAAAGAAATTGAATAAAACAATTCAAAATTGAAAAAGGGTTTCGGGTTGAATTTGGCCTGTTATGTGCATGGCCCATTACTATTCCTGGCGTCGTCATTCATGATGGGCTGGTCTACGGTGAATAATGACAAAACCGCCCGGTGGAGCAGTGGTGTTGGGCCTACCAGAGCGCTACGGTGCTTGGCCGGGCATTGTATTTGCCGGGCGGCGCGTGCTCACGGCGACGCTAGCGGTGCTCATCCATGGGCGCGGGCCGCGTTCGGTGCGGTGATGGACGAAAAGGAAAACGCGAGAGAAGGAGGGCGGCGAGGAGCTCACCGTGATGCTAGAACAAGGCTTGTTCGGCGGAGCTAGGGCCGAGGTAGGTCGGCGGCGATGGCGCCGCGGCGGCGGGCGCGCAAGAACGATGTTCCCGGCGTGTTGGGGTCACGGTGGGAAAAAGGACGAAACCGGTCATGACTACGTCATCGAGAGGGAGGGAAAACACGAGGAAGTGCAAGCTAAAGCTCACGGAGCGAAGCCGCCGACGGCGAGGTGTGGCGGCGATCCGAACAGCGGCGAGGAAGAAACGGCGGCGAGGCGACTCCGACGATGAGAGGTTGTCGGTCTAGGCTCAAAAGAAGCGTGGGCGAGTTGCGGTGGCTGCGGGCAAGCTGGCTAGGTGAGGGATGGTGCGACGGCGACGAACGAGCGGCGGCGGCGGACGGGGCGATTCCGACGGAAATGGAAGAAAGGGAAAAACGGCGGCCCGGCGTCCCTATTTATAAGAAGGGGAGGTTGGACAGGTGGGAGCGACGCCGCTGAAGCCCCTCGGCTGGTCGGTTTCGCGAGAGGTCGACGGTGGGCGGCGCGCGGCGGTTGGCGGCGGCGGTGGCGGCCGGCCATAGGGCCGAGCAATCTGTAGCAGCCCGATTCCAAACCCTAATTTCCAAATTACTCCCAAAATTTGAACTGAACTCAAAATTTCCCAAAAGTAACTTGCCTTAATTTTTAAGATCTACAATTTTCACAATTGGAGCATTTTCAAATTCAGCCTAGAAATATGACTTTTGAAATGCAGCTCAAAATTTTGAAATTTGAATTCAAAATTACTTTTAAAATTATGTAACAACTTGAAAAACTTTGTACATGACTTTTTGTTCCTCTCAACAAGATCTACAAACTAGCTTTTGAAATTTTTCTCAAATTATGCTTAGATTTTGAAATATAGAAAAGGGGGCGATTAGGGTTTTGATAAAATTCAAAATTACTTTAAAATTTTGAACTAAACTTTGAAAACTCAAAATACCAACTTTGTTCAAAATTGAAAACTCTACCTTTTTGCTTTAATAACCATACCCAAATTCTTGATAAATTTTGAAATAAAGAAAAGGGAACAAATTAGGGTTTTAGAAACTAGGGTTTCCGACAAAGGGGAATAGTTCCCGAATCGATTCCTCTCGCGTCTTTTCGACCGACAATGCATCCAACATAAAATAAACTTATTTTAGTTCAATGCAACACAGGGTGGGCTAATCATGCATGCTGCAATGATCATGATGACATGTCATGTTTTAGTGAAAATAACACCAAGGGTGTTACACCATTGACCTCAAGACACTAGTAACGAAATGATTTTTGCGTGATGCCTAAAAATCTTTTCCGTGGCGGCATACAGTTTGCCCGTCACGGTTAATGTACCGCCACTTCAGTTTTATTTTTCGTGGCGGGCATTTTCTACCCGCCACGCAAAATTGATTTTTCCGTGGTGGCACCTTTAACACGCCCGCCACGGAAAATAGTGTATTTTCCGTGGCGCATTTAAAACATGCCCGCCACGGTAAATCGATTAACCGTGGCGGGCACAATAAAAAGCCCGCCACCGAAAATGGCCGAAGCCCAAATGGCCCAAGCGGCGCGGTCGTGTAACATGGCAGCGGCGCCCTCGTTCTCCACGGATAAAGCGACAACGACATCCTCTCCGCGGATCCGCGGCGGCGCGCCTCATCCTCCACGGATCCGTCGTTTGCGCCCTCTTCCCACGGATCCGCCCGGGGCCCACGGATCCGACGATTCCGCGGTCGAAGGCGGCGGCCCGTCCTCGGTGGCCGTGCATGGATCCATCAGGGGGTGAGCGGACGCGCATGGATCCGGGCGGCGTCGACGGCGATGGGGCCACCGGATCGGGAATGGACTCGCCGGGTGGGCTTGAAAGCGGGCTCACGGCGGGCTCATTGGATTTTTTTGTTTTTAAGGATTAACCATGGCGGGCATTGTAATGCGCCCCGCACGGTTAATCAATTTATGGTGGCGGGCCGCGGTGGACCGCCACGGTTATCTCGCGATTAACCGTGACCTTATCAGTAACGGGTTCACACATGCCCGCCACGGAAATCGTAAAGTGCGGCCACACGCAAAGAAATTCGTTACTAGTGGCAAGAGGCCCTGTGAAGGCAGCCCGCAGCTTGTCAAAAGAGACGCCAATGTTTGAAAACTAGATATGACTTTCTCCGGTAATTCAGCCATCCACTTGTTGTTGTAGTTCCATCGACCTCTCAGGCTGCATCGTTGCATGTAGTTTTCCTCCAATATATCAACCGGAAACTATCAATAAAGAAAAAAACCCATTCGTACGTTTGCTGTTGGTGAGTCTCTACATCACACATGTTCTCCTTTTGCTTCATCCAAATTACCTATTACCTATATAGAGAGATAGTTCGTAGTCATGCATATATATAGATCATGTCACAATGAAAGAAGGGCTCTAGGCTCTATTTTGCTAGACATGCATGATGAATGAACAGTTTGGATCCAAGCAAAATGTCATGTTCACTTTTGCATGAAGAATCTTTCGGTTTCTATATATTATACAGACATGGAGGACAATCATAGCAATTTTCCTGTTTCAAGCATATTTTCATTTTTGTTAGGTAAACGAATAACAACTCTCTCTATTCTAAATTATACTGTAACAAGTTGACTTTTCTAAATACCCAATTCTCAACGCAGAAATTTGGCACAAGATCTGGTCGTGAATGAGTGGCAAAGTAGTAATAAAGAACCTCACGCTCATAACATGGTAAAATTATTCGTGTGACCAAGCTAATAAGCTTGTCGTCCAGAGGAAATCTATCTGTTACAATCAGCCACCACTACATGGTTGACAAACTACGACGAAAAAAGAAGATCGAGCGAGGATCGGATGAGGGATGCCTAGAAGCACCAGTGCAACCAAAGTGACATCTACGGTGCTCGAGTGGCAGATTTTTAACTCTGGTCATTTTTGTATCCTGTGTCACAGTAAGATGAAGATGTTCAGGTCTATTTGGGCTTGCTATTGGTTTGAGCTAAAATGTACCGATTGGTTGTTGCTTTGGGTTTGGTTTGGATTCCTCGTGAAAACAGTTTAATTGGGCAGCAAGTTTGTCCCGAACAAACTAAAAAAAAAGTCTGTCCTGAACGCTGAACTCCTGATTCCCGAACGTGGCAGCCATCAGAACCGAGCGAGCGCTTGAGCTAATGCAGGCAGGCAGCCATGTTCTTAGAGAGATGCTAATCTTGTCCCAAATAAACGTCTGTGCTCTCTGCCGTTTGTGTTTTTGTTTCATGACAAATCTTATTACGACAATTCTCAGTTAAGGAAACATGTGCTTAAAACTGGCAGACTTTGAGTTTCATCTTCAACATGCAGAAATTAATGAGATATTCTTCATTCCAAACTGAACAAAGTGTCTCTTCCAGATGTTGAGCATAGTGACCTTTGGAAAGATTTTGCAACAACGAATGCATGAGCCGGCAGGTAGGTTGTTCATTGCCCACACATATATGTAACAAACTTAGAGTCCTTGTTTCAATACCATATGCATGACTAGACACTATCTCTATATATGGACTTAGCTAGTTTATTAGATGAAACAAACTGAGAGTAGATATGATCAAGAAGAAATATCAGTAACAAGAGGATCAAGTCCTAACTGATCTTTATTAATTGTTTCACCTTAGATATGGGAGGAAAACAACATGGCAACAATGCCATTAACTGATTGAGCACAATGATCATGGTTTTGGTGGACCTCTCAGAGACCCTCACTAGCACGAGACTATTCACTCGGCTGTCGCGGCATGCTTTTGTCTTGCGGACTTTGATAATAGTCCACACTAGAAGAAATCATCTAAACAAGTGGAAGTTTACAATGTATCAGTGTGCATTGTGTTGGCACCTTTTGGGCTATGGTATAAATATTGTATCGTGTACACTTAGGACGTGTAAGGGTACTTGTTGACCCCTAATACTGTGTATTCAGTGGTTGTCGCCTTCATTGAACAATTTATTGGTTCGTGAGAACTCAACTCATCAACTTAAACATGTTTTAGAAAAAACAATTGAATCTCGTTTTTGCTTGTGTTCTTGATTCACAAATAGGGATGACTAGTCCAACTGGGGTGGATGTCTTTTGATCGAAAGCCGATTTGTGAGTTATAGTTAAGTTTCTACTAAGCCAAGAATTATGTTCCATTGACACAAGATTTGAACACTATCATTTTTCCATCACCTTCTTGAGGGGTTTTTAGTTTTAATATTTACTACTACCGTCCATTGTTTACACGAGTATTGCCGTCGGTAATAACCCCAATTATCACCGTTGACTTTCATCAATAAAAGATCACCGGTGATAATCTCTTTCAAATACTGGTGATGAACCTAGTGTTACAGCTCCTTGTGAAGATAGTTTAATTGGACAGCGATTCTGTCCTAAAAAAAAAGTCTGTCCTAAATGCTGAACTCCTGATTCCTGAATGTGGCAGCCATCAGAACCGAGCGAGCGCTTGACCTCATGCAGCCAGCCAGCCATGTTCTCAGAGATGCTAATCCTCATCCCAAATAAACCTCTGTGCTCTCTGCCGTTTGTGTTATTGTTTCATGACAAAGCTTATTACGATAATTCTCAATTAAGGAAACATGTGCTGAAAATTGGCAAACTTTAAGTTTCTTGTTAACATGCAGAAATGAGATATTCTTCATTCCAAACTGAACAGAGTGTCTCTTCCAGATGCTGAGCATAGTGACCTTTGGAAAGATTTTGCAACAACGAATGCATGAGCCGGCAGGTAAGCTATTCATTGGCCATACATATATGTAACAAACTTAGAGCCCTTGTTTCAATACCATATGCATGACTAGACACTATCTCTCTATATATAGACTTAGTTTATTAGATGAAACAAACTGAGAGTAGATATGATCAAGAAGAAATATCAATAACAAGAGGATCAAGTCCTAACTGATGATCTTTATTAATTGTTTCACCTCAGATAACAGATATGGGAGGAAAAAACAACATGGCAACAATGCCAATAGCTGATTGAGCAGAATGATCATGGTCCGTGTGGACCTCTCTCTGAGACCCTCACTAGCATGAGGCTATTCACCCGGCTGTTGCACCATGTTTTTGTCTTGCGGACTCTGGTAATAGTGCACACCAGAAGAAATCCTCTAAACAAGTGGAAGTTTATAATGTATCAGTGTGCATTGTGTTGTTACCTTTTGGACTATGGTATATATCTTATATCGTGTGTACCACTTAGGACCTGTCTAAGAGTACTTGTTGACCCCTGACACTGTGTATTCGGTGGTTGTCGCCTTCATTGAACAATTTATCGGTTCGTGAGAACTCAACTCATCAGCTTAATCATTTTTTAGGAAAATCAATTGAATCTCCTTCTTGCTTGTGTTCTTGATTCACAAATAGGGATGACTAGTCCAACCGGGTGGATGTCTTTTGATCGAGCCGAATTGTAAGTTCTTGTTAAGTTTCTACTAAGCCAAGAGTTATGTCCAATTGACACAAGATTTGGACACTATCATTTTTCCATCACCTTCTTGAGTTTTTTAAGTTTTAATATTTTGTTACTACTACCGCCCATTGTTTACACGAGCATTGCCGTCGGTAATAACCCCAATTATCACCGTGGACTTTCATCAATAAAAGACCAGCGGTGATAATCTCTTCCAAACTACTGGTGATGAGTCTAGTGATCATTTCTCTGCCATGGTGGCTGCGGTGAGATATAGGCACTGAGAGCCTTGGGTTTGACCAAATTCTACTAGAAAATAGAACAGAAATAGAAGCATGGTGATGTTAAGGAGTAGCATGCAATCAAATAAAATAGTAGCTTTATTTTTTTAGATTAATGGTAGCTTTAATTTGACATTTAGCCCTCTAACCATCCATAACAGTTTTGGTATTTAGCCAAATCAAGCATTATACTTTTAGTATAAAAGATTTTTTAAAAAAAGATTGCAGTTTTGGCATGTAGCACCAAACAATGCATGGTATAATTTGGTATGTAGCACAGAAAATCATTTACTTATGAGCTAAGGTTTCATTACTTAGGAGCTAAGTTTTCATTACCACAAAAACCAATAAATCTGTTATATTTAAACCCTTGTTCACTGTGGAAAAATCATCGATCCCCTCCAAATCGCGGTCACGCAAGTGAAAAGCCGAGACATCAATGGAGGGCCAGGCAATCGCCGCCGCCGCCGTCCGGGACCAGGCCGCCCTGTGCCTGCTCCTCCTCCGCCACCTCGGAGGTCTGGACAACGGAATGCCCACCGCCAACCTCGCCTTCTCACCGATCTCCTTCCACTCCACGCTCTCCCTGCTAGCCGCCGGCGCCTCTGGCGCCACACGCGACCAGATCGCCGCATTCCTCGGCCCCGCGGGCGCAGAGGCACACGCCGCGCTGGCCTCGAAGGTCGCGTCCGTCGTCCTCGCCGGCCACGATGACGGCGGGGACAGGGAGTCGAAGGTCCGGTCCGCCACGGGCGTCTGGATCGACGCCTCGCTACGCCTCAGCCCTGCCTTCGCCAACACAGCCGCCGCCGTCCACAGGGCCGAGGCACGGTCGCTGAACTTCAGCGGCAATCCCAGGAGGCGGCGACGAAGATCAACGAGTGGTTCGAGCGCACCACCGGCGGCCTCATCAAGAACATGCTCCCCGAGGGCGGCTGCGACAGCTCCACGGCCGTCGTCGTCGGCAACTCGGTCTACTTCGACGGCTACTGGCGCGAGCCCTTCAACCCGGAGTACACCGAGGAAGGTCCGTTCTACGTCGTCGACGACGACGCGTCGCAGGACCACGCCGTCGTCCGCGTTCCGTTCATGAGCGGGAGTTACAGGCACAGACACATGCAGGTCGGCGTCCACACCACTGACGGTGGCGGCTTCAAGGTCCTGCGCATGCCCTACCGTGGTGGCGGCGACGGTGGCAGGGAGTTTGCCATGTACATCTACCTCCCCGACGACCTCGACGGCCTTCCAGCCCTCGTGCGAGCGCTCAGTGCCAGCCCAGACACGCTCCTGGGCAGGTCCGTCGTGCCGGAGCATCCCACCGTCGTGGTGGACAACCTCAAGATCCCCAAGTTCGAGGTGTCTCTGACGGTGGAGGCGTCGAAGATGCTGCAGAGCCTCGGACTGGACCTGCCCTTCCGTTCCTCCGGCGACTCGTTCTCGGAGATGCTGACCACGCCGGCGCCGCCGGTTGCCTTGTCGTCTGTGGTGCACCAGTGTGTCGTCAAAGTGAAGGAGAGCGGGACCATGGCCGCCGCTGGCACCATGGCCGTGATGATGGGGTCTTCCTTGTCCCGTGATCCCACTGTGGACTTCGTCGCGGATCACCCATTCGCCTTCTTCCTCATGGATGATGTTAGTGGCGTGGTGGTTTTCGCAGGCCATGTCATCAATCCTTTGCTTGCACCGGTGCCATGATTACCTGCTCTGTTAGCTACTCTGGGATCGATGCCTCGGCTCTGCATGCCAGAATAATTTGTCCATCCATTAGTTAAGCCTTTGGTTCTGTTGGATCGGCAGTGTATTTTTGTTGATGCAAATGTGGAATCTGTCATTCAATTTGGGCAGGGATCGCAAAGTTCGGGTAATATATCTCAGCTCGTTGGGTTTTTCAATGGGGGAAACTCGTCCACCTTGATGAAGTTCACTCTCCGCATCAACATGGGTGCTCGTATTTTTCTGGTTTTATTCCAGAATTTAACAGCGATATTGAATTCTTTATTTGGTAGAAACATGTTTGTCGACAGCGAAGGTGTTGGTGACTGACTTTCCTATCCAACTCAATTCTTTAGAGGTGCTAATAAGGGTAGGGTACCCCATTGTTATTGAGTTCTCATATTTGTTCTCTTTGCCTCATCTAAACTACCTATATAGAGATTGTAGCTAGTGACGCATAGGATGACGATAACTCTAGCTTGTTGATATTAAAAGCTAGTGGTTGTTTTAATAAATATGTATAGGGTCTGTTTGGTTTCCTCAAGACTAGAGACTAATTTTTAGTCTCATTTAATTCAAAAATTACCAAATATAGGGACTAAAAAGAGGAACTAGTGATCCCATTTAGTAGTCCCTCAAGAGGAGCTAATTGAGACTATTGGTCTCACTTAGTCCCTAGTCCTATCAATCCAAATACCCCCATAGTCATATAGACAAATAGTTTGGTTAGAAGCATGCATCAATTTCTTTTTCTGATTAACCGTCAAAATTAATCCTTCTGATTGAGGAAATTCCCTGCTTTAGCCTTTTATTCATAAGCATGATGATGCACATCCCAACCTTGAGGCCTTCGGCACGTTTTGTCTGGATGTATCAAGAATTGATGATATTCTTATCTGACCACACTGAGAGGATTGTGCCAAACAACCACTGAACTACTAATAAAGTGTACTCAGCGTAGTTGCAATTTCTTCTGTGCAACAGGCTAAAATGTACTTCAAATTGCCAAAGCTACGTGTTTCTCATCCATGTTTATGAAAACATAAATGAAAGATGCTTCATGCTAAAGTGAACAAGGCATTTTGCTTGGACCTTGGAGATTACATAGAGATTGTTCGCTTGTAGGACACGCATGTCTAGTAAGCTATGGCTACAAAGCTACAATCTAGGAACCCTTCTTTCATTTGTCACCATGGTTTATGCATGACTAGGTACAATATCTCTTTATAAGTTGTACTGTTGTAGTTTAGATGAACAGAACAGATATGAGAGAACTCAACAACAATGAGGGACCAAGTAGTTAACAGAGCTGGTAATCATGGCAGTGTCCCAACTATTTGACACAACCAAAGGCAGTGTCCCAAGTATTTGTTTCTGCAGTCAACAATGACACAAACGATTCAGTTAATTACTCTCTGATCCAACAGAACCAAAGGCTTTATGGACGGATAGAAGACAGCCCAGGCATCACAGAGTAGCTCCCGGAGCTGGTAATAATCATGGATTCATGGCAGTGTCCCAAGCAAAGGATTGATGACATGTCCGGCGAAAACCACCACGCCACTGACATCCTCCATGAGGAAGAAGGCGAATGGGTGATCCGCGACGAAGTCCACAGTCGGAGTCGGATCACTGTACATGGAAGACCCCGCCATCAAGGCCACGGTGCCAGCGGCGGCCACGGTCCCGCTCTCCTTCACTTTAACGACGCACTGGTGCACCACAGACGACAAGGCCACGGCCGGCGCCGGCGGGGTCAGCATCTCCGAGAACGAGTCGCCGGAGGAACGGAAGGGCAGGACCAGCCCGAGGCCCTGTAGCATCTTCGACGCCTCCACCGTCAGCGACACCTCGAACTTGGGGATCTTGAGGTTGTTCACCACAGCGGTGGGATTCTCCGGCACGCCGGACCTGCCCAGGAGCGTGTCTGGGCTGGCACTGAGCGCACGCACGAGAGCTGGCAGGCCGTCACGGTCGTCCGGGAGGTAGATGTACATGGCGAACTCCGTCCCGTTGCCGCTCCCGCCACTGTAGGGCATGCGCAGGACCTTAAATCCCCGCCGGCGGCGTGGACGCCGATCTGCATGGACTTGTGGTTGGAATTGCCACTCATGAACGGCACGCGGACGACGGTGTGGTCCCGCGACGCCGCGTCGTCGACGACGTAGAAAGGGCCTTCCTTGGTGTCCTCCGGGATGAAGGGCTCGCTCCAGTAGCCGTCGAAGTAGATCGAGTTGCCTACGACGACCGCCGTGGAGGCGTCGTCGCAGTCGCCCTCCGAGAACATGTTCTTGATGAGGCCGCCGGTGGTGCGCTCGAACCACTGGTTGATCTCCGCCGCCGCCTCCCTCGGATTCCCGTGAAAGTTCACCGATCGTGCCAGCGCCTTGTGGACCGTGGCGGCCGTGTCGGCGAAGGCAGGGCTGAGGCGTAGCGAGGCGTCGACCCAGACGCTCGTGGCGGACCGGACCTTCAACGACTCCCCCGTCATCCCCGCCGGCGAGGACGGTGGACGCGACCTGGAGGCGAGCGCGGCGTGTGCCCTCCGCCCGCGGGGCCAAGGAATGTGGCGATCTGATCGCGCGTGGCGCCCGATGCGCCGGCGGCCAGCAGGGGAGAGCGTGGAGTAGAAGGAGATCGGCGAGAAGGCGAGGTTAACGGTGGGCATTCCATTGTCGAGGCCTCCAAGGTGGCGGAAGAGGAGCAGGCACAGCGCCGCCTGGTCCCGCACGGCGGCGGCGGCGGCGGCGACGACTGACTCGCCGGGTGGCACGCCATTGGTACCACTGCTTTCTGAATTTCTGCTCAACGTTGTCTTGATGTGCATGCAGTTTTGTAGACTCATTTGGCAGTAAATATTATGAAGGGGAATTAACAACACCATGGCTATGATAAAGATGCAGGAGATGCATGCCATGTTCTTCTGAAACCGACGGCAGTTAGCACTACATGATGAGGTGAATCGCATTGTTGCTAATTCGTTGTTTGATGACTCCAATATGTGGTTGATCGAGTTCCTTCCCATTCTGATTACACTCGATGAGTTCTTCTCCTTAATCATATTCATATATGAAGGAACAAAAGGCCTGCAACCACTGTAGAGATACAGAATATATATATATATAGAGAGAGAGAGATCATATAGAAGGTAGAAACGTGTAAAATAATGCATGTATAAGTATGACCTTCCTTACGCATCACGCGACTTAGTTGTCGGTCGGATTCACTACTTCAAAATACCTGACGAATAAAACGCAATCGATTAATTTAGGGGTATTTCGTGATATTTTGGGCTAGGGCTATTAGCACTAACCAGGAGTAAACCACAAGATCTATAACGTGAACGCATTAGTGGATTAGTGACTAACCATAATCTTCAAGATAGTCTGTCATCGAGAGTTGTAGAAGAGATCAATGAGAGTACCCTTCCTCTAGTCAAGAGGAGGACGCCTTCTGGATGTCGGTCTAGATCGGATCTTAGAATCAAACACAATATTTGCTAAACCTCACAACGTTCATGGAGCAGAGTTAAAAAAAAACGAGAGCAGAGCAGTGTCCCAAACACCCCTATAACTATATATATAGCTTTGTATTCCTAGAAGTCTAAAACACGATAATGCCCACGCCCAGGCATGCTCTCAGATGCATCACAAATTCAATTATATCCTTTTCTGGGCAACTTTAAGATCAAATGTATAGTGCTAAATTACTACCGCTTACGTTCTAAATTATAATTTGTTTAACTTTTTAAACTTAAGTTTGACCGCTCGTCTTATTTAAAAAAAAATATGCAAACATAGTCAAATTTAAGTCATTTTTAAGGACCTTTTGTTAATAAAGCATGCCACAACAAAAGAAATAATATTTTGCACAAAATTTTGAATAAGACGAGAGGTCAAATTTGGGGTTGAAAAAGTCAAACGAACTACAGTTTATAACAGATTTATTAGTAATAGAATGTACTAACTGGTTCATTTTTCCTCGACGAAGCGAGCAGGAATATGCCTAAAACTGGCAGGAATATGCCTAAAACTGGCAAACATAGTACTAAAACCGGTGTTGCTAAATCGCGGACGTCCCGCGAGTTATGTTAACCTCGCGGACGATCCGACCAACCAAACTTTCCTATCTAGGAAAGTACGTATTCCCGCTTTTATCCTTTTTAGAAAGCTGAGGCGCATCCGACATTGCGTAGCAGTCTTCCTTTTCTTTTTGCATGCGCTGATGTCAGCTTAAAAAGCAAAACATTTTTTAAAAACTACTATAACTCTTGAATGGTGTATCCGTTTTAATTCCGTCGCACCCGGTGTGTTCTACACGATGAAACGAACAAAACTAGATCCTACTTGACTATCTTTTGAAGATTTTTTTTTTTTTGATTTTTCTAATATCAATTGTTATGTTTTTATAAGTTATATACTATAAGTTATAAGTATATGTTAGACAGTACATCTTATAGTTTGGTTTTTCTGTTATGTTCTATAAGTCATACAATATAAGTTATACGTATATGTTAGACAGTACATCTTCTAGTTTGGTCTTATTGTTATGTTCTATAAGTTATACACTATAAGTTAGACAGTGCATCTTCTAGTTTGGTCTTATTGTTATGTTGTATAAGTTATACGTATAAGTTACACAGTACATATTATAGTTTGGTCTTATTGTTATGTTCCATAAGTTATACACTATAAGTTATACATATATGTTAGACAATATACATCTCGTAGTTTGGTCTTTCTGTTATGTTCTATAAGTTATACAGTATAAGTTAGACAGTACATCTTCTAGTTTGGTCTTATTGTTATGTTCTATAAGTTATACGTATAAGTTAGATAGTACATATTTGTAGTTTGGTCTTATTGTTATGTTTTATAAGTTATACATTATAAATTATACGTATATGTTAGACAATACATCTTGTAGTTTGATCTTTCTGTTATGTTCTACTCCCTCCGTCCCTAAATAGATGTCATTCTCGCTTCCTAAGAAGTCAACGTTTTCAAACTGCCGGCAATTATATATTAAAATATATAAATATTTATGCTAAGTAATTAGTATCATTGGAAAGATCTTTAAGTCTAGTTTTTAATAAATTTATTTAAAAATATAAATGTTGCACACATTTTCTACAAACCTAGTCAAAGTTGAGAAAACTTGACCCAAGCACGCATCCCATAGTGACATCTAAAAAGGGACGGAGGGAGTATAAGTTATACATATATGTTAGAAAGTACATCTAGTTTGGTCTTATTGTTATGTTCTATAAGTTATACAATATAAGTTATACATATATGTTAGACACTACATCACCTAGTTTTGTCTTGTTGTTATGTTCCATAAGTTATACACTATAAGTTAAAAGTATAAGTTAGACAATACATGTTGTAGTTTGATCTTATTGTTATGTTCTATAAATTATACACTATAAGTTATACGTATATGTTACACAGTACATATTGTAGTTTTGGTCTTTATGTTATGTTCTATAAGTTATATAATATAAGCTATACATATATGTTAGACAGTACATGTCGAAGTTAGGTCTTATTGTTCTTCTATAAATTATACACTATAAGTTATATGTATATGTTACACAGTACATCTTATAGTTTGGTCTTTTTGTTATGTTCTATAAGTTATATAATATAAGTTATACATATATCTTAGACAATACATGTCATAGTTAGGTCTTCTTGTTGTTCTATAAATTATACACCATAAGTTATACGCATATGTTACACAAGTACATCTTGTAGTTTGGTTTTTTCTGTTATGTTCTATAAGTTATATAATATAAGTTATACATATATGTTAGACGATTGCATGTCATAGTTAGGTTTTATTGTTGTTTCATAAGTTGTTTGGTTTTTCTGTTATGTTCTATAAATTACATTATAAGTTATATATATATGTTGGACAAGTACACGTCGTAGTTAGGTCTTATTGTTGTTTTATAAGTTATACAATATAGGTTATATGTATAACTTATACGTATATGACTTAATACTATTATAAAGTTGCTTTTATTTTATCTTCCCACCCATTACTATCCCTATACCACTATCCCCTGAATGATTTGTCTCCCAAAAAAGGAAAAAAATCGCCAAAAAAATGCCGTAACTTAAGGCGTAAGAAAGAGAATGAAAAAAAAAAAAAAGGAAAGGAAAGTTAATATACATAATTTGCAATTAGAAAAAAAAAATCAAGAAAAATAAAATCTCCAAAACATAGTCAAGTGGGATCTAGTTTTATTCGTTTCGTCACGTAGAACACATCGGTCCGGACGGAATTAAAACGGATACACCATTGAAGAGTTATAGCAGTTTTTAAAAAAATATTTCGCTTTTTAAGCTTAGGTCAACAATGACATCAGCACATGCTGGAAAAAAAAAAAAAAAAAGAGCAATGGAAAGAGAGCGGGAGGGAGAAGAAAGAGAATAAAAAAGACAAGCGGCGGTCGGATCGTCCGCGAGTTAGATTAACTCGCGGACGATCGCGAAGTAGACATTGCGTACTAAAACTGGCAAACATTAATGTGCTTCTTCTCAATGTCTATAACTAGAGATAGTCAAATATAACTGAGATTCTTCATGCCGAAATGAAAAGAGCATGTCACCGAGCAGCGAGCATATAGCGATCTTTGGAAAGCGCAACAACACATACATGAGCAGGTTGGTAGAATGCGGCTATTCATTTGAGACGCATGTCTAATAAGCTAAAGAGTCTAATGACTAGCCACTACTAGCTTCTATATATATGGTTTAGTTTAGATCAAGCAAACTGAGAAGATGTGATTGAGATCGAGGAACTCCATCGACCAATTCCTATTTCCTTATCAAATGTTTCGCTTTAGATATTTGAGGAAAACAATATGGCAGCAATGGTAGCAACTAATGAACCACAATTATCATGTTTCTGGCTCTCTACTAGGTGACCTCGACACACATAGAGGCAACATGCTTCTGTTTCCGCTGTCTATCCTGGCTCACGGATCTTTTGTTAACTGTAGTTAATAGGCTAGTTGTTGTAGGTTGTAACGATGGTGGATTGGGAGCTTTGGCTTGAACTGTCAGCGGCGTGGAGGCGGTGCCGTTAGCGGCAGCATGCTTGTGAGAGGGATTGCGGCGAGCTGACAGCGAGAGCGAGAGAGTTAGAAGCGCCAGGCGCCATAGAGAGATATAAATCTCAATCCTGGGCTAAGAGTTAGAGGCGCTAGGCGCCATAGGGAGATATAAATCTCAATCCTGGGCTAAGCGCTTTCATTAATCTGAGTGGGACATAAAGTCTGTACATAAACAATCTTAACAACTCTTGATATCTTAATCCTAGCAGACTCCACAATATACTTCTAACCGACCATATCTTGAGACTTCCCGACCATAACAACACATTTATGGCTTCTTCCCTAACTCAACATTCTAAATCTCTAAGGGCTATATACTCTGAAAACAACTAATATATGACGTCTTCACTAACTCAAACCAAAATAGAGTGTGTTTTATCCTTGTGCTGGTGAGAAAGAATTAGGGTTAGATAGAAGGTTTGAATGAGAGATTTTGATTCACCAAATCTCAAATAGAGAGTGATGTTCCTAGTGTATGCTAGCCTCTATCATTGTTGCCTCCCACCTCTACTATTTCTTCATCTTATAGTGGGTTGTTCATCATTGTTATACTAAATTTCCTATTTTTTTGTGAGCTTTCAATCCATTTAAAGATACTTGATCATATCCACTATTTAAAAGTAATGTTGTAACAACTTTATTATAAAACGTTTATGTGATGAATTCAGACTATGTTTCGTATTGTTGGATACCATTCTGAATGTGATGAAAATGTGGATGATTCGAGTTCTCCCTTCTATTGAGATCAATGGTGTTGAAGTGTGTTTAATGTTGTAATATCGCTAAGAAGCAAAATTGCATTTTTGACATTTGGTCGGAGCTGCATGTGACAGTTTTGGTATTTAGCCAAAAGAATCCTTGGGTGAGTTAAAAATAGTATCAAACTTGTTATTTAGCCCACAAATAATGCAAGCAAGTTTTGGTATTTACTAGCAAAAAAAATGAAACCATTTACTTATGAGTCAATATAAGGTTCATAATAAAATAGACCAAATATATTCTATCTTTTTTTTTTTTTTTTTGAGAATAAATATATTCTATCTACTATCAACTGGATCCCTCTGAGAATTCCCTACTATAAACTCTATATGGGAACGATTATAAAAAAATAAAAATTAGGGGTTACTTTCACCGAAAAATCACACTACTTGCATTGTGTGCTACTTTGCAACTATTATCCTCGTCTCCTTTCCCGTTCGATGGCAGTCGTCATGGCCGAAGAGGGACGATGTGTCCATGCCAGACTCCCCTTCGCAAACTCGGAAGTCTCGACAAGGGAATGCCCACTAACAACCTCGCCTTCTCACCTGATGCTCACCGGTACTCAGAGAATCTCTGTAGTGCAATACAATGATCTTTTTTTTTAAAACGAAACACAATCATCTGATTAATACACTGCACATTGAAACTCGATCTCTGGGCTAGTCAATGGTGATTGTGGGTGGAACAGTTTGATGATTTCGTTTTCAAGAAAATTTATGCCCTTCATCTGTCATTAAATAAGTTTCTGTACCATATATATATGGAAAGGTATTCTAGGAACAAAGAAATATTTTTTCCCAATGACATTTAGCAAAAAAAAAAAAGGTAAACAAAAGGTGGGTCATAGGCAATCATAATAAAAAGGTGCCATGATTCGTATTAATTTTAGTGAGGAAAATAAGATTCAAAATCATTAATGTGATACCTGATATTGAATAGTATATATTGTCACATTTCATGCACGGCATCAGAATTGGTGAACTTTACAGTGAAGATTGTAGTACGGAAGAGAGATTTTCGGAAATCATCAGAACTTGAAACATTGTTATCTTTAAGTCAATATAGTTTTGGATGAGCCAATTGCAGAGAATGAATGCTTAATTAATTCAGTCCAGCATAGTTCAATTTTAATTCTAAGGTCATGTCAGGCTTATCTTCTTGGCAATTCCATAAACAGGCAAGTACATGGTGTGCATACCTAGATGTAGGCATGTGGGAGGCACTGCACGGGGCCACGCTGCATGGCCGAGCAGGGCATGCTCTTGCCGGGGAGGGCGTGGTGCGGCTCCTGAGCACGCTAGGACTGTCGCCGCTCCCACATGGGGCAAGCCCAAGCTGCCGCTCCCGCATGCTGCGTTCGCTCCAACCTCGCTCTCCCCTCTCCTCCTTCCTCTATCTCTGCCGCTGTACATGTCCGGCAAGGCGGGATGGCGTCGCCGCCGTGCGGAAGGGGCCGCAAGCGCTGGGGTTTTCCCTCACCGCACTGATACGCCCGTTCGAGAAGGATCGTGCCTGTGCGGTGTGCCTAATGCGTCGTGGCGGGTAGCCACGGCGTCGGCGGCGAGAGTCGGGCGGACGCGTATGGTGCCGGTAAGCGCCACCTGGCTGCGTAGGAGGCCGCAGAGCCGAGAGACGAGCGGCGTCGGTGGAATATCGGAGGGGGGGATGGGCGTGTGATTGACCCGCGCGTCGGCTGGATGGGAGAGCGAGGCGTCGAAACCGGGTTGATTTTTTCTAAATTCGAGGGTTTTTTGTAAAATGGCGGGCTTGCCCGATCCGAGCCGTTCGCGTCGACGGATCGGACGGCCGTGAAAGCGGGCGACATGGCCACGCCGGTCGGCCGACTTTTGGTGCGAGATTCGTAGGGTGAAAGATATGCCGGCTATGTTTCGGATCTTAAAATAAAAGGTTCATGGTTTGTTTAACGCAGCGTTAGATGTTGCTATTTTTTATATATGTTACATATTTTTTTAAAAAATGAGTGTATAATACAACTGGTGTACAATTTTAACATAAAAAAGTACTATTAAAAACTGATCACTTTTAAGACAAACAAAAATATCATCATGCTTTATACTACATGAATTATACAACTCCCTATAGCGCCTAACATCCGCGCGACGAGAGCGTCCCAATTTGCTGTACAGTTACTGTTCACGAATCCGACGAATCCGCCGCCTCCACGTACCACGTGCTTGTGTCCGCCTCTTTTTGCTTTTACCCGGTTCGTTCAGGGCCATCGGCCCACCGCCGATGCCGCTGCCAAAAAAGGAAACAAATAGAAAGGCCTCGCAGCGCCTCGACGCCTCCGCTGCATCCTCTTCCCCTCCGCCTCACCCGCCGCCGCGCCCCCGGATGCCGCGCGCCACCTGCCTCGCCATTGCCTTCCTTCCTCAGATCCGCTTCGCCTCCTCCTGTTCCGCAGCCGGTTGTCCTCGCGGCCTTCTCGGAACAAGGGAGGGAGCCACTGAGCAAGATAGAGGTGATGGGGGCCGGCGTGGCGACCGGTGGGGGCTCTCCCGCTTGGTACGGATGCCGTCGCCGTCCCATCGCTGCGATTCGAAGCCACCGTCGTTCGCCTCGGGCTCCCCCAGGATCCTTTGACCGGTCGCCTCCCCTCCTCCGCCTCCACCTCGGCTGCTGTGATCCCGCCGCCGGCCGTCTCCCACGCGCTTGGTACCGCCTGCGCTGCGTTCCAAGGCCGCGGTCGCTCGACTCCGGCTCGCCCGCGTGGAGCCGCCGCAGGCAGTCTCCGCACCTTGCTGCCTGCGCTGAGCGCGTTTCCCAGTACGCGGTCGCTGCAGTCCCGCTGCCGTCGTCCCATCGCCTTCCGGTCGTAGGCTCTTCTCTCTCATCCATATGCATCGTGTCGCTTCCCATTTGTTCTGCTATTTGTTTTTTTTCACGTCTGTCGAGAATAATCCATCTCTAGCTCAATTTATTGTTCACCATGTCTTCTTCTCTTTACGTGGCCCCTTTAGCTTGCATAAGTTCCATTTAATCTAGATTATGTTCAGAGAGTCGCGGCTGTTGCCTAGGGCCAGCACCTTTGTTCATGAAAAATGTGCTGCAGACAATTTCGATTCACATAATTACATTCCCTTTTTACACTTGTGCGCTTCACTGTTGAGGTGAGTTGGGCACTTTTTACCGCTTGGCCATGCATTATCATCTGCTACTTTCTCTGTAATATGTTTATTTTTGCTTTTGTTTTTCCTGTATTTTGTCTCTGCAAAGCAAGAATTGCTACACAAACTCATTGACAGGCTGCATGTACATATCCATCTATCTTCTGCCATATTTTTAGGAACACTGAACTAGGTGCCATTTGAGTTAGAGCTTCGATTTAAGTTACTTGGTCACCACCCCTCTTGTGATGCCTGTAACTGAAGCGTCGTCTGTTTGTATTTGCAGGATCATTCCTTCTGAAGGTGTTTGCATTTGCAGGATCATTCCTTCTGAAGGGGTTGCAGTGTTTATGGAACTTTATTCTGCTTCACTGTACTGCAACTTTAAATTGCTCCGTAATCTGATGAAATAACCATAATCTGATGAAATAACCATAATCTGGTGAAATAACCATTTCGGAATTGTTTTTTCTTTAGGGTATTTTGTGTTCAGGCTGCTGAAGGGTCCCACTGGATTGAAGAACAATACCAGGGCTGCATCATATTTAGTTCGCTGCTGAGTAACTGTTCATCTACCAGAATCATGTATTTTGAAGAGATGACAATCATAGGATGCGGTGGACAGTTGATATTGCAAGCTCCTCTGTGACCTTCGTTCATTGGTGTATCCCTGAGATGCCTCATACATTTCATGGCTGACACGTTATCTTCGTTTATTATATTCATACTTATTGTCTGATCAGTGTATGCAAACTGCTGAATGGTGTCAATCTTAGCAGGTGCCTATATGATTCTGATGGTGTTAATTTGTAGAGGTTTGCCTTAACTTCTTCCTGTTTTAGCATTACTTGCCTTCACAACTGTTTTGTTGACCGCATACACAGGGCTTTTGCGGGTAGTGTTGGTCTGGTGTCTTCTATACCCATGTACACCTCTCCAATGGTGGCTGTTGTATCTATCAATCATATTTGCCTCGTGTTTTCTATAGTACATAAAACCTTTTTCTTGTCGGTCCTTTTTTTTAGTATATAAAAGTTCAATGATGAGCTCCAGTCTTTCTAATTTTTATTTTAAATTGTTGCAGGCTGGTTGTCTCTGCTGGTGTTTTCAAGCCATTATATGCCAAAATACTACATTGTCCATAATTTACCCCTTTTGCATACACATCTTGTGTCAGAACTCAATATATGGTTTGATCCAATTTTCTGGGTTTAAATGATCAGATAACAAACTAAAATTATGTTGTGTTACTATCTTATTTACTGGGGCCCTATACATTCTTCCTGCTTTAGTGCTTTCTTTCCTTCATGTTAGATGTCAATTATTGATGCATTTATATGTATTGTTTGTAGTGTATACTTACCAAACATTGTTCCCATATATCTCTTTCTCTATTTATCTTATAATATGTACGCGTTATTGGTCTTTTATATTATTTTCAGTGCCATGCACACCATAAATTATGGTCATATGTCTCTTGCCTTAGTGATCCTGTTGCCTCTGTTCTCATGTTGTTGCAGTTGCCCTGTGCGTATTTGCTGCCATTGGATAGGCATTGATTGCCTCCTTCTGGTGGTATCCTCCAGTTCACTCCCTATTGGTCAATGGTCAGCAACAAGGTGAAATAGATCCTTTATATCTTTATATCTATTATTTCCATTCCTCTGTCAGAGGCTCAAGTGATGGTTCCTCCTCCAGTATTTGAATATGGCATTTTGCTGTGGCTTGCCCTACAATTTGCCTATTCTGCTAGGCTTCATTTAGAAGACAACTATGGAAGTTTGGGTCCAATACAAAAACAGATAATGCTACGCGATAGACAAAAAGGGTGATGCCACTAACAAAATTAGTTTGCTAGCTGAAATTCCTTGAACCTGCACTTCTTCAGTTGCTTCATAGTTGGACCCTATCAATTGCTAAGACTGCTTCATTATCTTACACTAGCTAATCATATTTTTCTTACATCTTTGGTCATATATTACTGGTTGTCAGTTTCAAAGTTATTTTCCTTTTCTTTTTTTTTTTCTTTTCTAACTGGTTCATTGCCTTTGTAGCCTTTTTCTGTTTGGCCTTTGAGATGTTACGTTCCTATTAACCTATGCACGTTCAGACTTTTTATTTTATACTTCAAATTTCTGTGTTCTCTATGTGCCTAACTTCCCAAATGTTTTCAAGTGTGCAGGACCAATGTGGATTAACTCGTGGAAGTGACCGAAAAGGACCAGTTGTACTGCTATTTGTTCAAGTCCCAGCCAAGATATTTGAAGATCATCTATTTGTGGCCTATAGCTATAATTATATCGTCGAGGCTTACGTTCATGTCGGACCATAATACTGGCATTCAATCTAACCAGGAGACAAGCGAGACGACCAATCTAACCAGGAGAAGCAATGTGACTATGACAAGACTTGCTTAGCAAATACACACAACCGAAAAACGATACTTAATGTCGGTATGATTATCGTTGTTCAGTTCAAATGTAAATATACCCATGATGTATAAATATAAATCAAATGTATGACATACAAATCTAACATGATCACAAATCTCCGGGTTTTTATTGATCCTATTATTGCAGTTTGTCTCTCTGTCTCTGCCCTCTCCTAATCTTCCTCTCCCTCCCTCATACATGTCCACACACGTAGGAGATTGGCAATATATACGGGCGCGGCGAAGCGCGCCACCTGTCCTAGTAGCACATATTTTGGCTCTGCGATGTCTACTATCCTCCTATTGGCGTAGGTGTCATTTTTTACCCAAAAAACTGCGTATATATCATTTTGGTTTAGCTATACTCCGTATATGGGAACGGAAAAAAAAAAAAAGGGAAAGAACACGGTGGCAAGCACGCAAAAGGAACGCGTGAATGATCAAGGAAACAGCTTGCTTGCATGGCCACCCTTCCCCACCCAACCGAGTTTTTTATCAAAGGAAATTATTTATTAATTTGCATAAATGGGAATTACTTATTACCACCAAGACCGTCGCCTCGTCTTCTCCGATCCCTCTCCTCTGTCTCTTCCTCTGCAGAAGACTGTGCGCCGCGCACACTCGCCTAGTCCCTTCTAGAGAGCCTTTTCAGTCCGATCCCTTGCAAACCGCAAGTGCAACGCTGGCGCCATGGCCCCTTGTCCCTCCGACGTCCTTGCCATCATCAAGGCGGCCGCCGACGGCGACCTCTGCTTCCTCAAGCGTAAGCTCGCGCGCGCCACCATTATCTTTATACTCACATATAACACGCAACCCTAGCTTGGCGTTAATAAACAATAACAAATCTTGTGTGTTAGAAATGGCGGGGCAGATGGACCTGCGTGAAGCCAAGGACGGCGAGGGGATGAACGCACTGCACGCCGCCGCTGCCGAGGGCCACCTCGAGGTCTGCAGGTTCCTGGTGGAGGAGTCGGGCTTCGATGTCAACTGCACCAGCGCAGATGGTGAACGCCGATTTGTTGGTGCCAAATAAGTGTCGATCGTGTGCTGTCACTGTCACTGTCACTGATGAGTGATTGCTCAGCATGCCTTGTATCTGCTCTGCTTGTAGGCGTGACGCCGGTCGCCTGCGCCACGGCCGCCGGAAAGGTGGGCGTACTGAGATACCTTCTCGAGCACGACGGCGACCCAGCAATGGCCGACGCCAGGGGCACCACCCCGCTGCACTACGCGGCTGATCTTCCACTACTTTTAAATAAAAAAAATTGTTGCTTGGAGGGCCGATGCTAATCATTAAGTTTACTTAAAAACTTGCCTTCTTGATTACACACGTTGAAATCCTCTCTAGAGTTACCTCAAGATTGCAGTGTGTGATTCTACAGGCTGGTGCTGATGTGAATTTCAAAAATTTCTTTGGAGTGACCGCTTTAACGATGG
Source organism: Hyparrhenia diplandra (assembly GCA_015847255.1). Lineage (NCBI taxonomy): Eukaryota > Viridiplantae > Streptophyta > Magnoliopsida > Poales > Poaceae > Hyparrhenia > Hyparrhenia diplandra. The sequence goes on from JADLZK010008733.1 coordinate 262,024, forward strand.
CAAATAGTAATGGCTTAACTGAGATTGCTCAGTTATTGCTAAAGGCTGGTGCTGACCCTAACATTTCTGATAAGGTAAGTATTGGCTTAACCCTGCTTTTGCTTTTTGTGTTTATATATTGCTGTAAGGTTCGATTGCTTGCACCTTCCTGTATAGTTGGACATCTGATAGGTAGATAAAACAATAAAACCCAGGTTTCTTGAGATCATAAGTGCATTCTATATGGATGTAGATATAATATTCAAGTGCATCTTAGTTTTTGGGGGATTTGTTTTAGTATTCACACATTTCAGGCTCTGGTATAAGATGTAGATTTTGCATATGAGAATCTTGTTCACACGACAATTGATCTTCTACTAAAGTGTTACCTATTATGGTTTCCAGCCCTTCATATCTAGCTAAACAAGAGTGTGTGATTCTTTCCATATTTCCTACAAATATTGATGATTATTGCTACCATGTACCATATATTCAGAACTATCTCACCTTCATGCATTCTTCTCTGTTTGGTAAAGAAAAGTTTGTGTAAATAGTTTAATAGTCCACCAATTGTGTTGACCTACAATGGGTAGAATCTTATGGCACTTAAGTATTCAATATTTGTGGGTCTAAATTGCCCTTTTTCTCACTTTGTTCGTTTGCTAATGAATAAATACAACCTATACAGATACTACAGTTTTTTTCCCTTGCATATGACCTCCATCTTTCTTTGATGTGTCTTGTTAAAACCTTAGCTTGTATATATTTAAATTTAATTGGTTTCTTGTTTCTTTAAGCGTAGCCTATATTGTTGGGGCTTAAAGGTTTTTGTTTCTCATAATTTTGAACTTGGATATTATGTTTAGGATAAAAAGCGTACCATAGCTGATGCGAGACCAGAAGGAAATCAAGCATTTGCAAAGGGGATTACCTTGCAGCAACCTTCGCATATACCATGGTGAATACTGGAACCAATCTTAAGTATATATTTGTTTGAAACAATGAAAATGTTGCATGATAGCTTATTATCTGGATACAATTTTTATAAGACAGCCTGGCGTATAGTGTATATATGTTAATGTCTTTGTGATCTCGTAAGTTTCAGTCCATCTAAATATGCTCTGATCCATTCCATAAATATCATTGACTATTAGCTAGCTTACCTGATTCGAGTGGTCTTTGTTTGGCTAAATTTTTTTTTTCCACATTGGGACGTGCTTCATTAAGAGAAATTAGAGTATCAATACATCCACCATGACTCTTTGGTGAGAGTTTTGCTAAATTCATATGACAAGCTTAATTCTTTGTGCTTTGCTCACTTGGACATTTAAACATTGTACACAAAGCATGTTATATTGATTTGTTCTCTGCCTTGAAATCATGATGAACTAAGGCTTCCATACATTTCTCATTACTAATGCAGGCAATGCTCAAAGACCCCAATGATGCTACCTTGCTTTCCAACAGAAGCTTATGCTGGTTGCGGCTGGGAGATGGAAAGCTTGCTCTGTTCGATGCTCAGCTATGCAAAACCATGAGGCCTTGTTGGCCGAAGGCATGGTACCGTGAGGGTGCAGCCCTCAGCTTGCTGAAGGTACGGAAGCTGTGTGAAACCTAGTCTTGCAGTTGCCCTAATATCTCACTGCTTTAATTTGTGGTACCTCTATGTATGCAGGACTACGAAGGAGCAGTCAATGCCTTCACAGAAGCACTGAAACATGATCCTGAGAATGATGAGATCAAGAAAGCCTTAAGGCAATGCTCCTGTTTCCCTCCACTTCTAGTTTTCAATCATTTAATTCCCTAACTGAAGCTATTATCGAACTGCACCACATGGTATTGGTCAGTGGAGCATGAGTATCTAAATTCCCGACTATTTTCTTACAAGTTTCCCTATCTATCTATGAACATATTCTTAGGATTCTGATTCTTGAAACTTGTAGGGAGGCCACTGATTCCCTGACGAATGCTGGCTACTCTGGAGAAAAGAACCCATGAGCTTCTGCAATCTGCTCCTCTATATGTAACACTATGGGGCTCATCATAGCCTTGGGACGAAGCCTAATATACGTTTGGAACCTATGACTTTGGGCTGGTAGCATGTCAGTGAACGGTTTGAACTAGTAATAGTATGTATTCAGACGCCTAAAGTGCACTTGTTCCTAAGTAGCAGTGAGGTTGCAGTGAATTCGATCGTGTGCAGACTTGCAGAGCTTGCAGATTCGTCTAAAGCTCTAATGTGATCGATCAGTTTCGTCCATAATCATTTGCTCTGCTGTTTTACTTGTTCTGCAGTCGATCGTCTTAGAATTTGCCGTCCCAATAAGCAGCGGTACGGTACAGTACAGTACAGCAGTGGGCACAATTTCCTGTTGATCTAGCCAAGAACGTGTGATCTGGAAGAGTATTTTTTGATGGATGGTCTCACGATCCTGATCTAGTGAACAAGTTTGTACTGGTCTTTGTTTAAGTATGAAATGTAAATGAAATAATAAAAGGATGAATTGCATTGATGCGGTGAAATGGTGTTTTGTCATGAAAGGACATGGCAACCGTTTCCACTATCTGGTGCCCACCAAAGTGGCTCGCAATCAGGCTAGCACCACACCTCGATATGTATATGCTGGTCTCCGCTCCCCACCAGCCAAAGCCCTTTCATCAAGCTAGACTTTCTCTACAAAACATTATACACCATTCTCTTCACTCAAAACATTGTACACCAGCTGCATAAATCAAAGACACCGGCCTTTTCGTTCCCTCAAGCTGCACATTCATCACAAGCACTCAACGCCATTCTTTCTTCATCTCAAGTTGCCATGGTCAGCCGTGATCCTATCTATCATTGATCATGCAGAGGTAACCACCCCCTGCATTCCGCTCCAGGGGATACCTGGTGGCACCTTTCATGTCCTCGAGGTGCCTCATGGCAGCATCTCGTAGACCTGATCTGTTTGGTTCCTTCCCTTTCGCTTCTTTATCATGGTGCAAGTCCCCAGAGGGCCATCACTTCCAGCCCCAGGTCTCCTGCAGTGACAATTGCAAGTTTCAACTGTCAACAAAGTTACCATCATAGTAACGGTTCATCAGTTTTGCTAATACAGCAGTACAGCACCGTGATTCAAGCAGATGCAAACACTGAAGAAACAAACAGTAATTATCCTTACGAGCAGATCAACTTGAGAAAGAAAGGAAGGCTCCAAAACTTACTTCAAAAACTTCTCAGAAGCAATTCTGGCAGCCTCGATGGTAGCCCTCGTAGGCAGCCACTTCACTGTCCTGCCAGGATCACCCCGCATCGGTGAGTGGATTTTTACCAGCTGCACATGATATTTTTTTTTAATATCAATACACCACATTATCATGGGTAACAAACAAAATAACATAACATCATGCATGTAAACTGTTTTGCTAGCTAAGATTACAGCAAGAAAGAAACTCACACCAAGACATTCCATCATCTGATAATATGCTCTACCATGTAGTGGAGTGTGTCCCTTTCTGACCTCTGAAAAGTACCTTGTCCTGAAAGATAACAGCTCCAGCTGTAAGCAAAACTGTAGACCAGAATTCTTTACTGTCACTACGTGAAGATTTGACATTCACTAACCATTCCTTGTAACCAGGGTCTACTGTGAAGCCATACATATCAACACTGTCACAGACAGAGAGGGCAAATTCAAGAGCTTTAAGCCCAGTTCCTTTAGCTGACGAACCAAATGATGTGCCTAGCATGAGGTATACTGGATTGATTATTGGAAGTTCCTACATTTCAAGAGTTCCAGCAGCCAGATAAGAGAGTATAGAACATGTACTCAAGGTGGTCTGATTTCTAACATGGAAGTAAAATTACCCGAATCATTTGGTTCATAATGTCATGTATTGTCGTCTTAACGATCAGTACTTCTTTTTTTGTTTCTGCAACCATAAAAATCAGCATGCTTTTTCATGTTGATATCCCACTGATAGGAGACAAAAGATAGATGGCAGTCTTACCATCTAACTCAACAACTTTATCTAGTGCCTTTGCAGATCCTCTATTCAGGAGGCGAAATGTACTCTTTGTACCAACATATTCAGTGTAATTCTGCAATATGGATATATAGAACGAGTTCAGGGCATATCCAAATTGGGGAAAACTGACCAGTTAAAAATCATCTTGACAAACCTGGATGGGTGCACCATTTTCTCTGAAGACGGCATCATAAGAATCAATTTCATCCCCAAATTTAGTTTTAAGAAGATCACCTGAGTTCCCAACAACAGCACATCTACCAAATTGATGAGGAACATATGGTGGCGTCTCAGGTAGAACTAGCGAGAGCTTTTCCATGCAAAGGCTTCTGTTCTGGCACTTATTCCTGCAAACTCAGAACTAAATATGCTTAGCTATCCAAGGGAGTTAACCACACTGAATAAGTCTCGGTGAAATGGCAAAGATTTGTATCTACCCACAGAAGGATTCCTTTGTTGATCCTTCTCCATGCATACTCTTCCCAGCCATTTGGCAAAGCATCAATGTACTCCTTTGTGAGTACTGTTGTACTGTTTCGGACCTGGGAGAGAGAAACTACTGAGTGACACCATATCAATAGCTAATCGTGTAGCTGTGAAGAACTATAGACCAATATTTCAGTGTAGTATATGTTATGGTGTTTATGAAATTCAGATGGAGCAATTGAGAAGTGACAAGGTTACGACTTTGCCAATGTTGTCAGGCATTCGTCATATGACTTTCTGAAGCAGCGCTATATGATACTGGATTCATTGGGGTTCATTAAATCACAGACTTATGAATACAAAGTATGCTCACCTGCTCCCATGAGGCTACAGCTTCGCACAGGTCGAACTCAAACGACAGACCTTCAACCTTATGGGTGATAGGGTCTTTCTGTAAAAAATTAGTCCACAATAAGAGCTACAAAAATGGTCATGGACATAAGGCAATCACGCCTAGTTACGAGAGGAGGTCGACATATAATTGCTGGTAGAACATGCAGCAGAGTTTCAAAAGCATAAGATGCTAGGTAAGCGCAGAACCAAATGTACTCTGCAGGCTGTTTCTAAAGGCTGAAATGGGGAAGGTCCTGCCTGTATCAAGTAAAAGCTTTGCCTGTAACACACCAAGAAAGCACTTACCCACTTAGAAACCGTGTCACTTGGGTACTGTATCACAACTCGACAGTAGTCCTCTCCGGTCACGGCTTTCAGTCCTAGCCCATTTGCATCCTGCAGTTTGTTTAAGCAAGTAAGCAATGGCTTGTCTGAACCAAGACAGCAAAGAAGACCCTGAAGCTGCTAACACTGCAAACCTATGCAGCAACTGCCATCGAATTCAACAATTGATACACTACAATCCCAGAAATTTGTATTCACACCTGAACAATAACCTCACTGTCACTGTGCTATCCTACACAGTACACAGTAAACAGTGCAATTCAGACTCAGAACAATTGGCACACGGAATCAAGAATTCTGAAGCAATCACACCCTCCAATCCAATCTACCACAGCTCGTGGTTCTGACGAGTTAGTGACCTCCCGAGGTGACAATCACAATGCGGCACGAGACGAGCAGGAGCACTAAGACGAATCGATTGGTATTCAAATCAGCTGATCCTGAGAGGAGTTAGATGAGCAAGGACCGTACCACGCACTTGCTGAAGCTACCCCGCAGCGCGGCGAGCGCCTCCAGGTCCGCCTCCGAGAGCCGAGCGCCGCCATCTGAAGGCACCCAACCATTCCGTCAGTCAGGGATCTCCCACGCGACACGCAAACTGAAACACGAGAAGAGGGGGGACGGGGGCATTACGTGAGGAGGAGACGCCGGAGAGGTAGATGACGATGGCGGTGAGTCCCGAGAAGAGGGCCGCGGCGAGCGCGAGCGGGAGCACCCGCAGCGCCGGAGCAGCCCTAGGCGCCATGCTTCCGCGGTGTGCCGGAGCAGCAAGGGGAGAGCATCTTCCTTCCCAATTGCACGTTTAGTCTGTGGGCCTCTCTTCTGCCGAACTTATGTGGGCCGAACACAATGGGCCGGCCCAACGTAGCCAATGAACAAACAGCCCGGTTTCTCTAGCAGACCAGCCTCAAGGCCCTCAACTCCATTCGTTCATTCTTGCTCTTTTTTATTCCTTTGATTTGATTGATTTGATGTGATGAGAATTATCTGTCCACAGTCGTCAGATTTATCAGATTTTTGATTCATACATATAATTTTTTTCTTACAACACATCAAAGTTACAGAAATCTGACAAGATTTAGTATTAAAGAAATCTATATCGACAGATAAATAGGAAAAGTGAAATAAATTACTGCATGCAAAGCAAGCGTATATGTCTGGTTGAGAAGGAAGGAAGGTTGTGTTTTCGTCCGTCCACTGGAAGGAAGTTTGACGGTGAAAAGTTTTCATCCCTCGCTTCTCTTGTCCAGGAATTCCATCCAACGCGGACTTTACATGCACCGGTGCCTGCAATCAACACGCGTCTTGCTGTCGGCACAGTTACGGTGAGGTTAATGGCTGGCGGTAAAAGGCGCGAGGCGAGCCGGCGACGCGTCCTCTCCGGCCAAGTCTTGGCGGCGACTCGCACTCTTGGTCTGAATTCCGGCGATGGCTTGGCTGGACCTGAGACTGAGAGAGAGAGATGGGGTTGGTTGGCAGGTTGGAGACAAGCAAGACCTTTGCTTGGGCGTCAAAATGGGCGGGCAGCTGGCCCAGACAGCCTGTCGCGGTTTTGCTCGGTCAACCAAGGACGGACGTTCACGGGATTAGTACAAGATTTTGGCGTATCGATTGACTTCTCGTGCTTGGTTTAATGCTCCTATTCATACTCGTATACAGTACGTTACGCGCTCGACATTTTCAATTAGTTGGTATAGTATTTTATTTTATATATGGCTGATGCAATAATTCTGCAGACATTTGACGTAGGCGCAAGCATCACCAGCTCAGATTTGAGAGAGACAAGCAACGAATATTTCAACACGCTCCGCACACAAATCTATCCACATCTTCTCAAGTACGTAGTATAAACTCCGCGTCTTTTCCCAAGGTTGATGGAAAACACAACACCACATAATAGTACACAAAAACCTATCCTTTTTCCTTTCTCTTTTGCGAAATTACATTTTTGAATAATTATTCCTTTCTTCTATTTCTACTATTAATTCAACTATTGGCTACAACTTACAACAACCATCCCTCTTGATTCTTCAACTCCTTGCTAATTAAATCTTATATATAATACACCTCGCCATGATTGGGCAAGTAAGAACCACCTCATGAGCCATGACAGCACAACACCAGCAATCGCCGCAGCATCATCAACATCATCATCAGCATGCATGCAAGAACAGCACACATATCGATCGATCAGGCCAAAAAAAATTACGCCATTTACATGAAGAAGAAACGTCATCATCCGTCACTGCCGGATCGGCGTGTCACCGCGCGGCCCTGCCGTTGCCGGCGTGGTGCCTGGACGCGCCACGGCCGCGTGTCTCGCCGCCACCTGCGCGCGGCGACCGCTGGTGCGCCACCGCGCTGGTGCTGCGGCCGTGGTGCCGGTCCCGCGACGATCCACCACCACCACCGCCACGTGCCTCCCGCGCCCGGCTCTTCATCGACTCGATCTGCTCCAGCGTCTCCACCACCTCCTTCATCGACGGCCGGCTCCGGGGCTCGCCGGCCAGGCAGTTGAGCGTCAGCTGCGCCGCCTGGAACGCCTGCTTCGAGTTGTACTGACCCTCGAACCGAGGGTCCATGAGCCGCGCCAGCTTCCGGCGGTCGGCCAGGTACGGCTTGGCCCAGTCGGCCAAGCTCAGCTGCCCGTTCGGACGGTTCGGGTCCAGCGCTCGCTGCCCGGACAGCATCTCCAGCATCACCACGCCGAAGCCGTACACGTCGCTCTTCACGTACAAATGGCCTGCACAAATCATCAACATCAGCAAACAGCTCAACTCTAGGCAAATTCTGCATTCGCATGGGTAAAATATATAGATTGCACATCATTGTCATGTTGTTTTTTTTGTGGAAAGTGACAAGGCACTGGAATGGCCATGCATGATTCTTGTGGGATATTATCCCACTTGGGAGCAGCAAGTGCAGGTCATTTTTAGTAGTGCCCCACTACAATAGGAATTCAGTGACAGCAAATCACTCTATTCCCGTCTACTAGTAGTTAGAGGCTTGGAGTTGGAAAATCGGTTCTGCAATCGGATTCTGTTTCGACAGCCAAGGCCATGGTCCAGTGTTTGCATTTTCAGGTGGACAAGAATCTAAATTACAAGCAAGACGAATCTCTAGTCCAATGCACACCGAAAACATGAGTGAGGGTGACCTGGACGGAGACTAACAAAGGTGTGAATATACTCAAAGTGACGTGAATGATATGTATGCCTGCTGTTTCACACAAATCAAATGTGGAAACAACCGCAGAGCGAGAATAGCGTGATTTCGATTGTGGGAGACAACCGAATCTACTCCCCTATGTTTCTGTTTCAGTGTGTGGAATGACTAGCACATGGAGTGTTGACAATTCATTACTACAAGGGAAGCAGAGTACATACCGGTTGCTACATACTCTGGAGCTGCATATCCATATGTTCCCATCACCCTGGTTGTGATATGTGAGTTGCTACCAGTTGGCCCAAGCTTGGCAAGGCCAAAATCAGAGAGCTTTGCGTTATAGTTCTGCCAAAAAAATAATAATAATAAGCACTGTCAATATTTGACCTTAATAGCGAATTGATCTATCAAAGGTAGATTGCATAGCACTGAACTTACCGCGTCTAAAAGGATGTTAGACGCTTTGAAATCACGGTAGATTACTTGCTTTTCTGATGCGTGCAAGAATGCAAGTCCTCGAGCTGCACCAATGGCAATCTTCAGCCTCAGTTCCCAAGACAGCGGGGCACATCCTCCTAAAGGGAAATGCAATTTATAGAGGTGTTAAACATTTTTCCAGTGTGTGTGGGGGGAGGGGGCAGGGGGCACAGCCCCCCCTGGTTCCGCTACTGTAAGCACACAGTGATTTCCAAAAGTTGTTCAGTGAAATGTGCACAGAACTTCATCAAGGACATTTTTAATGAGAAGTAAGAGTTGTTGATCGAAAAAAAGAGCAGTAAAACTCACTCCTGAATAGATGGTTTTCCAAGCTCCCTTTGGCCATGAATTCATACACGAGAAGAAGTTCCTTGTCCTCCCAGCAGTAGCCCAAGAGCTTCACTAGGTTCGGATGGGAGAGCCTTCCTAGAAAATTTATCTCCGACTGCAGGTAGATTGAGAAGTCCGCGTTAGCTATGCTAGTTAACATTTAGCAAGACAACGACAATTATTAGACTAAACTAATTAAGAGATCTGAGTGAGTCAATTGTCGCACATTGATGAAATTGTTAACATAGTTCACCAAACAGTTTTTTTTTTTCCTTCTCAAACGCGAGGCACCAAACAAAAAGTAACTGCATTGTGATAAACATGTGACCGGCTAGTTGTAATATTATATAACACTTCGAACAATATGTTTCTGGTTAGCATTGCACCATTGGTACTACCGAGATATACCGCAGCTGAATTAAACAATCAGCCATCACACATGTACTAAACTGACAGACAGGTCATTAGCAGTTAAACAAAGCATAAAGAACCATAAAGCATCCAGTGATCGGGAGAATCTTCAAAATCGTTGTGCTTCTTTTTAAGCTGTCGAGCTCTATTAGTGCTGCATCACCAGAAACTGAAGTGCATCTGTAGCTAACAACATGGCGATTGTTTTGCTTGTACTGGTATCATGTACAATCATCAGAGCAAACAAAACCAAGTCAAAGCCCAATTGTCACGATCTAACTAATGCTCATCAACTTCAACTTGGCATCCTCTATTCCAAGATTATCATCGTTGTTGTTTAATACAGTAGATTATATATAGAATGAAAAAAGAGGAGGGTAGATTTTTACCTGCCATTCCTCATAGCCCTGCATGCTCTCCGAGTTGAGCTTCTTGACGGCAACAACCATGCCGGTGCCATTCCTGGTCGGGGCCATGGTCTTCTCATCCACCCATCCCTTGTAGACTCTCCCGAAGCCGCCTTCGCCGAGGACGCTGTCGGGCCTGAAGTTCTTAGTGGCCGTCTTGAGCTCCATGAATGTGAAGGTGCGGAGGTTGGGCGCCTCCAGGATCTGGCCGTCGGGGTACTTGGCCCCTCGTCGACGAACCCGCCGCTGGTGCTGCGGCTGCCGGCGGACGCCATGAAGCTGCTGCTGACGGAGGAGAGCTTCCCCGTGGTGCTCTGGCTGGTGGTTAGGCTGCCGCTCGTCTTGGAGGTCATTGTTGTCCCTGCCACACACGATTAGGCAACGATTCAGAAGTGTGATTACTGATTAGTGTGGGAATTGGTGAACAACATGGAGAATTCCAGAATAAAAACAGCGAATTTCTGATAAAAAAAAGTGAAGAGCAAGAATTGAGGAACAAGAAATCTTAATCTTAGGATCCTAAGCAAAACATGTATCTTGACTTCAGCGAGGGGAACTGCAGGATGAAGCTTCCATGAAACAAATTGAGCAGAAGCCAGGAAAATTTTCTCGACCAGTCCAGATAGGCCGCCCCAGCCTCAGGATCCATGAATTGGAAGGATCACATGAATAATTGCAGGAGAAGGAAGAAGGGGGAAACAAAACAAAACAAAACAAGACGGGTTCTTGATTGATGCAGGCCCTCACCTGGGCTAGCCGGCCTGCTGGAATCCTCGGCCACCCGATCCTTGGAGCCACCGCAGATGTTCCCCATCTCCGGTTCTCTCAGAGCTCGCTCCCTCTGGGTTCTCTCTCTACAGGGGAGGAGGAGGAGGAGGAGGAAGCCAGGAAGAGCCCAGAACAAAGCAAAGCGTAGGAGAGGGGGATGGCGAAGTCAAGGAGGGGGATATAAGTATGCAGGGGAGGGAGACTGACTGACGAAGAGAGTGCAGCTGACCGAGACGAGAAGAAACCAACCCAGCGCTGCTCGCCGGCTCGGCCTCGGCGAAGTCTCCGCCGGACCCGTTTCAGTTGCCCGCCTGCACTGTATCTGCATGTGGCTGGCCTACCCTGGACCGGAAGCTCCCTGTTTCAGCTGTCCATTTCCCTTCACCACAAACTGAAAACTACTCTGTTTGCTTTCCATGGACTCGTCATCAATCTTTCTCCTTCCTTGTGTATGATGTAAAAGCATGCCTGAAATATCCTATTCTCAATCTGTACACTACTTTATCTGCTGTATGTGCCTTTTTGGAATTGAACAAGACATGTTGAACCGCTTAGTGCTAATTTGGTTTCAGTTTAGAAATGCACTTTTTAACAGTGAACTGACAAATGTGTTGTACTACTTAGTATATATGAAATATTCTCTATATAGAAACTGTGCAGCGGAGACGACAATGATTTAGTACAGGTTATGTCTAGTGTTGTTTATTAGCTAGCGAGAATTTTACATCTTACACACACACAAAAAAAAAAAAGTTTTAGCTACGCTGTCAACTAAAAAGTGGTACCGTAAGTTCAGGTTTGCAAATAGTTCCTCTGTATATTTCTTTCTAGAGAGAAAGCAAATGTCATGACTTGGGATTTGTTGGGATGTAGGTGTAGTACCACATAGCTTAGACTGGGTCCAACCCAACCCAACAAGAGCCAGCCAATGGTTTGTTTGACCAGCCACGCTAGCTAAGCTTTCACGAAATAGTAGTAAATGTTCAGCAATTCCATCCAAAAGCAGGATGGACAAGGCCACAGACTGCACCACCGAGTCATGAGATCTTCAGAGGTTTGACAATAGTGGTATGATATGTACAGGTGCTAGACTGTGTCAAACAAAATCATCTGTACTAGAGTGTACATGAATTATTTTTTTTCTATTTCTCTCGCTCGAGTATCAGATTGTGGAACAATATTGCATTTTGATTGGTTCTTGACTGTGAGTATAGACAAATCTAAAACCATGTTTACATCATGAGCCCTCCAAATGTTCAGTCTATGCCATCTCTTCCTTTAAGATGTTTTCACACATTCTAGAAAAGGATGTGTCGTTACAGACTTGTGCGTACAGCATTTGACTTGATTTTTAGTCTGAGTATCTTTTTATCTTACCCTTCTCTGTTTGAGGCAAATGTTGAGGGTAAATTGGAATATAAATTTCCAAGAGAAGTTCTCTGTGCCCATTCAAACAGGCTGTCTGTTTATCTCTTCTATATCAAAGAATCAGGCACACACTCTCTGTGGCCATTCGTTTAAAAAAAATATAGATTCAGCTGCAAGTTAGTAGAAGTTTAGTGTATACAAGACAAAGCAGATGCAGCCAAGCAATCACAAGACCCTGATGCAAGCAAGCGAGCATCGCTTCATCTGCTGCCTGAGACTTGCCGGTTAAAGTCAGATGTGTGACTTGAAATTCATGGTAAAAAATAATTATGCTTCATTTTTGTTCAACTTTGATTGATGATGACATGCTTTGAGCCTTTGACAGCTCATGGCAACGCTCCCTGAAACACAGAAGTAGAAGCCGTGGAACCGTTCTTCGATGACGACTGAACAAATTGACAGGCAGCAGAGGAATTCAGTAAAAACAAAATACTTCCTTTTTATCTTATGCCACGCAATTTGTCGGTTAATGCAAGATTTATCCATTTCACCCACCAGTTATTTGTTTATGCAATGGCCTACAGGAAGAACACCAAGAGGATCTTAGAGCAATCTCTCAGGGGAAAAAAAAGAGAGGTTCTTGGAGCTAGTGATGCAAGCACTGCACTGCATCTGTACCTATCCGATTGTTGGGAACAAATAGTGCTAGCTCCATCATTTGCAACTCACAGTGGTTGACATTTTTACGTTCACCAAAAAAAAAAAAAACAGTGGTTGACATTCTGTCTTCACAACTGCATTTTTTTCAGGTTACATTACATCGATCATTTCATACATACATGTGTAATAGTATATATAACAAAAAGACAAACCTAAAAGCTCCAATTAGCATATATAGTGCTTCTTATACTGATCCATGATCGGTAGGAAAGGCAGATCATATAAGTGGCTTGCTGTGACTGCCTAACAGCATGTGGTTGAAGCCTGCAGAAAACGCGCATGCTAGCTACCGATGGTTGACTTGACGCAACCAATTAAACGCCACTAGTGGTAAGCCTTAATTTTTTTTAACACAACTAGTTTCATATCTCCTGATGCTGATGCATTGCATAACCCTTAGGAAAATGCCAACCTTTCCCTTTTTTTGTTGTCTCTTTTGCTCTTTTTGAACTCTTTTTTCTCTTTTTGAACTGAAGCAGCACTTTGCGATTTAGGGTTGCAGAATGAGATGATAACTACAACCATCAACTAACTACTCCAAATGGTAGGTTAATTAGGTCTCAGCTGTTATATATGCATGTTGAATATATAGTTTGTCATTCGAAAGTCCATTCGAAAAAAAAAAGTCATGGGATCTTCAGAGGTTGACAGTGTAGTGGCATGCACTTGTAGCAGGTGCAACTAGACTGTGTCAAACAAATCAACTGTCAATTGTAGGTTTCTGCCAAGTGTCGAACTGGAATGATGTATTGTCGTTGGTTTATGAGTATAGACAAATCTAAAACCATGCTTACTTCATGAACACAAACACTGTTATTTCTATCTCTATTCTATCGTGTGTTCACAGTTCCTAGAAAATTGAAAGGGATGTACTCAGAACATTTGACTTGACTTTAGCATATTACTTGTAAGGCTGAGAAATGCTGGAGTAAAATTAAAATATCATCAGGTTTGTAATAAAAGAGTCCAAGTCGGTTCAGCACCAAGTAGCATGTCCATTCCGGTAAATAAAACAATATATCTTCATGTTTCCTCATCTGACAAAGGTGATGCTGGTTAAAGTCAAGAGAATATTTGACTTCAAAACACGGTAAAATTAATCATCTTTCGCTTTTATCTTGTTTGACTGATTTGCTTGGTTCTTACTAGTACAAACTGTCCAAACTTGTCCATTCCTTCACCAGCTAATATAATCTTTTTTGAAAGAACAGGAGGAGCAGAGGCGCCCCTACTGAAATTTATTGAAAAGCAACCAAGCTGATTACAAAAGAAGTTTGACAGGAAGCAAAAGAAAAGAAAATAAGAAAAGCAACCAGATAATATAATCTTGCTGAGCTTTTGTGCTGTATATACAATTATATACCCAATGGCCAAGTGGAGGATCATCAAGTTTCAGTTGTCCAAGCACTGAACTGCATGCCCAACTGGGGGTAGTGCTACCTCCTAACCTCCATCACCAGAACATCAAAGTTCACAATGACATTATTTCAGATTATAGTATACTAATCATTAATATACGCATATGTAGCAAAAAAGACAAACCTAAAAGCTATATCAGCACAGTGCTTGGTATACTGATCCATGATCAGCAGGGATCTAGGTAAGATTACATAAGTTGGGAAACGTGACTGCCTAACAGCATGTGGTTTGAAGTCTACAGGGAACGCATGCCTTGGCAAGTTGGCATCACCGATGGCTGGTTTGACTTGACAAAGCAAAGTAAACTAACCCAAAAGAGAAAGAGAGAGGAGCAAAGAGCCGGACAGATGTGAAAACGTGATTGGCTTAAAGCCACTACTACTTGCATCAGCAGATGGAGCACTCACTACACAACCCGGCCAGAGGAAAATGCCAACTTCCCCTTTTTTTCACTTTTTGCTCTTTTGAACAGAAGCACTTGCTGCCCTTTGGGAATTGCAATTGTAGTGGGCGACAAGAGATTTGAGATGATGACTGCAACCAACTACAAGGTTGGCAAGGTAGGTTATGTGCTATATATGCATGCTGATGAAGTTAGTTAGTTAGCTCAGAGGGAGAGAGAAATAAAGATATTGAGAAAAAGCAGACGACCAGACTTTCTTGAACTATATATGAAGCTACTAGTCAGAATGAAGACTGTCCTATCGATCTGTCCAAAAGAAGTTGCTGGGAAACTTGTATGCTGGCCATGAAAATGAAAAGTGCATTTCTTTTTAAAAATGAAAAGAGCAGCATGCAGCAATACTTATTTATTCAACAATGATCAGAGAGGGATAATTGGCTTGTGGTTGTACCGAAGTAGTAGCAACTACTAGTAGTGTTTTCAGTTAGGCAGCAAGCTGACCAACGCAGCTACATGATAACCTCAAAGGAAAGGGTGCAGGAAGGGAGCAAGTAACTTTCAGAGAAACATCAAAAAAAAAAAAAACACAGGCCGGGAACTCGATAGGATCGAGAGCGACCTCACAACCAAAATCTTCAGAACCATTAAACTAGCCAGCAACGTAGTGCTACTTAATAACCTGTGGTCAGGACTTGCTTGAGATTCGCTTTGAAATTATGTATTGATCAGTGATCTGATGATGGCGTGGTTTGTTGACCCAGCTGAGCGCGTGCCTGCCCAGGGAGACGAAAATGGTGATGTCTTCTTGCCCACTTTCACACACACAGTCAGTGTATGCGTGTTCGATATAGGCAAGAGGCTCTCGAGATTGACCGGAGTTTTGGAGCTCCTTGCAACCCCTTATTGCCTTTTGTTTCCGTACAGTGTTTTGGCCTTGCATCCTTGTGTTGAGCAAGCTACTGCCTGATGATGAACCGTACCCTCTTCTTATCAATAGAAATTAGGCACAATCTCAAGTGCAGTTCTATTCTAATTTCTACCTTGGTTAAACTTTTGGAGTTCTCAATTTATTGCTTTTATGCAGTGCTTGGTCAAACCAGGAGCTACGAGTTCAATAGAAAATCAGATCCGGCCAAAGGAGTGATTAGGAGTTCCTGATGGATGGATCGCTAGTATGTTACTGCGTGCTTGCAAATTGGGTTGCATGTTGAAGAAATTTATTACATTTTAACTGAAACACTTTGTAAAATATAGGAATTTTACAAAGGATTCAATTCCTATAGGAAAACATCCTACGAAACCCTTTGCAATAATAAAAGGAATGTTTTCCTCAAAAAAAAAAAAGAATGCTTTTCCCAGCAAATCCTTTCAGTTTCCTCAACACTTAATGGCAGAGAATTGAATTGAAGCACGTGACGTTTATGACAGTGACGGTAAACCAACAACTATAGTACATAAACCAACAATAACACGGTTTGGTTAACTGGTTTGATTACTATGGCCTCGTTTAGTTCCCATACAGAACCCAGAAAGTGTTACAGTTCCGTCACATCGAATTTCTTAACGCATGCATGAAGCACCAATCTTTTAAGTTAGTCTATGGTGGGATAATAATTACAAAATACATTTAATGCAATAGATCTTTTGAGTTAGCCTCCTGCCCCTTGTTCACCTCCCGGGCACTCGCCTGGCATCTGTGGCAATGGATCAGGTGGAGACTGTTCGATCCCCGTTGAAATAAAAAAAATTTTACCAAATACAAATAAAAAGTGTTCAGATAACCGTACCTAAAATTTGTCACCAACTAAACACCCCTATATATCGGCTACCACTACTACAATCCAATATATATACTCCACAGGGACACGTTGCCTTAAATCCTGCAAGCTGGCCGGGCATCATGGATGCGGATCGATGATCGATCAGCCAGCCACAAGAACTCAAGAAGCACACTGTACAACTAGTACAAGCTTGGACTTGACTTGGCAATCAATATCTAATCTAAACCTTTTTATTGCCGGCCGGCTGGCCGGCCGTTGACTGGACATATCTCTGGTAGACTTGAGACTGTCTGAATAGCGTGGAACAAAATTACTCTCTCAAACAACTTCATTCAAAAAGTTATACTTACTAAATTAAACTGTTTTGAGCTTCATTAAATTTGTAGGGAAGTAAATTATCAATATTTGTGAGACCAGCGCTGCAATGGTGGCTAACCAACAGAAAGTTGATCCCCCAAGGCCCTCCGTCACGGTGGAGTTGCGATGACAACACAACAGCTGGTAGAGAGGATTCAGGAGGAAAAGTGTGTCTTGGTGTCGGCGGGCTTGAAACAGCTAATTAAGCGCCCTGATGGCCTCAATCTGAGTTTCATTCCAGTGTCTTTCTGCTAAGAAGCAAAACTCTTAACAATGTAATCGGTGTCATGTTTAGAGTGGAAGGGTGAGGAGTTAGCTTAGGTAACCGGTTGTTACCTTGATCTGTAGCTATTATTAAACTAAATTCTGCTTAATGAAAAACATGTTTTCGGGTGTGATCGTGAAAAAAAAATTTTTTGAGACCAAATTAGTATCATCGGATACATGACGAAATCATATTTGCTCAATAAAAATGATGAGAGAACACATATCTCTTTTGTATTCTCTATCAATCTATCCTAAAATCTTTAGAATGCACTACATTACATGATACATGGAATACGGAATAATTAAGGGACATAACAAGTGTTGGATTTGATCTTAACATGTAAAATACTGGCGCTACAAGGTTGAATGAGCGAATGAGATGAAAGAAGCAGGGCCATGGAATGTGTTGTTGTACACAACGCCGTCCACAAAAGAATGCAACTCTTGTATTTGCGGGGAGTCAAACAGTTTAAACTTTGACTAAAATTATATAAAAATATATATGCTAAAAATTATGAAACAAAAATAAGTATATTTTTGATTAGCTATAAAGTACATTTTCATAATAAATCTGGTTAGAGACAAAAATGATAATAGTACTCTCTCTGGGCACAAGGCTTAAACGAGGCGATTAATAGATGATGGAAGCATTTACCATTTTTGTTGTTAGATTTAGGGGTTGTTTGGTTTCTATAAGTCATGGGACTTATTAAGTCACGTGACTAAAAATGAGTGACTTATTAAGTCATGCATGTTTTGGTAAAATAAGTCACTTATATAACTTACAAGTCCCATGACTTAACAAGTCATGTACTGTTTTGCAAAAATAAGTCACTTGTTTCAATTTTTGACTTAATAAGTCACCTGACTTATGGAAACAAAACAGACCCTTAACTAGTTTTGGTCATGGAGGGAGTACGGACGACCCATCGTATCAGAATTACTCCAAACACAAAATGCAAGGACGACATATGCGTGACATCATTAATATGCATGTGACGACCCATCGTATCAGAATTACTCCAAACACAAAATGCAAGGACGACATATGCGTGACATCATTAATATGCATGTGACAGATCGATTAGAGATGCATCAACATCTAGCGAATGAATGAATGAAATGCATCGACGTCGGCCGGTCAACACAACATGCATGTAGCTAGGCTGATGTATACGTATGGACCAGGTCCGATGATCGAGCCGACGGAACGAGTAGCATGCATGCACATGCGAATCGATTTGCCTCTGCCTAGCGCCAACAATAAAAGTCGCGTCATGCATGCGCATCCGTCAATCCGTGTGGGTATGAATATGCATGCCGTACGGTCCTGCACTGTCGTACGCAGGAGTTATATGATACGATCATACGCACCTTAGTATTCTGCCTTAATTAAAATATATATGCATAGTATAGGGATGTATGCAGATCGATCGAGATATATCCATCACAATAGCATTATTGTTAAGAAGATATCGGTGTTTTTTTTTTAAAAAAAAAAATCAGTATATATCGGTGTAACCGTGTAGGAGGCGTTGGCAACGGGACAGAAGCCCAATACTAATAGTAGGCTGGCCCAATACTTATAATGGGCTGTTCCATCCATGAGCCGTCGCCCGTCGCCAACTAACAGCCCAGTTCATCAGAAGAGAAGCGAATAAGAGCCCAATAAACTCGTCCCCTATTGGTGGCCAAGCCCAAGCTCAGCTCATCAATCGACTCTCTGCATGTAGCACCGCATTGCCCGTTGCCGCCATGACCATTTTTTCCCCCTCAGCTTTCTGATTTCTTTAGTTACCAGTAGAAGTAGATGTTCTGCCATTACCGATCGTGGACAAAGCTGGTTTCAGATTTCAGAGGGCTGCAGAGATTAAAGCTAATTCACGCAAGCTAGCTCTCTAGATTTTCTAATCTATCTGTATAATCTAATCTCTCAAATTAATGGCATTCCAGATATCTCTTTCCGTTTTTATGTCTGATAAGAAATAAGAAATGGAGATTTCTAAGATTGTGCCACAAATAAGCATGATCAGTGACAACATAAATAGAATGCATTAATTGCCATAACATCTTACTATCAGATATGCAAATTCTTTCCCCATAGCACAACTTTTCCTCGTTTTTTTTTCCACAAAAGAGAGATTTCATAGTACTATATCCACAGCATCGAACCATCCCTTTGCAATGAGGAGGAAGAGGGCGGCGTCCCTTTCGCCGGCGCCGGCATCGCCGGACACGAGCGCAATGCGACGTCTCCGCCTGCGCCTCCCTCTCCTCCTCCTCCTCTTCCTACTCCTCGCGATCGCCGCCCTCCTCGCCACGCGGTCCTCGCCGCCGCCACCGCCACCGCTCCCGTGCGGCGCGGCGCCGTCGGACGCGACGGCGGGGCGCTGGGTGCCGACCCCAGAGCCCGTGCTGCCGCCGCTCTACGACGGGTCCTGCCCGTTCCACCGAGGCTCCTACAACTGCCTCCGCAACGGCCGCCCGCCGCTCGCGCCGCTGTCCTGGGCCCCGCGCGCTGCTGCGGCGGCGACGGCGCCGTCGTCCCGAGGATCGACCCCGCCGCGTTCCTCGACGCCGCCAGGGGACGCCGCGTCGGCCTCGTCGGGGACTCCCTGTCCGAGAACCTCGCCGTCGCGATGCTCTGCGCGCTACACTCCGCCGACCCCGACGCGCGCAGGTGGAAGCGTCGCGGCGCTTGGCGCGGCGGCTACTTCCCCCGCGACGACGTCACCGTCGCATTCCACCGCGCCGTGCTGCTCGCTAAGTACACGTGAGTGAGTCAGTGCTAGCTGTTGCTTAATTTGATTCTTCCTGTATATCTGGCTCTATAAGGTTTGCAATCTTTTCCACTTTTTGTGTGATCGATCAGTATGAAGATTTATTTTAAGAATTTGGAAATTACAGTAGTAAGTAAGTATACTTGATTACTTACTTCATATACTAGATAAAATCACCTGATGGTATATATATATATATATACAAAAGGTGGCAGCCAGTGGAGGAGATTCAGAAGGATGGGATAAAAGGGATTTACAGAGTGGATGTTGACATTCCTGCTGACGAATGGATCAACGTCACCAAGTTCTATGATGTCCTAATTTTCAACACCGGGCACTGGTAAGCTATAGGTTGCTGTTAAGTTCCTACCTATTGTAATGCATGCTTGACACATTTGTCCATCCGTCCATAATATGATATAATTCAGGTGGGGGACATACAAATTCCCAAAAGAGACTCCCCTTGTTTTCTACAAAGGAGGAAAGCCAATCGAGCCTCCACTCAGCATTCCTCACGGCCTGAAACTAGTCCTGAAAACCATGGCGTCTTACATCGACAGGGAGGTCCCGAGCACGACGCTGAAGCTATGGCGCACGCAGTCGCCTCGGCACTTCCATGGCGGCGAGTGGGATCACAACGGGAGCTGCGTGACCCCCACACTCCTCAAAGAGCATGAGGTACTGAATTTCTGATTCCTGACTGACGCGCGGGGACATCAGCTAAGCTGATAGCTGTTTCATCAGTTCCTTCCAATATATCCTGCACTTGGATCGTTCTCATGCATCTTGGTGCGTGCGTGCGTGCATTCAGCTGGACTCGTGGTTTGATCCGCGGTTCGGGGGCGTGAACAAGGACGCGAGGACGGTGAACTCGGTGATCCAAGAAGCGCTGGCAGGGTCGGGGATCCGGCTGGTGAACCTGACGTACATGAGCGAGTTCAGAGCCGACGCCCATCCGGCGACCTGGCTGGGGAAGAAGGACGCGGTGGCTATCTATGGGCAGGACTGCATGCACTGGTGCGTGCCCGGCGTGCCGGACACCTGGGTCGACATCTTGGCGGCACAGATCTTGCATCACTTCAAGCAGCTGGGAAAACAACGCTGATGCATATGGTTGCTTGTCAGTGACTAAAGCTGTGATCACCGGCTCTAGACTGAAGATCTGGCGTCTGCTTTGCAAATGTGGTTTCTTTTAAAACGTAAAGCACAAGGTCATTAGACGTACTGGTAGCTGAAGAAATGTAATTTTAGTGCGAGTAAATTTCACTGGCGGTCCTCAAACTTGTCCGAGATCTCATCTAGGTCCCGGTACTTTCAAATTGCACGTCTAGGTCCCTAAACTTGTCGAGTGTGTCATCTAGGTCCCAAACTCTCGAAATGCACATCTAGGTCCCTAAACTTGTCGAGTGTCTCATCTAGGTCCCCAAAAACAGCAACGGTGGTTTCCAACGGTAACGTCGCGTACACCTCGTGCACCTGAATTTTTATATAATTTTTTGAGCACCTGAATTTTTATATAATTTTTTGAGCACCTTAACGTCGTTAAATGAAAAAACTCATTTGTAACTAAAAACTCATTTCCAACGGTTAATCTAAAGATACTTATATTATAATACAAATATTACTAATATTTTTATATAAATTTGGTCAAATTTTAAATTGTTTGACTTCTCGGAAAGGGAGATTTATGTTTTTATTTGAGACGGAGGGAGTATCATTGTCAATTAAAATTCGAAATTGTCCATAAAGCCTATTATACACTGTTGTGCACTTGACTGTTTTTGGAAATTTGAAAAAAGAATCGCAAATGATGTGTCAGAATAGGATTTTAAGCCAATTCAAAAAAAAAAGATTAGGATTTTAAGAAATGAACGGAAAATAATGAGGCGCCATCACACACCCTTTCTGTTCCTCCAGGTATGGCTGCGCTCCCTTCATCCGCCGCAGCATCGCCGCTGCTGCTCCACTGCAACGCCGCCCGGCCCGCTCCTACCGTCTCTTTCCGCCACCGCAGGCTTTGGGAGCGGCCGACTGCCCACACGGCACGATGGCCGCGACGCGCCGCAGCTTTCGCTGCTGGTCGCGCGGTGGCTGCCGGCAGCAGTGCCTCCGGGAGCCAGTGGCGCGTGCGGAGCCATTGCGGCGTCGGGGGCGAGGGCGGCGGTTGGGAAGGCCCCGTACAGGGGGCAGCGAGGGGCAAGGGTCACTGTGGAGGGTCTTCCTCGCCACCGCGGTGGCCGTGTGCGGCTCCTTCGAGTTCGGCACGTGAGGACTATGTTTTTTATATATAAGAAATACTTCAGTTTCTTTATAAAAATCCTGAGAAAAAATCCTTCGGTCTTAAAGAAAATCCAGGAAGCATGCTCTTGATTCGATTCAAATATAGATATAGAGAGCTCTGCTATGCAGGTGGGGTATTCTGCACCGGCTCAAGCTGGGACTGTGAGCGACATTGGTTTGTCCAATTCCGAGGTTGGTTGGCACTTGACATTGGAGTATACATATATACAAATTATTCTTCTAGTGTATGGATACTAATTATCTTATCTCTTTTGGCTGTGGATCAAATTAACTTTTGTGCCAACTAATGGTTGGTGGTAGCAGGCTAGTTGCAGAGCAGTGAAAAAAAGTATTTTTATTTGATCAAAGCAGAATATGAATTAACTGTGACCGTTTCGCATTTGGAAATGAGTTTTTTCATTTAACGACGTTAAGGTGCTCAAAAAATTATATAAAAATTCAGGTGCACGAGGTGTACGCGACGTTACCGTTGGAAACCACCGTTGCTATTTGGGGACCTAGATGAGACACTCGACAAGTTTAGGGACCTAGATGTGCATTCGAGGAGTTTGGGACCTATATGACACACTCGACAAGTTTAGGGACCTAGGCGTGCAATTTGAAAAGACCGGGACGCAGATGAGATCTCGGGGACAAGTTTGAGGGGACCGCCAGTGAAATTTACTCTTTTAGTGCTAGATAGAGATGAAAATAGTCGAAAATGATGGGAAGAGTCGTAAACCATTCTCAATCATATCTTTCCCCAAAACTGAAATCAAATATGATATCACAGAAAACAATGCAACATATCTCGGCACTTAAAACTAGTGAAACTAGCTAGATAGGGACGTGTTACCCAGTCTAGCCTGTCTTGTATCACAACCAGACCCCAACTGTGCAGGCTCAACAACTACAAGATTTTATTGTTTGGTTGGTACGTTGGATTCATCCGGCTGGCCTAGCTATACAGAGTTTTTTGGATACACGCATGTACAAGCAAATTCATACAAGATATAGAACTATTTTTTTATATGAAGGTGTTTTCAATCCTGACCTCTATATCGATATATATAGCCAAAATGTTACAAGAGTTCTAGATTCTAAATTCTAAATCCTCAGACGAGGGATTACACAAAACAAAAAAAAAAAGAGTTAAAAACAAAGCAAGAAAAGTAGAAGACTAAGCTTCAATCTTCTTCTTCGCTCACACTCGAATCTTGCAGCGCTCTGCGCGAAACACCAATCCATCACATCACCGTCTACTTAGAAACTTGATTGATGTTTGGATCACCTCTTGTCCGTCAACTCTTCATCATCTCTCCATATTTTGACCAAGATCATCCTCACAAGGCCTGGGTAATCCTTGGAGGTTGAGGTTCTCATAGAAACACAAACAATGCACCATAGCACCGCCGTTGCTTTGGCAATGGTCGAAGACCGAGCAAGGTTTTCAATGAGAACAAAGCCGGCACCACAGGGCCGCACCCCGATCTGGGCCGAGGCGCCAGATATAGAACTGTTTGTTTAGTTGCGTAGCTAGACACACGCAATATTTTGGTTACATACCTACCTCATGCAAGAGAGGCTTGAGGGGGTGAGAAACTACTATCCAATGCCAAGTGCTCACACATTATAGCAGCTTCCAAATCAAAACAAGAATAATAAAACATACAAATACGAGATCCAAAACCTAAGAGGGAATAGACGATTTTTTTTTGTTAAGAGGAGAAAATAGACACCCAAATTCAAACGAAGAGGATAGGTGATCAATTGCTTGGGTGCACAAGCACACCTCCCACCTAACTAGTTGAGCTAGTCTCACTTCCTTAAAAAAACAAGGATAATAATAGCCTTAATTAACATTATCAAGTGCTCACATCATGTGTAATAATATGACACCCCTGGTCTATGGTGACCAATGCAAAGATGAAAAAGCAGTTAACTGAAGAATCTGTTGTTTACCCCAGCCCTGTACAACTGCATGGACTGAGGGCCACAGGTAGAGAGCTTAATCTCAGTGTTTGCAGGGACGAAGAAAACATCGCCTTCCTTAGCCTGTTTTTTCCTCCCATCAGGTAGAGAATCTGCCTGGAGCTCTCCTTCCCCAGCTATAACGAGAAAGATAGATGGTCCTGGCACCATGGATATGGTAACAAGATCATCTGCAGGTACCAGGCAGCAATCTACCTCGAACTCGTCAAATGGAGGGGTGTAGCGCCTTACGTGTGGCTGCAGAGGAACACCCTGCAAGATTTCCGGGAATGCCTGCAGAGTCGTGTACGTTGTTTGATATGTAAACATGGATGGATCGATCGATCGATCAAGGATATATATATCAAATAAATGCATACATACATACCTGTTTTTATGTTAGCATTGAGCAGAGAGTTTGTACATCTTTGTATTTTGGAGGCAAACCAGCACGGACAAAATTGTCCGAAGTGGCCATACATTCAATGCATTCCCTAGAGAGGGAGGCATGGGGTTCATTTGCACCAATATAAAGTGCTTCACCAGGGCTAAGTTTGACGTGGTTAAAGAAGAGTGCTGCTAGAACACCAACATCCTCTTGATACTGTCTCTCCAGTGACAAAACCAGCTCTTCTTTATCTGATAAGGTCCTGATCTGCTGATAGATAAAGGAATACGTGATGAGCCAAGAAGCTAGCTAGGAATCAAATCATCAAAGCAAGCATATGCATTAATTAGTGAGTGAACACAATTAATTAAGGAGAAATCACGACCTTGCTCTCAATATTCAGGCAACTGATCATTTTGGAAAGTGCTTCAGAAACCATTTCGTGACTTGCTGACATTAGCTTAGCAAAAGCTGATTGCAATACTTGTTGATTATTACCCCCGTGATACTGCTCGGTCATCATGAGCTCATGCCCAATTAGGCATTTAACTTCTGGTACAGTCCTCAGGACATCCCTGAGCTCCTGCAAACGCAAATAAATAAATAAATAAATAAATAAATAAATAAAGCAGC
This sequence comes from Hyparrhenia diplandra, assembly GCA_015847255.1. NCBI lineage: Eukaryota > Viridiplantae > Streptophyta > Magnoliopsida > Poales > Poaceae > Hyparrhenia > Hyparrhenia diplandra. The sequence goes on from JADLZK010008733.1 coordinate 287,103, forward strand.
ACCGTAGACCGTACCATGCATGATTGACTGCGACTACGGACGGACGGATCAAGCTATAGTTTGTGGAAGCTAGAGATGGTTGCTGCTAATAAATTGAAGAGTGTGGCTAGTGGATGGGTGTTGAGAAGAAGCAAGCCGGACAGACAGTGACACAGCTACTACTATGCCTTACATATAGTACACATGCAGAGAGATAGGTGCTGGATTATGTACCGAAGAACTGAGTCCTCTTTCCTCTTGTATCCTGATTCGTGACTGCGCTGCGTCTGCAACGCAATAAGAACAAAACACATGCATATTAGGCAGGATGGAGAATAATTCTGTTTTCCATAACGCAACCAGCTTCAAGGATTGTAGATATTTTTCTCATAATAAAGTATAAACGAAAATGAGGGAGAGATTTTTTTTTTTTTTTTTTTTCTATGTAGCCACATTAATTGCACTACTACACTTCGTCATTTTCCAAACAGAAATTTAGAGGAGGAAATAGATTTGGCACTTGTAAGCTTTGAATATCAGACGAGGATGCAAGCTTTAAATGGTGTAAACTGAATCAGGGGCATAGAGATTTGAATGGAGGTCAGGACTAGCGATCATATGCTGATGAGAATTCAGAAGTAGAAATCTAAAGGAATGCATATGACTCAACATATTTCTGATGGGCGATGGAAGGAGGCCGCTACGTACGCATGCATGTGCATCGATAGAAATGGTTGCCGGTAGACGTGTTCCTACTTGCATTGTAACTGCCGGGCATGACAAAGATAAGACTGGTACACATTGGTGCTTGCACTTAGCTTGGTGTGATCGCTGAATAAGCAGAGAGGCGAGAGTAATATTTTGAGGAATCTTACTGATTCTGAAAATTTACTTGGCACACCGTCTGGAGTTGAGCCGTGTGATACACCTTATCACACTTATCAGCTGAATACAATGATAAGAAATAGCCTGCTCAACTCCAAAACCAAGATATAGAATCATTGCCACCACCACCATCCCTATCTTCTCATCTACGTGTGAGGAGGATGAAAAATAATATGAATTTGATACGCTGCCTGCTGGTCACCGACTGCATCTATATATACTACGCCCCGCCGGCCTCCTCACCGGCCGGAGCAGTTGGTCACCACGAGATATAGCCGTGTGAGTGTGACCACGTACGCTAGCAGTTACAAGTTGCAACAACATCGCCGTGTGAGTAGCTGCTACCTACCGTGCATCCATTGTTGCAAATGCAAAGTGCATGAATGCATGCAACGACTCCATCATCGATCTCACCTCTTATGCATGCTCATGTACGTTCACATCACCACCAGAAACTGCAGTACCGTCCACATGCACGCACGCACAACATGCCTGCAGTACTTGGTGCTCCTGTTACAAGATCCCGGCCACAACTTCCTTTCAATTCCACTACAGCTCTCACCACAAAACCTATCGGCTTTGGACTTGAAGAATGAAGAGTGGTCGACGTGCAACAACTACATGCCCACTGTGGGAGGCCAAATTAATACACAAACCAGAAGCGAGATATATATTCTCAGTAGCCGGAGCCGGAGCCAGCGCGTCCTCGGTGGCGGCCTGGCGGCGACCGAGGAGATAGAGCCGTCTTCGAGCAGGAAGGCCAGCAAAGACGGCCACGTTACGTATATCGTGGCGTAGTGGCCGGTGCCGGAGTAGGTTTCCACCGTCTTCGTCATGTCCATGCATGCATGCATGTCCTCCTTGTGTGGCCGCTACTGGGAGAAATAGTATCATGCATGTGCTGGCATGCAGAAAAGCTGTATGCTTTTCTCACTATTTGTTTCACCTCGCATGTAATGAGCTTGCAACAACCTTTAACTTATTTGAAATTAGATGTAAAGGTGATTAATTCACAAGTGAAAGTTTGTTTTTAAATAATTATATATCATCAATAATGGTCGAGATGCAATGGCTATTTTATTAGTTTTCACAATAGTAGAGATATGTAATTTTTTACGAAACAGACGAAATTTAACTGAGGGAAGTACGTGTATGCTGTTGTGCTTGTGAGCTGTGACTGGCCCCAAATTAACACGACCTTCGATAACCATCACAATGCAAGGTTACCTAGATGTCTTGAGCACCTGTGTCGATGATACAGCACGACATATGCATGCATGTGTGTGACGACTGAGTGTTGTTGATAAGGATCGATATTAGCTCGATCTGCAGGTGGCAGCTATCGCATGAGCACCGAACGATCATGTCCATGCGTACGTGCGTCTGAAATCTTGCCTTTGTCACTCGCGCGTCGAACAGTTACAAAAGTTATTGGTCACTAGCTCAATCCAGCTGTGGTCCTCTGGTGCGTGCACGGATCGGAGCTGGTTACAAGTGACGATGAACACATGACCGGTGCGTGACACAAGCAATGACGGCATGGGCAACGATCGGAGCTGGTTAAAAAAGTAGCTAAAATTGGGTTCACTCAGGTTCGGCAACCTAGGCTTCAATCGGCACTATTAGCTAGGATTGTGTTGTGCGACGAAGCGGCTCGTAGCTGAGCAGCGGCAGGTCGTCAGGTTCATCAGCATTGCCGAACCATGTCCTTCCCGTCTCTGAGCTTGGGCGAGTGGCGGACCGGCAGAGAGACGCAGCACAGACAAGCCGGATAGCCTTGCGCGCCGATGCACGTACTCGATCACACGTCCAAATCCAATGCTTGTCTAGCTACCAAGTTAGTCCTTCCGTATAACAATGTGACAGCCGTCGTTGGCGTGTGATGTGGCCGGACGGACACAAGCAACGACGGCATGGGCAGCTGCTACCCCACTGGCGCCAAGTTGCCGTCGTCCATCTGCACTGGAAAATAGGTATGCAAGCACGGTTCAGAAAGTTGAACTTCAACAAACATTGGTGTGGTCCAAGTTGATGACTTGTGGCCGGTTACCTTTTTCAGTGAAGACTTTGTAGTTACCTTAAGGCCGGTGATCATAGTCTCGATCGTACCGTACGTACCATGCATGGTTCTAATATTCTAGGGACCATCTTATTGTAGCATTGGTACATGCATGGGCTGCTGGCAAGCAAAACATGTTCATTGGTGGCACACCGCTGCCATATACCTCAGTATTCCCACTACTACAAAAGCCAACATTAGGGGCGGCTTGTGATGGACTTTAGGGGAGGTTTTTCCAACCGCCCCTAAACAAGCGCCCCTAATATTCGTCCACATTAGGGGGGTGGTTGACAGGAGCCGCCCCTAATGTGAACACATCGGGCGGCTCTCGTTTGAGCCGCCCCTAATGCTAACACATTCCCGATTTCGTATTTTCAAAATTCAAAAAAAAAAAAAAAAAAATATTTTTTTAATCAAGTGTAAATTGACTATTTGAGGCCCTAAACGGATTTGAACTAAAAAGTGGTCAACTATAAAGTTTCATAACTTTTCGAGATCTACATTTCATATTTAGAAAGTTTTTTTCCGTCCGAGCTTTTTACTTAAATTTTAATTTTTAGTGTCTCATTTTAAAATTCGGCAACCCAATTGTAGGGGCGCCTCAATATAGAGCCACCCCTATTGTGGACCATATTAGGGGCGGCTAGTGATTGAACCGCCCACGATAACAAAGAGAGGCGGCCGGGTACACGAACCGCCCCTAATGACAACACATTAGGGGCGGCTCAAAATATGAGCCGTCCCTAATGTAAATGTCATGTGTTCCCTTAGTTGGCTTTTGTAGTAGTGCCCTCTAATAATCTCACTAATGCAGATGCAGTAGGAATATGCACCAATGAGCCAAGTTCTCATATGATATTATAAACAAATTATAAGATGTTGCACTCACCTATATAGTAGATTAGATGTATTAAATTGAACAATTTACAAGACATTGGACTAACATGCACCCACTTGGATAGTTTTTATATAGCGAGTGTAATTTACTCGAAAATAAATAATTCAGATTGCATAATTTTGTTAGAGTTAAAAATGAAAAATATGCAACTAAGACCCCGAGGTTTATCTGTAACTTTCTTAAAAATAAAAGGTTTTAAAAAAACAAGTCCAAGAATAAAACAAAAAGTTTTGAAATAATGTTTGATGCAAGCAAAGTATTTAAATGAAAAAATTTAAAGTTTGCAATAATGTTGTTCAAAATCATGTTTTATTTAAGTGTGGAAATTCAGGTTCAAGAAGGTTCCGACTAGATTTGACAAAAGTTTGAAATGTTTAGAATCCAAAAAAAAAAAAAAAAAACCCTTTCTACCATAACCTCTCATAACATTATTTGGAAACCATGGGCGCCGCCTAAATGCAAATTCTTCGGTTGACTTGCCATACGTAACCGAATCTAGACTGCTGATAGGCTAGAAGCAAGGAATTGGCCAAATCAAAGGATATTCCCACTTTGTAGAGTTCATGCAGAATCGGGCTTGCACCTTTTCAAAGAATGTAGATTCACAAAGCTCATGTGAAGTGAAATCACCGTCTAGACGACAAACCACAATGTGCACCCGAATGCATGTCCCCTAGTGACACCCTCGAGAAGTTTTGGACTGACATATCAAGTGTGCCTAGTGCAAACAGGAAAGGTCTCTGCTCGATCATCATCCTAGAGTGTTGGCAAATTTGGAAGGAAAAATGCGAGTCTTCCAAAGAGTGGAGTGCACAAACTTTGGAGTTCTTTAGAAGATCAAGGAAGAAGTGAAAGTGTGGACCATGGCGGGAGCAAAACACCTAGATAATTGCGTGAATCACCACCGGCTACATTTTTTATCAGCACTTCCAAAGTGCGCGCTTTTTTATTCTTTCGCTTTGTGCAGCTTTGTTGTATATTGTTGTGATTGTACTTCACCTGTGCTAGCGTCTCTTCTTTTTAATATAGCGGGTGGGAAGGAGAAAAGAGTGTGGAAAAATAATAAAAATAATATCAGGTCTTGAGGAATAGTTATGAAACCGTTATGTAATAGTACAAAGACTTTATGAACAATAACAAACCCGTTATGAAAACAATACCTGGTACAAACCCGTTAAGGAATAGTACCGGGTCTCGAGTAACATTAACAAACCTAGTAAGGAACAATGAACCCGATAATATATACGAGCAGTGTCTTTTGAGTCTGTGGAGCGGACCTGCTATTGGTCATCTATAGTGCCCACTATTCATAAGCTCACCAAATATAAAAGATCTTTATATGAATTTATTTCAGGATTTTTTTATTTGTGCATTAAGTGGTAGGCGACGTCTCCGTCGATAGCGGAGGCGCTGAAAGTGGTGACTTCGAACTTCAAGATTTGCCGCTCAGTTCTTCGAAGGTGCTCATAGGGGTAGGGTTTGCGACGTGTGTTCATAGGGGTGAGTGTGCGTGCGTGTTGAGCGTCTGCGTTGTCTGTGTAATCTCACAAAAAGGATATGTGAAAACGAGAAGTGGAAGTTCACATCACACTGCCTCGTTTATGGCTAAAACCAGCAGTAAACAGATGATTATTTTATCCTTTTATTAGTTGTATTTATATGTGATTTCAAGTTTGCAATATATATACTATCATATTACCAATAGGAAGAATGCTAGATACACAATAATCAAGGATTCATTCATTTGACACCAAGAAGAACACTAGTAACGAAATGATTTTACGTGAACACGGAAAATCTTTTCCGATTAATCCCCATGATTTTGCGTGGCGGACACCTTTTATTTACCGTCACGTAAAATAGATTAACCGTGGCGGGACTTTATAAAAGGCCCACCACGTAAAATAGAGACATTTCCGGAGGCGGGCACATTAAAAAGGCCCGCCATGCAAAAAACGTTGAGGCCCACAACTGAGCCCAAACCAAGCATCTTATCGGGCCATATATATACCGGACTTAGGTTATTTTCTCTCCCAAACCTCTCATTTCCTCGCGAAGACGGCGGCCCCCTCACTCTCTCGACGAAATCGCGCGGCTCTCTCCTCCCACGACGCGGTGGCCCGGCCCCTTCCTCGACACGGCGGCAGCCCTCTCCCTCGACGCGGCGGCGGCCCCCCTCCTCCCTATAGGGCGGCGGCGGCAGCCCAACCCCTTCCCTCGGCGTGGTGTTGGCCCCATCCGCCCCCTACCTCTCCAGCGGCGGGAGGCTCACGGGGCCCGGATCGCGCCTCCTTCCTCTCCGGTGGCGGCCGGATCCGTGCGTCCCTTCTTCTCCGGCGGCGGCGGGCAGGGGCGGCGCCGGATCCGCGCCCCCATCCTCCCCGGCGGCGGGCGCCGCACGGTGGTGGAGGAGTCCCTCGGCGTGGCGCGTGGGGTGAGTGGAGGAGGCCCGGTTCCACGGCATGGAGGAGGAGGCCCGGTTCCTTGGGCGATTTGGCGGCCGCGACACCCTCCCTCCCTCGGGATCCGACGCCACTTCCTCCCTCTCCGGCGGCCACGCGTGCGGGCAAGGGCTCCCCGGCGGAGGATCCGGCCAGCAATGCGTCCCGGCGGGCGGCGGCGTCGAGGTCCGTGATCTAGGCCCGGACCGGTTGGGTTTGAGGCTTTTACCCGTGTACCATTATGATAAAAGGTCGTGACACAGTGTACCACTAAAAACTTTGGGCGCACTGTATACCATCGCCCAAAGTTTACTTGTCCCCCGTACCACTCCGTCTATTTTGCACACTAACACCGTTAAACGGCACGGAGAAAAGACTATCTTACCCCTCGGGCCATAGTAGCTGATTAAAATCACCATTGTCCTCTATACCACTCCCTAGTGTTATGCTACATATGGCTGTACACTTGTCAAAAAAATAAAAAAAAAAGGGCAGCACGTATGCATATATGTGCACTTGTTTTGAAAACAAGAAATTGACACAATATATAATAATAATATTTAACACAATATATAACAATAATATGGTTCATAGACTAACATTTGGTCACTAGTTTGCACACAATAGTTTCAACATGTCTCTAACATTACAAAGACAACATGCATAGAAGTGCTTCATCCGGACATTAAGTTCTAGTGAAAATAAAATGTTGCCACCGGGCACAACAACAAGCAAGAAGCGACTCATGTGCTACTCATCCAAAAGCAACCACCACACACGGGTTTAGCAAAATAGCCACAAAAGGTGTGAAGCCACAAAATCGAGACACCTATCATTCCATCATCAACTTCTTGCTCACGGTATTTGCAGCTGGGGGCTGGTTGGGCTTGTTGGTACACGGGGGAGGCCTCTTAGGTGTCAACTTCTTCTTCGTCATGGAGATCTTTATCCTTGGTGAGCGTTGGGCCTCCGTTGTTGGCGTGTCCACTATTGGAGGTAATGCACGGAGGGGCACTAGTTCATTAGAACCAGCCCCGGACTGTTACCATTAATTATCGGGTCATTGGAACAAGCTTCACTTCAATTGGAAAATGAGGAACTATAGAAGGTAAACATGAGATACCCGTCGATAGGGTATTTGGAGTTGTTGATGGTGTAGTGCTAGCCGATCCCTTCTTCTCCTTTTTTCTTTGAAGTTGTAGAGGAAGATGCTTTGTTGTTCCTCTTCTTTTTCTGCAACCTTGGACACAGCTTCATTGTGTGAGAATAGCATCTCTGTTGAGGGAGTGGCCACCACTAGGATAGTCTCGTATTGGTAATAGTGCTTTCTTTTGCCTTTTGTATGGGACTCCTCCGCAAAAGGCAATTGTTAGTACAAAATATAGTTTAATTAAATGATAGTTTTATTTATATACATGTATTTGAGTACCTTTCTGCCATCAATGCAGCTATGTCATCTGGATTTCCATTCTTACAAGTCTTCCAGTGATGCCCCAATTCTTGGCATACAATACACCTATGTCTCTTCTTGCTCCCATTTCCTCCCTCTAAAGCCCCTTTTATCCTATTCTTCCTTCTACCACCTGTTGACTTAAGCAATGGAGGGTGCATGAAGAACCCATGTGTGGCATTGGGCCACATGGACTTGTCAGAAATACATGGGATAGAGCTTGCATAAGCTTGTTTGAATTTCTCGATAGAATAGTAGTCATCTACATGGTCTTTTAGTTTTTCTCCGAGGGAATTGAAGTGATGTAGGCAATAGCATGTTTGCAAGGTATTCGACCCTTGCCAAGCATTACATGAACATATTCTTTTAGCTAAGTCAACAACAAACCTAAAAGAATTGCCTCCCTTAGCACAAACTTCTGCAACACCTTCAAGTGAGCCTGTGATCACTTCTATGTCAAGGTTGAAACTGTCTTCTCTCAACTTCTTCACAATATGAGGTAAAATCTTGCCTTCAAAGACCCTTGCCACCCTCTTCCTATTATTCCACTTGATCAATATCTTCTATCTAATGGTGTCCATCAAGTCATCTAGGTGCTTCCCTTTCTCAGGTTTTATCCAATTATTGAAGGACTCGCCAAATTATTAGTGATATAGTCCACCTTTGAACTAGTGGAGAACTGGCTCCTAGTCCACTTCTTGTGAGTCTCTTTGAGATATACCATAGCCTCTGGGGTTTGTCATTAGCCATTTCGATAGTGTTTATCAAACATGTATGGGCTCCATGAATATGCATTTTGCCCATAAGTGATCATCAAAAATCTTTCCACTTTGTACCTCTTCTTGAAATTGTACTAGATGATACATACACTCTCTATGTTCACATCCAGGAAAAACTTCACTCACTCCATGCATCACGCCTGTCCACAACTGTATGGAAAGTAAGTCCATCACGAGGTGCCTATTGCTTCCTTCAACCTCTCCATGAACCACTCCCAATTCTCATTAGTCTCGAATCAATGACACCAAGCGCAGAATCGGGAACATCCGGTTGTGCCCATCTTCGCACATGCTATGCACAACCGGCCCCTAAACCTACCTGTCCAAAAAAATCTTGTCTCATCGCAAGATATGGTCTGCATCCTCTAAGAAAGCCATCAACACAAGCCTTCAATGCAAAAACAACCTTCTGAACCTTATCTTGTCGTTGATTTTGTGGTGATCAATAACAAAAAAGGTACCAGGATTGCTTTCCTCCAACTGAGCTTTAAGTCTAAATAGGTTGTTGAAGCTTTTGCCCCAAGGCACATACAACTTATCCATGGCAAGATTTTTACCTTTGTACACTCTCCGTAGGGCACGGTGATCCCAAATTCAGCCTTTAATTTTTTTTTGCAATTCTTTGGCGCCCAAAGTCCCATCTTCCTTCAACCAATCAATCACGTGATGGCACACCCAAAATTGTGTAACTCCTACACAAATTCCAACCCTCCTGGCACTCTGACAGCTATGGGTAAATGGATTCTTCTTCACCTAAAAAAAGAAACAATCAATACAATTATTAGTACAACAAAAAGGTACATTTGATAAAACATGAATGCACATTTGGTAAAACATAATACATGTACGGTTGTGCCACCCTTGCTTGTTGATGCATGAATTCTCCACTTGGCATCCCAATTCTTTCTTGAAACTACAAATTGCACCCTTACCCCTGGATGTATCACTATGGTCAATGATATAATGTCTCTCACCTCGACAAAGATGAGTAGCTAAAGCCACCCTAAAAGCATTAATGTCCGAATACTTAGTGCCTACATCCATAGAAGGGTTTCTCTTGTCATAATCATCCTCAGGCAATTTTTCAGGTTCTTTATCTTTGACCATATCATCTACGTCCTCTATTTCATAGTCTTTATCATCATTAGACTCCTCCTCATCATCATCAGTGTCTGATTCAGAGGCCTCCGGGCTAGCAGGTTTTCTTGGCTTATGAGGATTGGAAGGTTTGGGATAATCGGGACCAAGGTCCGGATACAATCCTTCATCATCTACGCCCACATGCTCATAGGATGGATTTGGGTTATCAAGCGGTTCTCGTTCGGGCACTACAAATTCACTCGGTTGTTATTGCTTGGTCTAGCTATGCCGGGATAGCTACCCGAAGGTGTCACTTTGGGATTTCAACAGAGAGTGCATTGCCACCAAACTCCCAATCGGGAAGGTGAGGCTTGCCATTTGGTTGGGCTAGAATAAACAAATGACAAGTAGCAAAGACTTGGAAGCATTGTTTTTGGAGAACATGTCAACCAAATCTTGGTCGGTGCAAACTTGAACATGAACTTTCTTGTCCATGCAGAAATAAAACATCCGAGCAACATCACCATGCGCGAGGAGGACACTTGTCGACAATGGACTCAAACAAATCTTTGAAATTTGTCCTGGTCAAGCATCCACAACCTTGTCCAAGGAGTACCACGGACCACGCGCATTGGGAGCAATAATCCGAATTTCTAGTTTGAAGCTCTACGTAAATGTCGTCCATCCTAAATGAATTGAACTAAATCTAGCAAAAAGTAAAGAACAACTATCTATCAAATGAGGTAAAGTAAAGTTAGGGTTAGGGATTTGGGAGAAAGCTAATGAAAATACAAGGAAAATCGAGGGGATCGAGTTCTCACCGGTAGGGATTGAAGCGGATCAGCAAGAGGGAGGGAAATCGCGGGCGAACTAGCCTCCCGGCGAGGGCGGGGCGGCGCCGACCTCATGGCCGCCACCGCCAGCGGCGGCGCCCTTCCCGGGCGCCGCAGGGGCCGGGGCCGGGCGCCCGCGGGGATCGGGCCGGGCGAGGCTGCAGTGCCGACCGGCCGAGGCTGCATGGGCCGGGCGGCGCTCCTCCTCTTCCTCTTCGCGTACGGGCGCGGCGCTTCTCCTTCGCGGGCGGACGAAAAGACCGAGAGGACCGGCGTGTCGGGTGTCGGGGCCGAGCGGACGAGAAAGTGTAGCGTCGGGGCCGAGCGCCTGTGGGTTTTTTTTTTTTTTAACTCAAAAGGGTAGGATGGACACTTCTAATGTTGGGACCCACATGTCGGGTTAGGGAAACGTTAGGAATCGAACGGAACACGAACAAAGTGGTACGGGGGACAAGTAAACTTTGGGCGATGGTATATAGGTCTTGCCGAAAGTTTTTAGTGGTACACGTGTCACGACCTTTTATCATAATGGTACACGTGTAAAAGCCTCAAACCCAACCGGGTCCGGGCCTAGATCCGGACCTCGACGCCGCCGCCGCCGGACGCATTGCTGGCCGGATCCTCCGCCGGGAGCCCTTGCCCGCACGCGTGGCGGGCCGGAGAGGGAGGAAGTGGCGTCGGATCCGAGGGAGGGAGGGTGTCGCGGCCGCGAACCGGCCCAAGGAATGGGCCTCCTCCTCCATGCCGGGGAACCGGGCCTCCTCCACTCGCCCCACGCGCCACGCCGAGGACTCCTCCACCACCGTGCGGGATTGGCATATGATGTGGTTTGGGTTTGGGCGTTTTGTTTTTTGTCGTTTTGCTGGATTAACCCACGGGAAAAGTTTGATTTGCTGTGTCCTCTAGAGGGTGACGGGCATCCTTGCCCGCCTCCGAAATCAAAAATGCCCGCCTCCAAAAAAAGAAATTCAGTACTAATGGAAGGAACTTGTTTGATCAAACTGATGGCCGAGCTACAAAATGAATACCTTAATAGCTTGTTGCGATGAACGTAGACACCAAGAAGAAGGAACTTGTTTGTCTGCAACAGCACCTAGTTTGATCAAACTGATGGCCGAGCTCAAAGGATAACACTAACCAGGCAGTAAGAGAAACTAACAAAAAAAAAAAAACGAGACTATAATGTCAACACGGCTGAACAAATTAAACAACTTTATTATAGAAGGAATTATAAAATCATCATTCACTGATGCCCTCCGCTAACAAGATTAAAGAGAAATTAAGAACCATCGACACCTGCCAAGAACAGCTACGGTAGGGAGGGTTCCCTACTTGACTCGTTTCTCCTCTTCTTTCTTTCCTTTTTCCTTTTTTTTCTTTATTATATATAAAATAAATAAATAAATTAATTAAAGACAGGCCGGCCGGGCTGCATGCGCCCATGCAACAACACAGACTCCCTCCTAAACGCATGACTAATCCTAACCACACACACACACTTACATTTTTTTATCTCTACTAATATATATCACACGAGACTTCATGCGTATTTTATTAATAACAAGTAAACAAGTACTGTAACAATTATGTACACACGCAATAGTTAAGAGCGTCCCCTTTGTATCGAAAATCAATAAAATAAAATAAGGGCATCTCGCCACCATCCAGTTGTATGATTGCACGCGTGAATGTGTCGAGCATTACTCCGGTGTTGAAAATGAGCACATCATATGCCAATCCACCGGTGTTGAAAACTAGCACATCATACGCCAATGTGTCGACCATTACTTCAAGCAGCTGCGAAATTAAAACCTGATATGCGCCTGTACCACCCCCCAAATCAAGCATAGTAGATTCATAGTAATTCAAAAATCAACTACTGCAGAGAACTTTATATGTTTTTTATTAAAAACAACATGCGCACAAACTAGTGCAAAGGTTATGGAGCAAGGTAGCCGGTTATTTTTTTTTCTGTTTGAAGCATATATACATAGTTGTGGTATGAAACAAGGGAATATTATCAAAGTGTCACTAATAAACTCAATAAATCCACTCATCAACGGCAGCGGATCCCTCCGCTCCATGATCCAACGGCCAGAGCATCCGTAGCGGGCCCTGCTAGCCATTGCGCCAGCGCCGCACACCGCCTTTGCCCGACCAACCGACCGACCTGCTTCATAGCCTGCCTTCGCCTCAACTCCCTCCTTCTTCCTCGTCAATAAAACTCGTTTCGATTCGTCCACGCAGTTCCATCCCGTCCCTCTCGAATTGCGCCTTCCAAGCGTCTCTTCCAATAAGATGCCCGCGGCGGCCAAGAGGACGCTGGAGACGGCGACAGACTTCGCCGGCCGTTCGCACCACACTCCCGCCGACGTCGGCGTCACAGACAGGGTGGCCAAGAAGTGCAGCTCTGGATCGTCCCCGGCTTGCTTCCGCATGTTGTAGTTGAGACGGAACCCGTGGGGCTAGCGGGGGCCATGCCCCTACCAAGCATAGTAGATTCATTTAATAATACCTATATAAATATTTAAATTTATAGCATATAAAATATCAATTTCACCCATCTTCATTAACTTATTACGATTTTTGTTAGAAGTAGTATATTTTTTTTCATAAGTTGTTGAAACATATATAATATTATATATAAGTTTATCACACTAAAAAAATACGATCATATTTATCCACCCCTTAATTAATCAAATTCGTTGGTTCCGTCTCTGCCGTTGTCTATGATTTGACGACCCCAAACTGAAATCGAATATGATATATCACAGAAAACCAATGCAACATATATGTATTTGATTTTGTAGACTGATTATGATAGAATAGAGCTGTAGCCGTTGGATGACATGCACATGAATGGGCTCAAGGCCTTCAGAAAACTAAAAACCTAATCCTTGTTTCGTGTCTTTACGCTTCTATATACTCCTGCTCTTAGGATTGATCAGGTAATGGACTATTGCGTCGCCATTGATCTATGTTCATCAGGTTTGGCAGATCAGTCGGCTGTGTTATCTATCTCCATTACTTTGCATCCTTTTCCTATACTTTTTTTTTTTTAGGGAAATCTTTTTCCTCTACCTGTTATCACTCGCATCATCAGGTGAAAATTGGTCAGCGTGTAATAATTAATTAAAAAAAGTTAGCGTGCGTGTTGGCGCTCCGGGCCGGAACGAAATGGACTCCGACTCCTGTCTGGTGGGCCAGGCCCAGCGACCGAACCCGACCCAAGTTCGATTGCCCTTGCCCGTCGTCCTCCGTGTCGCCTTCCTCTCCTCCTCCGTCCGTCCGTCCGTCCGCCCGCCCGCCGTCTCTCGCCGCACCGGCCCCCAAACCCTCTCGGACTAGGCAAGGGGACCGTCCGCCCAGCGTCGTAGCCGGCGAGATCTGCCTGCCGGCAGCGGCAATGGCTGCCCCGCACGACGAGGCCGCGGGGTGGTCCGAGGAGGCGGCGCGCCGGGTCTGGTCCGGCGCCGTGCCGCTCCAGGTCCACCTCCACGACGCCGACGTCACCGCGCTGCCCCCGCCGCCGCCCTTCCTGGTATTCCCTCCCTCCCCCTACGGAGACCCGCTCCCTCCTCAGCATCTACCTACTACCGCCTCCTGCCCCTTCGCTTGTTATTTCTGCTACTGCGAGCTCGCTTTGTTCCCCGGATTGGAATTCTCTCCGTCGTGCTACTACTCCATTACCGATTGCTTGGCCTCGCTTAACTGTTACGTAAGAGCCCTACGTAAGATCACAGCTGCTTAGTTTCTAGAACACTACAGTAGTGTACAGTACATGCCGTTTGTGATTAGAAATTCTGCTCCTGTTGTAGGATTTTCCAGTCTTTTGGTTGAACCCATGTACAATACGGCTTGTGAAATCCTCGTCTTCACCCACGACTCTGTAATGCAAACCAAGCAAAACTTCATGCCAGCCTTACAAGCGAGTCTTACGTCAATTAATATTTTCAAGTTGATTATCAGTGGGTCAATTTCTCGGGGCTCGCAAGGTTTTCTCTAATCTATATCTGGAATGTCATTTCTGTGAGGAGTTAAATTTAGCGCTACACATCCCTGCAAAGTTTTATGCAGTGGCTAGTGATAAGGTTTATATAGTATATAAGGTTGGTGTGCTCCTTCGCTGGTCCAATTACAACACAGCAGTATTTCTTGTGTCTGAGCATTATTTCCAGTCTGACAATCATGTGTGCACTCTATTTTTTATTCCATTGGTTTGTTTAGTTGTGATCTTATGTGCACTCAGATGGTGTATTACTTCAATGGAATTCACTGAAATTCATCTATTTACCCCTTCCTATCCCCGAGTACAACAAAAGCTGCTATTCAGCTTTTGTTTGTATGGAAAGGCCTATGCTTCCTTTTACAGGACAGTTTTTCGTGTCAAGAAGTATTTGGAGTTTTGGCATACACTGTTAGTCTTCCACGCTTCCATAATCTTATCTGTTTCATTTATGGGTTTTTCTTTTTGTCTCGAACAGACTTTGGGGCCAAGAATTGGGTACTTGCCCCTCTTGATACCTGTTATAAAGGCTCATTTCAGCAATGCGCTCCCACCTGGTGTTGACACTGTTTGGTTTGAATATAAAGGGCTGCCTTTGAAATGGTAACATATGTTACTTTCTCCATACAGTTTTGATGGTCATTTACTCTTGAGTTAAATAATGGAAGCACATCCTATTGTTTAATACTCTTTATTAAAATCGCTGACTGCCTTTTTTTATTTTATTTTTGAACTCTTAGGTATGTGCCAATTGGTGTTCTTTTTGACCTTCTATGTGCAGATCCAGAAAGACCATGGAATCTAATAGTAAGGCTTCATTTTTCACTTCTACTTTTATCTTCAGATGTACTTTTGTTTACCTGATTGTTTTGTAGTATGTTCTCAGTCATTTGTGGTTTGTTGATGTAATATACATATGCAAAGAGGGACCGATATAACTCCTTCCATAAACTATTTACATTATGTTTCATATTTTGGTTAGCTTGAATTATTAACTATGGATAAACTATTTACATTATATTTCATATTTTTGTTAGCTTGAATTATTAACTATGGATAAACTATTTACATTATGTTTCATATTTTTTGTTAGCTTGAATTATTAACTATGGATTTTATACCAACTCTACCCCTTCTGGAGTTTTCTCTGTTTTGACTTAATTTTGGACCATACTCCTAGTTACTAGGTTAGCAATTCAGCTCAGTGAAGGGTCATTTAGGTCAATTTGAAATAATGGAAACATTTTTTACCGCAAGATATTCACTTTGTATCCCTTGCTTTATAGAAGTCATAGAGACATCAACGTTTCAAAGATTGCTCACGTAGTGTAATATGGCTAGGTCGCCAGGTTAAAAAGAACAGAACAGAGTTGTGTGATTATGACACTTTACCTTGGCTGGGGCAAAAAAAAAAAAAGGGGGTGGGGGGTGCAGACCCAGTGCGGCGGCTCCCACATGAGTGGGGTCTGGGGAATATGGAAAAAGAAACTTAGTTTTTTTTTTTTAATACATGACAGTTTTCAGTTGGAGTCTGGAATTATGAGAATAAATTTTTGCATTAGCTTCATGTTTCTGCTACCATATGTCCGTCTCTCTTGTTCAGTTCTTATATAGTTGTATATTAACTCAACTTATGTATCAACTATAGGTCCATTTTAGGGGATATCCCTCAGAAATCTTGTCACCATGCGAGGGTGAAGATAGCGTGAAGTGGAGCTACATGAATTCCCTGAAAGAGGTTTGTTTTGAGAACCAACAAAATTACGACCAAGTCCCATCACAAAGGAAAAGAAAGTAATTTTGGTTTTCTCCTCCCTCTCTTCAGGCCACCTTCATCATTACTGGGAACAGTAAGAGTGTGATGAATATGTCACATGCTGATCAAGTCGCTCTTTGGGAATCTGTAATGAAAGGTACACTCTAGAAACATCATCTCACTTTGACGAACATATATATGGCCAGTGAAATGTTCTGAAATGCATTTACACCACATTTTAACCATTATTGTGTTATTTGCTATTAGGTAACTTAGATGTATATAAAAATATCTCCACCAGGCTTAAGCTTGGACCATTTGAAGATGATGGGTTAGTACGAACAGCCTCCGCAGAGCGGCAACGTCAACAAAACTCTGATGAACCTGAATCTCCTGGATCTAGCAAACCGTGTATGCTCTTTTGCTCTGGGACTTTTATATTGTCATTCATGTGCTTACAAGAATTTAATACGATAATCCGGAATTTCTTTTTCGTAGTTTCATTCAATGCACTTTCCAAGTTATATGACATTAAGTGATGCCATGTTTATGGTATGCCCCCACATACCTTGCTGGCTCTGATCAATTAATGTATGGTTAGGCAGGGTCCCTGTTCGACTATATGTACGCAATGTTCAAGAAGATCTTGAGTATATAGAAGATGCAGTGCCTATTAGTGACTGGGAAGGTGTGTCCTACATAAATCGGCCATTCGAAATTCGCAAGGTTGAAGGTATGTGGTGCCTCAG
Organism: Hyparrhenia diplandra; assembly: GCA_015847255.1. Taxonomy (NCBI): domain Eukaryota; kingdom Viridiplantae; phylum Streptophyta; class Magnoliopsida; order Poales; family Poaceae; genus Hyparrhenia; species Hyparrhenia diplandra. The sequence goes on from JADLZK010008733.1 coordinate 304,018, forward strand.
AACTTTTATGCTTTTGTATGGCTATATAAGCTAGTTGTTTTCCTTAGCATGTTGTTCACTCTATGGTGCAGGTAGAAGCTACATTACCCTGGAACATGCATTGCAAACATTGCTTCCAGAGTTCTTCAGCTCAAAGCCTGCGGGGACACTGGAATCAGCTGCAGACAGTTCAGATGCCACTAACTCTTCAAGAAGTTCCCAGGAGTCAGAACAAGCCCTGGCAAGTCCACAAGAAGCAGGTGCTGCCAAGAAAACGAATGTGAAGCTGGTAAGGGTGCAAGGCATCGAGCTGGACATGGACATCCCGTTTCTTTGGGTGGCCAATAACCTCAAGAACCCTGAATACTACCTCCACATCTGTGTATACGTCGGCACTAGAAAACAATAGTCTAAGAGTAGACGAAAAAAAAAAATTGTTAGATACTTCGTGTAGGAGCGTGTTCCAGGAATCATTGGCTTTGTTCTTTGGTTATTACATGTCTCATCGTTTGTATATACAGATACGGATGCTGAAATTGGATGCACGGTGGTGGAAGAATGGAATTGGATGGCGAACCTTTTTTTTTTTTTTTGGTTTCCAACAGACATTGCAAATGGTATTCCTGCTTGGAGCAGAATTCTGTGATATTTTATGATGATATTGTTGCTAGGATGCATATATATTGAACAAACACATGAGTTCTAAACCTGATTATTCTGTTCTGATGGTCGCTGTCGCTCACATGTCTGGGTGAATGACATCTTTTTTCAGATCTCGTCGCCAAAAAAAAAAACATCTTTTTCAGATCTGACACATGAGCTAGCATCCCAGATCAAATTCGTGGGTGAAAACTAAACCAAGATAAATATATTCAGGCTATCTCTCCGTAATATAAGATAAAATACAATATTTTATAGTTTTTAAAAAGACAAAAAATATTTCTTTGGAAATAAAAATAAAATTTGAATGGATTAAATAAAATGAGAAAAATAAAAATAGCGCTTCCTCCGCGGGTAACGGGCTGTGGCCCCTTTTTTGGGGTGGTTCATCATCCCGCCAATCCATCGCTCTGCCTTATAATAACCCACACCTCCTCCTTCCTCCGATCTCTCCGTCTCCGTCGTCCTCCTCTCTCTCAGATCCGTCTCCAGGGCGTCAGGCGCGCATCTTGCAGTTGCAGTAATGGCGGACGAGAAGCTTGCCAAGCTGCGCGAAGCCACCGCCGGCCTCACGCAGATCAGGTCTGCTGGACGTACTCTTTCGCTCTCAGATCACGCACTCATGGCCACATCCATAAGCGAGATCGCAATTCTTTCTTCTGATGCTTTGCCTTGGTGACACTGACTGGTTTGTTGGTTGGTTTCTTGGCGGTGTCTGCAGCGATAATGAGAAGTCCGGTTTCCTCAGCCTCGTCGGCCGCTACCTCAGGTAAGTACCATCAAACTCATGATGAAGAAAAGAATTGCTCCCACGAGAAATGGCGATCTGACATCGTGCCGGCCAACTTGAAGCGGCGACGAGGGCTCATCGAGTGGGCCAAGATCCACACGCCCACCGACGAGGTGGTGGTGCCGTACGACACCCTGGAATCCCCGCCAGAAGGTTAACCACTTGAGCATCACTTGCTGCTCTTCTTGCGTATTCCTGAATCTGATGCGTGGCAATGTGAATGTGAACGCCTAGACTGATTTGTCTAAGTAATGTACGCAGACATTGAGGCGACCAGAAGCTGCTCGACAAGCTCGCCGTGCTCAAGCTCAATGGCGGCCTGGGGACGACCATGGGATGCACCGGACCCAAGTAAGCAGTGTCCAGATCTATCTATCGGATTCAGTTCAGGAGTACAGGCTGTCAGGCTAGCTGTAGAAGCAAGTCTGCTTTCGATTCAGTTTCAATTCAATGCCTGAACCAAGCTCTCGATGAACATAGAGCTCTCTCAACAATGCTGTCTGAAACTAACGTTAACTGCATGTAGATCGGTCATCGAAGTGCGCAACGGATTTACTTTCCTCGACCTGATTGTCATCCAGATCGAGGTGGGTTAACTTTGAACATCACAATTGACTAATGCGGCGCGTTGTTCCTGCAAACTTCAGAGCACTCGATCTTCTTTCTGTCTTGTATGTATGGTGACAGTTAGCATAATTTCTCTTACAGTCACTCAACAAGAAGTACGGCAGCAATGTGCCGCTGCTTCTGATGAACTCCTTCAACACCCATGATGACACCTTGAAAGTAAATTCTCTCTTCATCACAACTTCTTCCTCTTCATACTGGGGACCGAAAGCTAACGGTTATGCTTATCCTGCAGATTGTTGAGAAATACGCAAATTCAAGCATTGACATCCACACATTCAACCAGGTATGATAGGCAATTTTTTTTAAAATCTTTGTTTACCAATTTGGCTCCGAAAATATGCTAAGCTGACAGTAAAAACAACTGTTATCATTGCAGAGCCAGTACCCTCGTGTGGTAGCTGACGAGTTCTTGCCATGGCCGTCCAAGGGAAAGACTGACAAGGATGGCTGGTAAGCCATCGCTATATGCCAACCAGAACATTCAATGGCATGGACACTAGTACCAAGTTTGAACATCTTTGCACTTTTTAAAATTTCAGGTACCCTCCTGGCCATGGTGATATCTTCCCATCACTGATGAACAGTGGAAAGCTCGATTTACTACTCTCACAGGTCTGCATCAATCTGGATATACCCTTAGCTCCCATTGTTGTTGATCCAGAGTTTTCATGCATTAACATAATAACATTCTTTGCTTTGGTGACCCTGTTGCAGGGAAAAGAGTATGTGTTCATTGCAAACTCGGATAACTTGGGTGCTATTGTTGACATGAGTATCCTTATGATGTAAATTAGCATTACCATTTACCTTTGCAAAATTTCTGGTCAATAAAGAGCATGCTACTTTGCAATGTACTTAACCGTTGAATAGAGATACTGAACCATTTGATCCACAAGCAGAATGAATATTGCATGGAGGTATGTAGCCATCTGATGAAGCAAGATTAGTTGGAGTTGGACAGTTGGCTGATTAGGAAGTTCTACAACCACTTTTCAGGTCACCCCGAAAACTTTGGCTGATGTAAAAGGTGGCACACTGATCTCATACGAAGGAAGGGTTCAGGTTAACTTTTCTGTTTCCCTTGTGCTACAGGAGCAATGAATTTGTCTTTCTATGCTTCTGCAATGTCGTTTGATGTATTATTATTTGGAAAGTATTCATACAGCCGTTCAGGCCTTAACTTTTTTCATTAACGCCTGATTACTGTTTAAATGATAATAACCTTCTCTCTATATGCAGCTTCTGGAGATTGCACAAGTGCCTGATGCACATGTAAGTTCTAAGATAGCACTGCATATGCATTGATAATAACTATCACAGCTAAGTAATTCTATGATTTTTTCTGAGATCATTGCTAAATTTCTGAACATAGGTGAATGAGTTCAAATCAATTGAGAAATTCAAGATATTCAACACCAACAATCTGTAAGGATCATATAGTTTCATTTCTTCTAAAGAAAATTGCTTATGTTACCTAATGCTACAACTGGTTTGGCAGGTGGGTGAACTTGAAGGCCATCAAGCGCCTTGTTGAAGCTGATGCACTGAAAATGGAGATCATTCCGAATCCTAAGGTATGAGTGAACGTTAGGAAACCCTGTGTCCATCTGGGCCACTTCATGAACTTAACAACCGGTATGAATTTTAATAGAAAACTATAGTTATAATGGATAACATATAATTTCAGGAAGTCGATGGTGTGAAAGTTCTTCAGCTGGAAACAGCAGCTGGTGCAGCAATTAGGGTAATGCCAAAGTCTATTTAAATTACCATGCTCTTTTATATGACTACATAATACATATAAATATAACAAACAAAATTTTATTGGACCAGTTCTTTGACCACGCCATTGGTATGAACGTTCCAAGGTCGGTTCCTACCGGTTAAGGCAACATCAGACCTGCAGCTAGTACAGGTTTGTATGCTATGCTGAATAGAATTGAGTATGTAATGCACTCTATCTGTCTAAATGAAAACTCTTTTTTTTCCTTGCAGTCTGATCTATATACCTTGGTTGATGGCTTCGTTACACGTAATTCAGCTAGAACAAATCCATCAAATCCCTCAATTGAACTTGGTCCTGAGTTCAAGAAGGTCAGACTTTAGCATTTAATTCATAAAAAAAGAGGTTCAAACGATAACTTTTGAGGTCCAAATGTAGATAGGATGATTGTGTTTCTTCACATATTGGCAGGTTGGGAGCTTCCTTGGTCGCTTCAAGTCGATCCCTAGCATTGTTGAGCTTGACAGCTTGAAGGTTTCTGGTGATGTTTGGTTTGGTTCTGGCATTGTACTGAAGGTACATCTTCCTAAGTTAAGAGAACAGCTATAATAATATTACTAAGTTGCAGAACACCTTGCTAAGTTCAGACAAGTTTCATGTATTTATTCGAAGGCCACATGTATCATGCTAAAAAGTTGTACATAAACTTTACGGGGACATTTTTTTTTTTTTTTGAATGAGTATGGGGACAATTTTCAGCTCCTTTTCCCATTTTATTTGTTACGAGTACATTATGTAGACACATATCTTACAGTGCTAAAGCCATGGAGTAATGACACTTCTCTGTAACTTTTAGGGGAATGTGACCATCACAGCAAAACCTGGCGTCAAGCTAGAAATCCCAGATGGAGCAGTGATTGAGAACAAGGTATGTTTTCTCAAGAGGCACTACTGTTGATGTCTTAAGTATTTTGCAGTTTTAAAGTAAACAAGTTTGTTCCGTTTGATGTATGCCGCATTTATGTTATCTTCAGGATATTTTTGAAAAGGAAAGAACAAATTATAACTATTACATGCTTGCCCTAGTTAGAACTCCTAGACAAGTCATCAAATTTTAGCATTCCTCTTCTGGATAGGAAAAAGAATGTAAGGACAAGCTTGAAAAGGAAAGCGAACAATACTGGGTTTCAACTCTAGCCTACCCCAACGGACTTAGGCTTTGTTGTTGTTATTGTGTAAAGAGAACAATACTAGAACTGTTACATGCTCACACTATCTTGATGAGAAAGCATGCTGATAGAACAAGTGATGTTTCTAACAACAGGGTATTTGTTCTTTTGTTCAGGATATCAATGGCCCTGAGGACCTTTAGATGAGAATCAGCAAGGAAGCTTACTTTACCAAGTGGTGGACATTTTTTGCATCTTTTCCTGTATACTCAAACAGGCTCCATGATACTATGGAGAATATTCATTGCCCAATTTTGCTTCAATATAATAAAGAAATTTTACATTTATTTTACTTCTCTGAGGGAAATATTTTACACACTTTAGTTCTGCTTATTGTCCAAAAAGAAATTTATGTGTCTTGAACAAAAACAAAAAAAAATCTTGTCCCTTCAACTACCATCTCTGGCTCTCAGCATGCATCTAGTCATAGGGTATCACAATTGAATATCTAATCACCACAGACCTCAAATGTCAGTAAGTTATGTAATCCATTCCTCTGAAATTTGGCACACTCCATAAGTACCTCACTGCTCCCTGTCTGCTGCAAATAGAAAAGGTCACTTTTCGGCAGGAGAAATGAGTTCCAGTAGCTCTATATCAAGTTCAAAAGGAGCATCAGGCTGCAAAGAAGCATGGAATCAAACAAAACAACTTCAGTACATTTTTTTTGAAAAATAACAACTTCAGTACATGAATGCTAACCAATCTGCTTGACTAATGAAATAGTAATAAATCAAACATGTACCGGTATCTCACTCATCCCCCTTTTCCCATATCCCAATTCTGGAGGGACAATTACTCTCCTCTGCATGACCAGCAGCAAATATACATATCAGAGATGAAGTTAGTAATATACTAGAGGTGGAAAGGCTGAATTGTTTGCCTTGACTTACCTTTCCCCAACTTTCATCCCCTCAGTTATTGTGTACATGGCGGCTGGAGGCTTTGGTGCCGCTTGCGCTGAGTATAACCCATTGGCATTGTCTGCAAAATCCCGCTTTCGTTCTTTCCCAGGCAGCGACCCAACAGTGAACTCATAAGGCTACTAGAAGACACACAAATATCTTAATTCTCATTGTTCTAGAGAAGGAATATCAGAGTTAACACAAGAATCAGGTGCAGTTTGCCACATCACCTGGGCGATACTTCGGTTCCCTGCTAGGAGCTTTGATTCACGGCTTGACACTGCGGTGATGCCACGGTATATGCAGTCGAAATGAACCTTTAAGAGTTGAGAAGCCATTACTTTCAGTTAAGAAGGAACTGCAAAGTCTGCAATGGGCATTGGAAGCGTGAGGAGGAAGTAATAAGTTACCTGCACAGTTGAGCCCTTTTCAGCAACTGGCCCCTTCCCTTCAACAAGATCATAGTACTTCAGACCATCAGCTGCTCCCAAAAATGTTATCAGATCAGGTTACTCAGTGAAACTCAAAATGGAATGTCAATCAGTTAACACTGAATATCCAGGAAGGATATGGTGTTGCAGACATAAACAAAGTTAATACCAACATCATTTTTGTATTAAAAAGATCTTAATCTTAACAGCAAAAGGCTGTAATCAGCTGAAATTCAGTCGCAAATAAAGGTGCCAGCTTTAGCAAGAAACTGAGCGCGGATGCAGAAACCAACAGGGCTAGGAAGCAAGCACACCGACGTACGTGCAGTGGCATAGTCCTCTGGTGGCACTACAATGCGTCCCCCTCCTCGCGGCGAGCGACGGCAGTGGCGGCGCGACGGTGGCCAAGAGTCCGGCGGAGAGGAGCTGCACGGCCGCTCGCCGCCGGGAGACGGCGCCGGGGAGGCAGCAGGGGCGAAGGTCTCCCTCGATGGATGAGACGGGGCAGAGACGGGGAGCGCGAGGCGGTGGAAGGTTCTAGAAGGCAGGGCAGAGGAAGCCATGGGAGTATAGAGCGTGGTCCGAAATGGCGCGCCCACACCGTCCGCTTCATCATCATATCCATAAAGAAAGAAAGCACAGGTGGAAAGGGTACCGGGAATATCCATTTCTGAAAAAACCAACTATTGTCGTCAATTTTTTTTTTTCTATATTATTTTCGTTATTCCATCAATTTTCAGTTTTCATTTGTTCATTTTCCAGGGCGTGCTGGACAGCTGGAGTACCCCATAATTCCAAATGTCTGGTGACCTCTGCAATCAATCTCTTGGGTTTGAAGTACGAACAAATAAACAACTTAGATTGTACTCCAGCCGTCTACAAAAGAATGAACTCTAGCATAGCACTAAGTCAACGTATCTTAAGTTTGACTAACTATACACAAAAATCAATATTTTATGAGATCCAACAAGTAGTTACATTTGTCATGAAATTATCATTATGTTTGTCATGAGATATAGTTTTTATACATTTATATGGTGTCATAAACATTAATTTTGAACCAAGAGATTGTGAAATCAACTCATGGTTAAACTTTTTATGTGGTTAAACATTTTTTTGAACCAAATATATTTGATTAAACTTTAGCCACTTTAACCTTGTGTCATCAATGTTTCAAGAAAAATAAATTGTGAAATCAATTCATGGTGGCCAGAACATACATTGCAAGCAAACCCGAGAGAGAAATCAGGGGAAACAAAAATAATCAACAGAAACAAGCATATATTCCACTCATAACACCACCATGATACGTGAACAAGGGTGGTTGACTATACAATTTTACAGTTTTGCCAAACTCTGACTACTTGTTATCCTTGGGTGGTGGGATGCTAAAGACTCCGACAAATCCAATCTGCTACACAGGCTTTGGCTCTAATTTCCTATATATAAGGACATACATTGGCCCAAAGATAATGCATCCCAGGTCAAAAACGTATACACAAGCACTAGCTTTCTATATCAATATCAGTACGAGGACGGTTACTCATTGGCGTTGTTGGCATTGAACTTCTTGAGAGGCTCATGGTACGCTTTTTCTTTGGCGGCTCCCTGTCATCGACGAATGAAATGAATTTTCTGAGGCTGCGCTTCGATGTTGATGATCCTGCATCTATGGAAATTGCTGATCCCGGGTGTTCATGTCTCAGGTACTGGCGTAGCGTGATGCGAAGTAAATGAGCAGGGCAAGGACGCATGCTGCGCCACAAATGAGGAACAGGCCCATGAAGCTCTCAAGTCGGAGCTGGTTCGAGTCCACAAACTCAGTGTTGTCAGTTGAGCAATCGCCTGTCTTGAGCCACTTGTCATGGATCCGCTGCAGTTCCCCATTCTCTGACAGTGTCAGGACTGCGGTGGACAGGTCTACTTGCAGAGGGGAATCCCTTGGAAAAGCCTGATAGAGTGAGTTTCTGTAAGAGTTATGTATGAATTAATGAAACAAAGTTGCTAATTCTGGATACTAGACTTCGGCAGCAAATAAGTGCAAGGAAGGCTCCATAATCTTAGAGAATGTGACCCTTTCTCTTAAGAAAAACTAATCTTAGAGTGTACCATAAGCTATGTCAACAGTAGATAGAATGCTTGTAGTTAATGCTGTGACACTACTTTGATAATCTTGAAGGAATTATAAGATGTGTTTCTGTTTATATTTCTAGTAGAATAGAATGTATTTAAAGACAACTTAAAATTCAATGCACTTACAAAGCCCCATCCACCACTGGTGAAATCTGAGCCAGCAACAGCAATCTTGCAGTAAGTTGACAAAAATAGTTCAACATAGGGGCGCTCATCAACAATGGCCATAACACCTCCTTTCTTGGGGCCTAGCTTGAGGTTTTCAGCGTACTCTTCAGGAGAACCAAGGGCTTTTAGCCTCGACTGTGAGATGTTCAGTTCCTTGATCATGTATTCTTTGACAAAAGAACCAACTTGGAAACCAATAGGATAATCACTATTTTTCAGGTCATCAAGTCCTCTTATAGAAGTATCAAGTTGTTGCACGGTTAGGATGGAAGTAAGACTTGCAGTATAGCTTGATTGAATGATCAATACAACAAATAGCCATATGATCAAAACACCACGTCCTAAGGTACTCATAGTGTTTTTCTCCTGACAATAAAAAAAAATAAGATTAGAGGTGCCACATCAGAACAGAGGGTCAGTAATACTGAAGGACAGAACAGGAAAGGCTAGTTTACTCACTATGTGCAAAAAATAGAGTCGAAAAACTGAACCTGCAGAAAACAAATCATATCATAAGAACCATAAGAATTACATTCAGAGGAAAGAATCAAACCATAAGGCAAGCATGACTTAACAATATGTGCGGAGAAGTACTTTGACAGGCAAAACTAAAAAATAGAGGATAATATACCATAATATCACATGAAATAGATTATGGGAGTGCAGACATCTTTTCTTCAACCAATCTAAATTACAAGATTTAAATTCCTTGTTCATTGCTAGATGTTCCATTTGGACAAAATGTCAATGTTGAAAAACACAGTTAAAAGCTGCCAATGAAGTGTAACATGTTGCACGAAACAACGGAAAAATAACCGTAAGTGAAAACAAGATATGTGTACTTACCACACAATAGTTATTAATTGTTGCCGCGCGAGCATGAAAATCATCATTTATTCGATGCTCAAGTATCCAAATAACCACACCCACAACAAGAAAAAGACAACCCTGTAACACACCACATCCCCAATGTAAATGGCTGCAAGAATGCCCAAGAATTTGTTATATGCTTTTTGATCGGAGCCAAGATAACCAGGCCTGACTCAATGAAGGGCTGGGTGAAATCAACAATTTTGGTCCGGCTCATTGTAATTACAATATCCCCTATTGCTGCATCAAAATTCTGCAGGATAAAGTAACTCTGATCACTACCATACATGATGAAATGTGGAGAAGGAAAAAAAAAATGCATGTCCACACTTACATTGTCTGCAACCATCTGTGCAAGTTGGTCATAATTGGGATTTTCAGTACCATTGCCGAAAGGTATAAACCTGTATGTAACTGGATAAGGAAGCAATGCCAATGCTTGAGTGAAGACATCGATGCAATAGCCCTTCATTGACACAGTAGCATTATCTTGGCTAACAAACTCTTTAAAGCTAAACCTGTTAGGGACGCCAATTTTCAACTCCTTGGCATTGGAAGGAAAGGCCCAGCCTCGAGGCTTCTGTGCAGTCTCTCCAGGCCAAATGACATCATAGAGTTGTTGATTGGCAAGAGAAGTATTAGGAGGCTTCAAATATAGGTCCTCTGGAGGTACAGTTGATAGCAATCTTGTATAGTTTGACCAAAAACCAATGGTCCGCATGCCATTCCCTATTATGCTTATGATATCATAGGCAGGATGAATCAGTTCATACTGAGCATCAAATTTCACTTGGCCAGACACCCCAGGGAAGCTCACATTTCTAATCTTATCCAGTAATTTGTGTCCCATGTCAAAAATACTCATGGCTTCAAGGTGAAGAGCTCCCCCAGTTTCGTCCCGCAACCTTGAGTCATTTGTAAAGGAAATCCTCCCACCATCATTAAAGAAGGCATCCAGGGCACGAGCTACAGTCCACACACTATCATAAACATAAAGACCATAAGCACTGATCCGAAGATCACTGTGGTTGTATTTCTTGCTTAAGCTGCTCCACCTGGACAACAGATTACTCTTCATCTTTGACTTTGGGGTGTGTGGACGTACAGTCAGAACACCTTGCATGCCATTTATAGTTTCAGCAGGGACCGATGAATTAGCATCAAGATAGGCAGAAAGCCAATCAGTTGCAATCCATACATAGCCGTTGCCCATCATGTTTAGTGTATTAGCAAGTGACAAAAGTTTGAGTCCAGGTTCCGAACCAGTATGGAGGATAATAATACGAGACTCCATATTACTAACAGTAACCAATAGATTTAGAAGCTCACTTCTTTTAGCATTGGAACGGAACCCAACCTTGTATGAAATTTTGCAGCGTCTTGCAGTAAGTTCATCATCCAAAGCAGCAATACCATTTCGACCATAATCATCATCAACATATATGGCAGTCACTATCTTCCATCGGTAGTAATCAACAACTGCCGCCACAGCTGCCATTTGGTAGAGATCGCTGGGCATAGTCCGCATGAAGAATGGGAACTGGATTGATGATAGAGTTGCATCCGACGCAAAGGACAGCAAAGGAACTTGGAGCTCATTTGCGACATAAGAAATGATATGAGCAATAGGAGAGCACTGTGGCCCAATGATTGCAATAACATCAGTTTCCATGAACTGCAAAGCTGAAAAAAAAAAGGGAATATTGTATCATCATCACAAGTCTAGAATGCAAGCATGCAGCATTGAACAGTGAAATTAAAAAAGGAATCGGTATTAAAGATGGTCTACCTTGAACCATGCCAAGGAAACCGTCATCACAGTTTGTATCTTTCGTGTCAACTCGTAACATTGTTCCATTTAGAACTGTTGGATCTGAGTTGATATCATCCACTGCTGCATGGATGGCAACATCTGAAACACCTCCAGTGGTGGAGTTCAACCGAAGAATAGACCCAATACTCACAACTGAAGGCCTTGCAGCTAAGCTTTTGTGGATCCCATTAGGGAAGAAAAACAGGGAGAGAACCAACAACATGAAAAAAGCTTTCTTCATTTTCGCCCAAATTTTTCAGAGGCTGCTACAGACTTATGCAGAAGTTAGTGAATATCAGAGAGTGCGTGAACCCTGACGAGTAGAAAAAAGAAAAACATAGAGCCACCTTATTAGGAATTTAGGATGAACATGTGCATAAGAATAAATATAAATATATAGGACGCTTACTTGTTAATGGAAAGGAAAATAATAAGAAAAAGGAGATCAACAAATTTAAACAGCAAGAAGCAAATATAGGAATAAGATCAACATAATGGACTGAATATTTCAAAGAATAGAAATTACACTAGACATACCATGAATGGAACAAAAACACTCATTTCAAAAGTTTTGGTAGGTAGCAAACATGATATCTACTTTCCAGATTTCCAGAGGGATAACGTCAATCCCAGCATTGATGAATCCTCACCACCTGAAGCTTAAATGGATCATGGATTCTCGTGGCAATCATCATCCAGAACCTAACTTTGCTCATATCTTCCTATCCCACCCATAACCCAGATGCAGTGGGTGGTCCATGGGTGAACAGCGACAGATAAAAGAGGTGTCTGTCTCACTCAACCCACATATTCCATTTGGCACACCCTTTCGCTATGAACGAAAAGAACAAAAGCTGGATATTCATATCTTGCCACTGTGCAAGACATAAGAACCAATCAAGGTATCGATTATATTCCTTGTGACAAGAAGAAAACACACAAACACACACATTCCACACTAGTATAATGATGAGGTTGGGAATTGCCAAGCACGCTTGGCACGAGGAGGTACGCTTCCATACACTAGTAGTCTAGTCTAGTACAATAGGTTTCAACAAACTTTTAGCGAGGGGGGGCTTCCTGAAAAAAGTGCAGCAATGCCTAGATTGTCAAGCAATCAGTGCCCCCATGCGGTTCGTGCTGGTTCTAGTAAGTGACAATCGACTGGACGGACCTAATCGCAGATGTTCTGGCGAATTCCTCGCTCCAATCAAACCCCGACAGCGTCAGGTACTAACAAATGTTACTACTAGAAGTAGTACTAGCGGCCAGCAGAGGGATGTAGTCCAAGAAGACAACTTTTGCTCCGAATCACTGCTAAGAGCCCAGGAAACGGCAGCCATTGGCGGGTGGAGACACGGGGATTTGCTCGGGCTCCATGAACAGAAATGTTGAAGAAGATGTCTGGGACGGCAACAGCATGAGGAGGGAGACTTACGGGTTGGCGTTGGTGCTCGTGCTCTCCAGAAAGAAGAAATCTTGGTGATCTCCGGGGGAGCGTGCCGCGGCTTGACTCTACTCCTCGTCAAGACCCCAGGAGGTGGCGGCGGCCTTCCCTGAAGCTCATTTTCTCTCTCATCTCAGGTGATTTTATTTTGGAGGAGGCGAGGTGCTGTATATAGCCAGAGGAGGGAGATGGGAATGGCAGCAGGTGGACCCCACACGGGCAAAAGATACCAGTACGCGGTGTACCACGTCAGCCGTGAGCCAGCTATATCATATCATTAAACGAAGACGAAGTGAGTCCACTCTGCCGGATTAGTAGGTGTGATGTGATTTGACGATACTAGTAGTAACCTTTATTCATGGATCGACCACAACAAAGACCTATGTTGACTTATATTAAGTGAGCACATATATATTGACTAAACTGTTATATATTGTATTCCCTCCGTTTCAAATTATAAAAAAATTTTGGCTTTCAGATTTTTTTTTTATTATGCATCTAGTTATACATTTATGTTTAGATACAACGTAAAAGGAAATGTATGTAGAAAAGCTCGAAAGTCTTATAATTTTGGAATGGATGTAGTAGCTAACTATTTTAGACCCCTTTAAAATGTGAGACTCTTTTTTATGTTCACGTGTTTCTCTCATGATCTTTTTTTTTTTTTGTTGAATACGCAAAAAGATTTGTGTATCATTGAATTATTAAGGATGAGTTCCTGAGGGGTTGTTAACTTTGGCCCTTAGCATCTAAAAAGATTTACATATGCGTGCCACACAATGTTTACAAGAATGCTTTCATTAATATGATATTTTCTTCATTCAAATGGTGTGCTACTTTCATAGATACCGTTGGTCAAGTTATAAAGTTTTAACTTAGTACTCAAGCATATATAGAGAGATAATAAATATATCCCTCAACCCGATTGCTCCCTGTTCTTGGACAAGATCATCAGTGAAGCATCTAGGAGTATATCGATCCATGGTGATTGGTGAGGACAAGATGACGTGACACACGTGTTATTAGCATCGTATGCGTGGCTGGCGTACGTGTCACAGCCGCAGTGGTGGATGCATGGCGACAAATCCGGCCCCACCGACACGAATGCAATTTGAGGTTAGTTTGCAGAGAGGGGCAAGCTAGGCATCTTTGTGCATGTAACCTCTACTACCTAAGAGCAAGTTCAATAAAACTTGGCTTATGCCAAGACAAGTCATCATCCAGACCAGAACATAGCAATTAAATTCATACAATAACTTGTCTCTTACTTTACTCTACATACTATTTTATATTTGCTTGGGACCACAGGTTAGTGTTAATCTACATCCCCGAGTGGAAGAGGAGTTTCGGTTTCCGTGATGAGCTTGGCGACGGAAGCAGCGCCAAGCTGCGTACTCTCTCTCCTCCAACACATCCACGACGCTGACGTGGTCGGCGAATCGCCGATTATTGTACCTGGCCTAAGCAATAGCACAGTAGCCTACTAAGCCTAGTGGTCACAGTACAGTCTCACGCAGGAGCTAGGCCCATGCATCATCATCCATTGCTGCCGGTGCCTGCAATCTTGAGCCTTGGAGTGTATGATTGGGCAAAGAAAGGAATAGGACTAGGAGTATATAGATTTTATTTTTCTCTTTTTTTTTCTTTTCATAGCTTAGGTAGCCCCTCCTTAATTTGGAACATATGATTTATATATCAAGGAATTTATAGGTTTGTGAACCTAGAGAGAAAAAAATTATATGTGACCCATTGGGACAAAAGATTGGTCATATTGAAATCTTGTATAAAACTCTCTTATGGAATGGCTTAATCTATAGTAATTTTGAAGGAAATTTGTCATGAGGTCTAGCACCTTGGAAACATTCTTTTGTTTTGTGCCTATCTTTCTCTTGTAATTCATATGTGTTTCGCCTATGTGGCTATGTTGTATCATATCCAAATGCTCTAACAACTATATATGTACAAGATGTGATATATATGTATGTTTCAAAGAGAGATACACACATGGTTAACAAGACGATTTTCCAAAAAAAAAAAAAGGGGGTTAACAAGACGAATACTAGGAGATGAGAATAATGACCAAGGTGAGAGCATGCGTGTAGGGGGTCAGCTTCCTCCGAATAATCATGTTTCCAATAATTGCTGAAGACTGAAGCATCTGGATCATCCATCCATATCAATCTCAGTCTAATTAATTTCAGTTTTAAAAAATGCAATAATTTTATTTAGCAAGTGACCCACTCATGCATGTGAAGTCATGCATCTCTACATACGCAAGTGATCGTACGTCACCCCCATTTTTTTATTAGACTGGTTAACTTCACTTGTGTTGAAATCAAGTATGAAAAGGACAAGAATACATGTCTTCATGGTGACAATGAGTAAAGCTACATATTAGTGGGAGACAAATTTTATGCTAAGAGCAATTTGGAAGGAACCAAGAACTAGCTAGCCTACGACAAGACCGCTAGCATTTGCACCCCTCAGGTTCTGGGTTCGACTCTTCATAGGAGTGGATTTTCCAGGATTTAATGGCGTTGTGCTTTTCAATGGTAGGCAAACAAATTTTATGCTAAGAGCAATTTGGAAGGAACCAAGAACTAGCTAGCTGCGACAAGACCGCTAGCCTTTGCACCCCTCAAGTTCGGGTTCGACTCTTCATAGGAGTGGATTTTCCAGGATTTAATGGCGTTGTGTTTTTCAATGGTAGGCAAACAAATTTTATGCTAAGATTGACTCCAACAGCCTACCCAAACTCCAACCCAAACCTAAAATAGCTTCAAAGACGGTACATTTAGGTGGTAAAATCCTCCTCCAAAACAGTATGCAAAGCAAACACCGATTTTGGGAGAGGAGGAGAGAGGGAACCGATATATCGGTGGTCGTCGCTCGCGAGGGAACGGCGGCAGTGGTGGGCCCGTCCCTTTGCTGCTCCCTCCTCGACCCCAAATCCCCGGGCGCCGGCGGCATGATGGGCCCGTGACGAGGGCGAGGCGAGGGCGGAGCAGGGCGGCGCCCAAGGCCCGCGGCGCCACCATCTTCACCGGCGAGGTCGGCGGGCAGCCAAGGCCCGCGATCGCCACACCTTCGGCGGGCGAGGTCGGCGGCGGCCAAGGCGGGCGCTGGGCTTCGAGCGCGGCCTCGCCATTCTCCGTCCGATCCAAGAAGAAGAAGGGTATCGACATAATTTTATTTCACTCTCGGGGTTTATGATGTAAAAGCACCGGAGACAAGTCTTTCTAGACATGGGTTCGAGTTGATTTCGTAAAAAGATCGTGGTCCTATTTGAAAAAGTGTTCACCATATCGGTCTTACGCCGGAGCATCGGCTGTTGGAGATTGATAGTTTTGGGTCCTATTTTTGTTTTACTGTTGGTGCCCCAACCCATGATATGGGTGCCTTTTTTTAGGTCCATTGTTGAGTCGATCTAAGAGCAATTTGGAAGGAACCAAGAACTAGCCGAGTCAGCGCCAAGACCGCTAGCCTTAGCAGTTCGACTCTTCATAGGAGTGGATTTTCCAGGATTTAATGACGTTGTGCTTTCAATGGCGGCGGCGTTCCCGCCGATTGCAAAGTGTTTGTGTTGAATTCGTCAATCTCGAGGATTTATTGGTCCTAGAACTCTAGAAGATACTTATAAAAGTAGGGAATCTCGCTTCTCAAGAGTCTAAAGTAATCTCAAACTTAACTTGGTGTTTATAGAAAAAAAAAAAACTCTCTATAATTCCAAATTATAAGACTATTGTTAAACTTGTTTTCATAAATAACACGTATGAACAAGTATATATACATGGATGGATTTCATGGAGACAATGAGTAAAGCTATATAAACCGTGAGAGACAAAGTTTAGGCTGAGAGCGAAGGAACCAATAACTAGCTAGTCTGAACTACCTCCGTTTAGTCTGAACAACATACGGAAAAACAGTGCAGATAAACGTGCACCACGTGAGCTCATATGAATATGATACATCACTGTCACTCAAGTCTACCTCTCGTTCAAGACTGTCCGCTAGCTACCTGTATTGTGCGCACATACGTCTCTCTCTTGATGATCTCTCATTCTGTCCACACAGCATACAATTGACCACCAGGTCGTCCAATTCCTTCACCTTTCTAGTTTGCATGTATAAACTCTTTTTATCTTTTAATATATCACTGTAGGGACTCCGGCCCCTCCAGATCTTTTTTTTAAAAAAAAACTCTCCAATTTCCATTCCATCTTTCATTAATTTGTTTTTTAGCTCGGGATCGATGACAGTAATTTTGATAACAATCAATCAATCGAAACATATTCATATATTCTGACGTAGAAGCAGGTCGCTTTATTTGCAATTGATGCAATATCTTTTTCTCATGCTTCATCGGCAAGACAACAATTAATGCAAATAATGCCTCTCTTTTTCTTGTATATATGCTTCATCATCGGCATTATTAATATACCTTGCGTCGCCTAAGCAATAAACTGCATTACATATATTCCATGACTAGTACATACTGAACACAATTATATAAACAGTGAATAAAGGTCGTCAGAGTGAAGAAATAAATCTGATCCTTCCTTATATTCGTAGGAATCTGTGAGCTGTCGAAATCAGAGAGACTAATATATATAATTAAATCGATCCTTATTTTTTGCTTAAGCAACAGGAAAAAGACCAAATAAAGACGCTGTTGTGCATGTGAATGTGATGGATTAGCGCTAGCATGCATCTGATGCTGCCTGACTGCCTGCCTCTTCTTCTGAATATAATTCTCCATCTCGCTCTACGCGGTGGCTGGCTTTACAATAATCATCGTCTTTGAGTGTGTGCATGCGTGTGAGAAGAATATCAAGCCTAAACCTGTTTGCCACACTCGCCCAGTTAATTAAGCTGGAAATGAAATGGAAACGCAGCATGCTTCGTTCTTCTAGTTACTGCTTAAAGCCGGCGGCAGCAGCAGCCGAACATTTTGACATACACGGCAGAATATATACAGTTATTATTCTTGCGCACTTTGGTACATAGCTGTGATGTGCAGATTTGATTCTCATAGTGATTTAATGACACTTATGGTATCACAGACGATATTGAGTATTTTTTTCTATATAAACTTATATATTGTGCTAGAATTAACTTTTTTTCAGGACAGATGGAGTATATAATATATCTTGAAAACAGTACTGGCGTAGTATATATGTAGCTAGTAATTGGGTGAGCGGCGACTAATTTAAGCTTAATCTAGTTATGGCCTCATGTTATTCATTTAGACCTTGTTTTGTTACAATCCAGTCCACCCCAATCCACAAGTACTCCTTATATGGTGGGTTCAGAGACAAAAAAAACAAGTTAATTTTCCACTCCAATCTATCTTAATGCATGAGACTGAAGTTCTGTCAAACAAGCCCTTATGCGTGTAGCAGTAATGCAAAATAGATCGGTTATATTGGTGAAAAAGAATAAATTACATTAAATCACGAGCCCCCATGCACGTCAATACGTCATTAAACAATACTAACATATATTTATTAAGGGTGTGGAATTAAGTGTGTAGATTGTGTGCAGGAGAAGGAAGCACAAGCATGAAGCATCCCTCCCCAGTGCAGTTGCTCACTGACACCCACGGAGATAGTAGGATTTGGGAAGGCAGGGTCAAACCACGCAAGGCATATACATGGCTTTCGGCCGTGGCTTTGATGCAGAGGAGAATCAGATACTTTGAAACTGTAGCAGCAGCTGCAGTCTACTTTATATTTTGCATGTGCCGTTTGGGTTTGGTCCCTATTGTTACTTCTAATAGGGCCAAGCAAAAGTTGGCCAAAATTGGCACCATTTGGACTTGGAGGCTGCTGCAGCAAGATATTCTCCTGCCTCTGCCTGGGGGCCTTTTCACCTTTCCCCTGTCCCGCCATGAAAAAACAGCAAAAGGTAATAACAACTTTGGAAACGACCGAGCTGCTGCAAAATGAAATTTATTTGCCTCCCAAGTAAATTGATCATGCATGCCGAATGCATTTGACGCGGTGGAGAAATAATTCAGAGTTCTGATGAAATCTTGACACGACCAAACATGATGATGCCAGTTTTCAGACAGAAAAAAAAAGGCCATCAGCCCATTCTGGGTTTCCCACCAAACCTTCATACAACTAAGAAACAATTTGCCCCAAGTAACACTAAGAAGTCATGTTTATTATATTTATGGTGGATCAACAAGAGTAAGCACAAAAGAAAGGGAGTCAGGATCATACCGTAGAAAAATGGAGCCTGCCAGACAATGAGATTATCTTTTCGAAAGGCGAGACGATGAGATTATCATTTGACTCTTTTGGAAGAAAACGCTTTATAGAAGGAAGCAGTGTTGCACTGCATAAGAAGGGCCTCATAAGTACAGCACATAAACAGCTTAACATGTCTGAAAAAGTTTCGTCAAAAAAAAAAAAAAAAAAAAATGTCTGAAAAAGATGTTCAAGAAAAAATGGACTTACAAGAGAGCAACAATGCCTAGGATGAAACATCTAGCGGCAGAACAGATGTAATATCATCCAATCTGTTTTCCATTTGCAGTCCACAATCTAAAAGCCGAGTGTTTTGTTCAGCAGTACTGTAAGGTCAAAGAATGCTTCAGCTATTCACTGAAACCCACAATTCCAGCAAGCAAAACTTGGGAGCTACGACAGCAAAACGGATACCAAGTTCCTAACAAAAATCACGCAGCAATGCAATAGCAACTTGTCATGGTTCTGAAGTCTTTCATCTGAAAAACAGGGATTAACAGAACTCCAAAATCTTCCACATGATTAACAGAATCCATTTCTCCTGAAAACCAACTTAGCAGAGGCAACTCCCAAAAATCTGGTCCACAAAACCCAGAGGCGTAAATTGATTTTATTTTTAACATATATATATGAATAATAAGGCCGTCACCTGGGATTACCAAGTCCTAAGGACTCAACTGAGATTTTCAAGGAACCAGGGAGGCAACTGGTTCTATACAGCGAGCCGTAGAAGAGGATAATCCAACAGTGACCACAGCAATAATCCACAGGCCGCAGCGAAACAAACACAGCATGCAACTAACTGGACTGAAGCAGGCAGTAAGATTATTTATGAATCGAAACCCCCAGCTGCAGCTGAGAAATGAGAGATCTCACAACACGAACCACTACGTTAAAATATCTTAAGTTTCACTAACTATGTATAAAAAAAAAAAAACATCAATATTTTACGATATCAATCAAGTACAGTTACATTTGTCATAAGATATACTTTTATATACACTTATGTGGACTGGTGTCATAGACATTAGTATTCTTATCTATATACTTGGTTAAACTTTGGCCACTTTATCCAACAATGTGTTCCAAGGAAAAAAGAAACTTGTGAAATCAATTCATGGTGGCTAGAAGGATGCATCGCAAGCATAACAAGAGAAATCTAAAAGAACAAATCAACTGAAACAAACATTTATTCCATTCATAACACCATCATCATTCGTGAACAAGGGTTACAGTTTTGCCAAACTCGATAACTTGTTATCCCCTTATCATTGGGTATTTGGGCGGTCGGGGTTGTTGGCATTGAACTTCTTAAGAGGCTCATTGACAAATGAAATGAATTTTATGAGGCTGTGCTTATGATGTTGGTGATCCTGCATCCACGGACACTGCTGATCCCGGCTGTTCATGTTTCAGGTGCTGGCGTAGCATGATGCGAAGTAAATGAGCAGGGCAAGGACACATGCTGCGCCAAAAATGAGGAAGAGGCCCATGAAGCTCTCAAGGCGGAGCTGGTTCGAGTCCACAAGCTCAGTGCCGTCAGTTGAGCAATCGCCAGTCTTGAGCCACTTGTCATGGATCCGCTGCAGTTCGCCATTCTCGGCATTGTTATGATTGCGGTAGACATGTCTACTTGCAGAGGAGAATCCCTTGGAAATACCTGATTCAGTGAATTCTGTAAGAGCTATTATGTTCGAACTAATGAAAGCGAAGTTGCTACAATCTGGACATCAGACCTCTGCTACAAATAATTGCAAGGAAGGCTCCATAGTCTTAGAGAATGTGGCCTTGTTAAAAAAAAAAACTAATCTTAGAGTGTACTATCAGCTATGTGAACAGATGATGGAACACTTGTAGTCAATGATGTAACACTACTTTGATAATCTTGAAGGAACTATAAGATGTGTTTCTGTTTATATTCTACTAGGATATAATACATTTAAAGATAACTTAAAGTTAGAAGCACTTACAAAGCCCCATCCACCACTGGTGAAATCTGAGCCAGCAACAGCAATCTTGCAGTAAGTTGACAAAAACAGCTCAACATAGGGGCGCTCATCAACAATGGCCATAACACCTCCTTTCTTAGGGCCTAGCTTGAGGTTTTCAGCGTATTCTTCAGGACAACCAAGAGCTTTTAGCCTCGACCGTGAGATGCCCAGTTGCTTGACCAAGTATTCTTCGGCAAAAGAACCGACATGGAAACCAATAGGATAACGACTATCTTTCAGGTCATCAAGTCCTCTTATAGAAGTATCAAGTTGTTGCACGGTTAGGATGGAAGTAAGACTTGCAGTATAGCTTGATTGAATAATTAACACAACAAATAGCCATATTATCAAAACAAAACGTCCTAAGGTACTCATAGTGTTTTTCTCCTGGTAACAAAAAATAAGAGCAGAGGTGCCACATCAGAACAGAGAGTCATTATATAGAAGGACAGAACGGGAAAGGTTAGTTTACTCACTATGTGCGTAAAAATAGAGTCGAAAAACTGAACCTGCAGAGAATAAATCATATCCTAAGAATTACTTTCAGAGGAAAAAATCAAGCCATCAGACAAGCATTTAACAATATGTGTGGAGAAGTACTTTGACAGGCAAACTAAAAAAATAAAGGATAATATACCATAATATCACGTGAAATAGATTATGAGAGTGCACACATCTTTTCTTCAACCAATCTAAATTATAAGATTTAAGTTCCTTGTTCATGGCTAGATGTTCCATTTGGACAAAATTTCAATGTTGAAAAACACAGTTTAAGGCTGCCAGTAAGGTGTAGCATGTTGCGGAAACAGTGGGAAAAAAATAACATTTGTAAGTGAAAACAAGATGTGTTTATATCAATTGCAAAAGATGCTATTCAGATCCTTACCAAACAATAGTTCTTATTTGTTCTTGCGGCGGGCCACGAAATTCATCATTTATTCGATGCTCAAGAATCCAAATAACCACACCCACAACAAGAATAGACAGCCCTGTAACACACCACATCCCCAATGTAAATGGCTGCAAAAATGCCAAAAAGAATTCATCATATGCTTTTCGATCGAGCCACAATAACCAGGCCTGACTCAATGAAGGGCTGGGTGAAATCAACAAATTTATCTCTGCTCATTGTAATTACGATATCCCCTATTGCTGCATCAAGATCCTGCAGGATAAAGTATCTCTAATCACTATTATACATGATGAAATGTGGAGAAGGAAAAAAATTGCATGTCCAGACTTACATTGTCCGCAACCATCTGTACAAGCTGGTCATAATTAGGGTCTTCAGTACCATTGCCGAAAGGTATAAACCTGTATGTAACTGGATAAGGAAGAAAGGACAATGCTTGAGTGAAGACATCGATGCAATAGCCCTTCATTGACCCAGTAGCATTATCATGGCTAACAAACTCTTTAAAGCTAAATCTGTTAGGGACGCCAATTTTCAACTCCTTGGCATTGGAAGGAAAGGCCCAGCCTCGAGGCTTCTGTGCAGTCTCTCCAGGCCAAATGACATCGTAGAGTTGTTGACTGGCAAGAGAAGTATTACGAGGCTTCGAATATAGGTCCTCTGGAAGTACAGTCGATAGCAATCTTGTATAGTTTGACCAAAAACCAATGGTCCGCATGCCATTCCCAGTTATGCTTATGATATCATAGGCAGGCTGAATGAGTTCAAACTGAGCATTAAACTGCACTTGCCCAGACACCCCAGTGAAGTTCACATTTCTAATCTTATCCAGTAATTTGTCTCCCATGTCAAAAATACGCATGGCTCCAAGGTGAAGAGTTCCCCCAGTTTGGTCACTGAACCTTGAGTCATTTGTGAAGGAAATCCTCCCACCATCATCAAAGAAGGCATCCAAGGCCCGAGCTACAGTCCACACACTATCATAAACATAAAAACCATAAGCACTGATGCTAAGATCACTGTGGTTGTATTTATTGCTTAAGCTGCTCCACCTGGACACCAGATTACTCTTCATCTCTGACTTTGGGGTGTGTGGACGTACAGTCAGAACACCTTGCATGCCATTTATAGTTTCGCGAGGGGCCAATGGATTAGCTTCAAGATAAGCAGAAAGCCAACAAGTTGCAATCCATACATAGCCGTTGCCCATCATGTCTAGTGCATTAGCAATTGACAAAAGCTTGAGTCCAGGTTCCCAACCAGTATGGAGGATAATAACACGAGACTCCATTTTACTTACAGTAACCAATAGATTTAGAAGCTCACTTTGTTTAGCATTGGAACGGAACCCGACCTTGTATGAAATTTGGCAACGCCTTGCAGTAAGTTCATCATCCAAAGCAGCAATGCCGTTTCGACCATAATCATCATCGACGTATATGGCAGTCACTTTCGTGTCCAGTGGTAGTAATCAACAACTGCCGCAATAGCTGCCATTTGGTAGAGATCGCTGGGCATAGTCCGCATGAAAAATGGGAACTGGATTGATGATAGAGTTGCATCCGGCGCAAAAGGACATTAAAGGAACTTGGAGCTCATTTGTGACATGAGAAATGATATGGGCAACAGAAGAGCACTGTGGTCCGATGATTGCAATAACATCAGTGTCCATGTACTGCAATGCTGGAAAAAAAAAAGGAATACTGTATCATCATCACAATTCACAAGTCTAGAATGCAAGCATGCAGTATAGAACAGTGAAATAAAAAAAGGGAATTGGTATTAAAGATGGTCTACCTTGAACCATGCCAAGGAAACCGTCATCACAATTTGTATCCGTCGTGTCAACTCGTAATGTTGTTCCCTTTAGAACTGTTGGATTTGAGTTGATATCATCTACTGCTGCATGGATGGCAACATCTGAAACACCTCCAGTGGGGGAGGTCAACTGAAGAACAGACCCAATACTCACAACTGGGGGCCTTGCAGCCAAGCTTTTGTGGATCCCATTAGGGAAGAGAAACAGGGAGAGAACCAACAACATGGGAAGAACTATATTCATTTTGGCTGAAATATTTCAGAGGCTGCTACAAACTCATGCAGAAGTTGGCAAATTATCAATGAGTGTGTGAACCCTATTGAAAGAGAAAAACATAAGAGACACCTTATTAGGATGAACATGTGCAAGAGAATTCTATAGGGCATTTACTTGTAAATTTATGGTCTCAAAAAAATTAAAAGGAAAACAAATATAGACAGCAAAGAGCAAATACAGGCATAACATGAACATAATGAACTGAACGTTTGAAAGAAAACATGCATTTTTTTTATTTTGAAAAATTAAGAAAACACGCATTCCACACTACTATAGTGATGACAATGTGGTTTGTGCTCGTTTTAGCAAGTGACTATCAACAGGGCCGGAACTAATCGATCCAAGCAATCAAATCCCAGCAGCGTCAGGTATTAGCAAATGTTACTGCTAGGAGAAGTGCTACCGGCCGGGAGTCAAAGGATCAACAGGGATGTGCAGGAACTAATCCAAGAAGACAACTTTTGCTCCAAGTCACCGCCAACAGCACAGGGAACGGCAGCCATTGGCATCTGGAGACCTTTCCAGTTCGACATTCCATCAAACACTCAGAGTGCACCACAAGCTCACTACTCTTCTTCTGTTCTTCCTCTTTCACACTGCCGCGATGAGGTCGGACTTGAAGGTGCTCAGCGTGTAGGCTGACGCCCGCTCGACGGCTCGAGGCATGGGCAGAAGTAGCACAGTGCGGCCACGGTTCGGCCGCCGGCCCGCGCCCCCACACCACCCCGCGGAAAGGGTCGTCCGGGTCGGGAAGGTCTCCTTGAGGTTCCCTCGGAAGTGTCCAGGAACGGCCGCGCAGGCAACACCGGCACACGCACCGCCTCGTACCCAGCGCTCGCCTCCGCGCTGCCGCCCATGGAGGTAGAGGTGGAGCCGGAGGTGACGGGTAGAGGTTTGTGTGTGCAAGCAGCAAGAGGGAACAAGCTTCCTATACAAATATTGCTCATATTTTTTTACAAATCTATATCTATATCTATATCTATACCTACTAATAAAGAGAGAAAATTTCAGTCCCACCTATTTTTTTACCTTTTTTCTGCCACCGATTTCTGCCCCTCTTTTCTTTCCGCTTGCCTCTTCTGTCCGGCTGCCTCTCTTTCTATTCCAACGTACGTGCTTCTTATCGAAATAGGACTCCTGCCTTCTACACTGCGGACCCAGGATCAAGATACAATACACACGTAATGAGATAATCTATTTCAACTCCAGATCGTTGCCAACTCCGTGTGGAGGTTGAGTCCATATACAACTCATACCCCAAAGCGGATGAAAAAAAATCCTATTGAGGGTATAAATTCATGGGATGTGAGGAAGAAACCAAGAAATTTCCCAAATCCCACAACGCGAGACGCAAGAGAAACAAATTGAGGAATATATATGCATCAGCCTGGCCGCGCAAGATCCGCCACCGCCTACTGCGCGACACCCGCCACCGCCGCTCCAGCGCGGCCCCACACGAGGTCTGTCGCCCTGGCAGGATCCCTGGACCCTCGCGAGCCAATGGGGACGCGCAGCCGCCGCCGGGAGGCCGGGAGCACGCCTCGCGCGAGATCCGCCCGCCAGAGGTGTCCTGAGCGCCTCGCGTCGCCGGCGACGCGCCCTCGCCTGCCAGGGACATGCCTCGCGAGCCGCCCCTATGGCCGAGGGCGAGGCGCGCGAGGGGATACAGCTGAGCGGACGGAGCGGACGGAAGGACCAGGCAGGAGCGACGGTGGCCGTGTGTGCTTTTCTCTTGTGTGGCGTGACTTGGTTTCTCTTTACTTTTTCTTTTTTTTTTTCTTTTCCGTTAAAAAAATCAGGTGTTTTATTCTTTTTTCGTTAAAAAATCAGGTGGCACCATCCGTGGTGTGCGTGAGTTGCTTGGTCTACATATGGCTTATGTTAGTGGTTATAAATTTTGAATTAGCAAACAGGAGGCGTCGGCTAAGGGTGCTCGCACACTGGCAAACGTAGTATGGCTTATGTTAGTACACCAAACACATGGTTACTTATCTTGGTTGTACTGTACCATCAAGTACTTTGCAAACGTTTAACAATTACAAAAACATGTTGCGATCTGGTCTTTAATGAAAAGTAAGAAAAGGCGTCATGTCATGTTCTCAACTAATGACATTGTTCATATTGCATGCATCATTGTAATTCAGTATATGAATGAATTAACAAAGCTACTCTTTTCCAGACATGATATGATTAGATCATAGAATATACCCGTTGCAACGCGGACATTTTTGCTAGCCTACTTAATAAAAGAGAAAATTTCTTGTCTAACTTTTTTTTGGAGTGCCACCGTACGTCAATAGACCTAAAAGAGTCCTAGGATATCTGGGAGACCGGTTTCCCTCCGGCCTATTGCCGCTGCTTTTTCAGATTGGCAAGCACGCCGGGACTTGATGGACCACGAGCACACCTCAACATGGTCATTGGCTCATGGCATGGGCTCAGCAGGGGATCTACGAGCGCGTGCACATCGGGATCTATGACGAAGCCGACTAAGACACCGAGAGGCGTAGTGGCACCTAGCCGACAACTGGGACGACGTACCCGTCCGTGCAAGCAACGGAACCTGATGGAGCGTGGGGGTGGTGTTTACGAGCAGTGGAAACGTTGCAAGTCCGCTCGCTGCATCATTCGTTGTTCATTACCATTCATGTATTTTTACAAATATATATATACTGCACTAGATATTAGAATTACATATTTTATGAGTTCTCAATATAATAAATAAATTATAGACTTGGGATTTTATAAAAATGATAAATCATAAATACATATGTATTATTTCTCTCATTTATTTTCTATTGATGTGTATAGATTTTCTCCCGTTGCATCGCACGGGCAAATTTACTAGTGTAATCAAAATTAAGAAATTTTGACCACGAGGTCCCATAGTGACTCCTCTTTTATGGAACCGATAGAGTAGTTTTTTAAAATTTCTATGTTACTTTTTTGTTGCCTACCACAGAAACAAAGATATGCCCATAAATTTACGGCTCAAATCATGCAATAGATTTCTTTTATCATTGGGCAAAAGAAAGGAATACGAATTAAATTAAGGGCTCGTTTGGTTTGATCAAGACTAAGGACTAAGACACTAAATTTTTAGTCTCATTTTATCCCTAAATTAACAAACATGGGACTAAAAAGAGGGACCAGGTGGTCCCATTTAGTCTCCCCTAGTCCTAATAATCCAAACACCCCCTAAAGGTAAGATAGATTATATATGTTCCCCCCTGGCCCTAATGGTGCTTGTCAAATATAAACTAATAAGGCATGATTGAGTAGTAATTGTCTTAATCGCTTTTAGCTAGCTGCCTCAAGATTTCGAGAAAGTGTAATTCTAGTGTGTGTGTGGGTATAGTTCCTCCGTCCTTAAAAAGAGTGTCGCTATACATTGGTTTATATAGGTAAATCTTTTTTAAGTTTGAATAGGTTTATAAATACTAGTAACAATATTTGTATCTCTAAATAAGGTTATTGTGGAAATATATATTCAATAATTTATCTAATGATACCAACTATACATCATATATATTAATATTTTCTTACATATATTTGGTTTGAAAGCGATTGGCTTCTCAAGAAGCGAAACGACACCTTTTAGGGCGGAAGAATTAATATATAACTATAGAGAAAGACTATCTTTTCTAGAGGGGACAACAATAGCTTTGCCATGATTTTTTGTAGAGAAAGAAAATTAAAATACAAGTAGGGGCCATTGTTTTATTGGAAACCAAAAACCACCAACTAGGAGAGAGCACCACTCAACTACATGCTTAGCATTGAGCCAACTTGGTCCAATTGAAACAATGACCCAACTAGCAACTCGACTACACTAGAACAACTAACAACAACTCCAACTAAGAAAGGCAACTAGGAAAAACAACTTGGAGCACCGAGCACCATCATCCTTAGAGAAGCACCATGGCAGACGACAAGAGATCAATATAGAGAACTGGATAACCTAGTAGAGCTTCCAAGAAAGTAAATGATGCCAAAAGTGTCGATAAGCTAGCCTGAGGAGAGAAGCTTTCCACCTACAAAATCCAACAGGAGAGATACAAAAAGGGACGCCTCCAAGAAGAGAATGACGTCAAAAGACGTCGTCATCTAAACTTTCACCCCGACCTCATGCAGCCTCCACATCGCCATTGTCGGAGATACAACCTTACCTTAGAGGTAGTTTGTGGCGATGGGTCCTTAGTAGCCCCCCCTTTGCCCATCGCCCCAAGGAACCCCAGCCAGGAGAAGCCCACTAGAGGGTGCCCCAGCCCCACCAGAACTGGCAAAGTCGGCGAAAAGCAAGCGAATTCGGCTAGCTCCGCCACGGAAGCTAGCCTCGGCAAGGGGGGAGGCAAAAGGTGGGGAGAAGGAGCCTAGGATCTAAAGAAGACCTAGTCACCTAGCCCACCAACATCTCAACCCCTATCGAGTCGACCTTGCATCCACCCACACCATGCCAGGCCTCCAACTGTCCCCACACTGAATTACCGTCGTCTGCACGCCCACACCCCGACCCTCTATATATGGATCTATAACTCAAGCCACGACAAAGGAATTGGAACTGAGATGGATGCTGAATCCTACAACCATGGAGGTTAGATCTAGCCACTGTTGTCGCTTTCGCTACAGGAAAATCAAAGATGTCGCCAGAACCACCTGAGTCTGCGTCCATGAGGTGGAGGTCAGTTGCGCCCGAACCTTCCAAGCTCACTTCCACTCCCACCAGAGAAGGAGAGGGAGATAGGGAGGGGAAGACCGACCGCGTAGCTCGCGCCCACATGAGAAGCTACGCCGCACGGTTGCTGTCATGTCTGCCTCGCTATTCCGGCCAACGCGAGAGACCACGAGGCGGATCGCTCCGGTGGCAGCAAGACATGGGAGTGACGGTGGCAGTGTCTAGGGTTAGGGTTTGTCTGAGTTGCCCACACGAGAGCAACACGGATAGGAGCAAGAGAAGTTTGTTGGACAACTGTATCAAGAAAGACTATCTAACAAGTACTATGTGCAAGATGTGATATGTGTGTGTTTCAGAGATGAACAAGCCGCACAAGGGTAACAAAGAAGTGGCGGAGGGAAGGGGCCGGGGGCAGGCACCCCCAACCTTTCTACGCCTTCCATAATACACCCCTAAATTAGGTTACGAGTTATCTTATTAGCTAGTTAATGATACTATTTGTACTATATTTTTTATTCTTACTCCATATTAATCTCAAATAGTATCTTATACAAATTAAAATTAGGGTTTTCTAATATTTTCTCCATATCTTTTTGCTTTTATTATTGCTTTATCAAACATTAGTCTGTCCCCATAGCACACATCCTAATTAGTTAGTTAATTATAGATCAGTGCTTTCCTCGTTTAATCCTTCGAAATCGATCTCCAATTGAATCTATATTATTTAGCATAATGAGTGTGGTCAATGTTAAAATGCTACATAGTGGTATGATGTTTTTTTGTTTAATCGTCTATTTAAACGACCATTTTACCCATTTAAGTGACGATTTTATCCTATACGCTAAGTGACAAGCGGCCAAGTGTTTGCCGTTTAACATTTAGGATCTAACGCTAATTAAATTTGGCCTTGTTTAAGCACTTGTTATTACCGTAATTCTTTTTAGGGCCAAAGAACTAGATTGATCAGGTGAAGGTTAGACACCTAAGGCTAATTAAATTCCCTATAATTTTTTTTGTTTTTTTCTCCTTTCTTTTGTGTTGTGACATAAACTTTGGGTGGTATGTATATCTTTGTTCTGCATACATTTTGACATGTATGGTTGTTGTCGGTTTGCACGGCCCCCTATGCTGAAATCCTGGCTCTGCCCCTGGTAACAAGTCAAATACTAGGAGATGAGAATAATGACGAAGGTGACGAGGGGATATCTTGCTGCTCGAATAATCATTTTCAGTACTTGTTGAAGAAGCTACTGGAGAAGTGGAGTGCAAAGGATCAGCGCAGGGATGTGCAGGAACTAGTCCAAATTAAAGAAGGCAACTTTTTTCTCCGAATTAAATCACCGCTCGAACTAATATAATCAAGAGCATGCACAGGAATGAAACAGCAGCCATTAGCAGCTGGAACAAAATGGTGGAGAGCAGAGGAGAGGATTCGTAGGTGGCAAACAACAAGCGTGAGGATCGGAGGAGGAGAAAATGGGGACTTACGACGTCGTACGTGCTCCCCGGCCGGCCGGCCCGAAAGAAGCTCTTGGTCGTCTCCTTCCTTATCCGGGGGAGCTTGACTGCTCTCCTCCTCAGCTCGTTCGTCTTGGTGTCCTCCTCAACTCAACACCCTGAACTGAACTGAACTGAAGCTCCCCATTTGGTCGATTTTATTTTGGAGGTGGCCGGGCATGTAATGTATGTGCAGCCAGAGGAGAGGACGGAGATGGCGCTGCTGGCTTAGCTGCTGTCCAACGACTGTCATATCATATCCTTGATGAGGCAGAGACAAGAGAGTGTAAGATGTGACACACGTGCTTAGGTAGGTTCGAACGTTGGCTAATGCAGACTCACTCCGGCACCTCCACGCTTCATCTGTCCATCATCGCAACGACGCAAATTTCAAGCATTGGAGTAGCACACACACTTGATCGACTCCAGCTGCTAGCTGGTTAACAGGCCAGCTGCTGGTTAGTTGCAGACAACAGGGTTAGTTTTAGTTGCACACACACTTTATCGAGAAGTTCGATGCCAGGCATACAGTAACTGTTAATCAAGACAAGAGATCAAGCTGGCATTCCCGTTGGACAGGCCTGGTACGTGTTAATGGTCGATCTGTGCATGAATTGGATAGGAACACATGATTGCATTGGCCGGTTGTGAGTACGAAAAAGACTTGTGCTGCTCCCGGCGGGGCCTGCAACCTTGAGCCCTGCATTCATGCATATGATATGATCGATTGAGCCAACAAGGAATACATGCATATGCATGCCATATATACTAGATTTTATTTCAAATTCCGCTGTTATCATCAAACATAAACTAATATAAGGCAAGCAGTAATTGTCATATATAATCACTGTGATATGTATATGCTTCCAAGGGCATTATCTAAACAAAAATATGCTTCCGAGGGTAACAAGACAACTAGGAGATGAGAATAATGACGAAGGTGATAGCATATTAGCGTGCGTGTAGGGACAGCTAGCTTCCTCCGAATAATCATCTTCAGTACTTGCTCAAGAAGCAATTGACAATGTCGGCCAATTACTTCACAAAAACCAAAGTATCCAAGGACCCAGAGCCCGAGGAGGCATAAATCATGGCTTCTCCTAACATTCATTTTATCAGGAGAGAGAAAACGACTTCTAGTTACAGTTTTGCCATCATCAACTGAAACAAACATGTATTCCATTCATAACACCATAATCATTCGTGAACAAGGGTTACAGTTTTGCCAAACTCGACAACTAGTTATCCAATCATTGGAAATTTGGGCGCTTGGGGTTGTTGGCATTGAACTTCTTGAGAGGCTCATTGACGAATGAAATGAATTTTCTGAGGCTGCGCTTATGATGTCGGTGATCCTGCATCCACTGAGACTGCTGATCCCGGCTGTTCATGTTTCAGGTGCTGGCGTAGCATGATGCCGAAGTAAATGAGCAGGGCAAGGACACATGTTGCGCCAAAAATGAGGAAGAGGCCCATGAAGCTCTCAAGGCGGAGCTGGTTCGAGTCCACAAACTCAGTGCCGTCAGTTGAGCAATCGCCTGTCTTGAGCCACTTGTCATGGATGCGCTGCAGCTCCCCATTCTCCGACATTGTTATGATTGCGGTGGACATGTCTACTTGCAGAGGGAATCCCTTGGAAATACCTGATTCAGTGAGTTCTGTAAGAGCTATTATGTTTGAAGTAAACGAAGTTGCTACACTCTGGAGATCAGACATCTGCTGCAAATAATTGAAAGGAAGGCTCCATAGTCTTAGACAACGTGACCTTCCTCTTAAGAAAAAAAACTAATCTTAGAGTGTACTATCAGCTATGTGAACAGTGGATGGAACGCTTGTAGTCAATAATGTACCAATACTTTGATAATCTTGAAGGAACTATAAGATGTGTTTCTGTTTATATTCTACTAGGATATGATACTTTTCAACAAAACTTGAAGTTAGAAGCACTTACAAAGCCCCATCCACCACTGGTGAAATCTGAGCCAGCAACTGCAATCTTGCAGTAAGTTGACAAAAACAGCTCAACATAGGGGCGCTCATCAACAATGGCCATAACACCTCCTTTCTTAGGGCCTAGCTTGAGGTTTTCAGCGTATTCTTCAGGAGAACCAAGAGCTTTTAGCCTCGAACGTGAGATGCCCAGTTGCTTGACCAAGTATTCTTCGCAAAAGAACCGGCATGGAAACCAATAGGATAATAACTCTCTTTCAGGTCATCAAGTCCTCTTATAGAAGTATCAAGTTGTTGCACGGTTAGGATGGAAGTAAGACTTGCAGTATAGCTTGATTGAGTAATCAACACAACAAATAGCCATATGATCAAAACAAAACGTCCTAAGGTACTCATAGTATTTTCTCCTGGTAACAAAAAATAAGAGCAGAGGTGCCACATCAGAACAGAGGGTCAATCATATAGAAGGACAGAACAGGAAAGGTTAGTTTACTCACTATGTGCGTAAAATAGAGTCGAAAAACTGAACCTGCAGAAAAGCATTTAGCAATATGTGTGGATTAGTACTTTTACAGGCAAACTAAAAAAATAAAGGATAACATACCATAATATCACGTGAAATAGATTCTGATAGTGCATACATCTTTTCTTCAACCAATCTAAATTATAATATTTAAGTTCCTTGCTCATTGCTAGATGTTCCATTTGGACAAAATTTCAATGTTGAAAAACACAGTTTAAGGCTGCCAGTAAAGTATAACATGTTGCGGAAACAATGGGAAAAAGTAACATTTGTAAGTGAAAACAAGATGTGTTTATATCAATTGCAAAAGATGCTATTCATATCCTTACCAAACAATAGTTCTTATTTGTTCTTGCGGCGGGCCACGAAATTCATCATTTATTCGATGCTCAAGAATCCAAATAACCACACCCACAACAAGAATAGACAACCCTGTAACACACCACATCCCCAATGTAAATGGCTGCAAGAATGCCAAAGAATTCGTCATATGCTTTTCGATCGGGGCCACGATAACCAGGCCTGACTCAATGAAGGGCTGGGTGAAATCAACAACTTTATCTCGGCTCATTGTAATTACGATATCCCCTATTGCTGCATCAAGATCCTGTAGGATAAAGTAACTCTGATCACTATTATACATGATGAAATGTGGAGGAAAAAAATTTTTGCATATCCAGACTTACATTGTCGCAACCATCTTTACAAGTTCGTCATAATGAGGGTCTTTAGTGCCATTGCCAAAAGGTATAAACCTGTATGTAACTGGATAAGGATGCAATGACAATGCTTGAGTGAAGACATCAATGCAATAGCCCTTCATTGACCCAGTAGCACTATCTTGGCTAACAAACTCTTTAAAGCTAAATCTGTTAGGGACGCCAATTTTCAACTCCTTACCATTGGAAGGAAAGGCCCAGCCTCGAGGCTTCTGTGAAGTCTCTCCAGGCCAAATGACATCATAGAGTTGTTGACTGACAAGAGAAGTATTAGGAGGCTTGAATATAGGTCCTCCGGAAGTACAGTCGATAGCAATCTTGTATAGTTTGACCAAAACCAATGGTCCGCATGCCATTCCCAATTATGCTTATGATATCATAGGCAGGATGAATGAGTTCAAACTGAGCATTAAACTGCACTTGCCCAGACACCCCAGTGAAGTTCACATTTCTAATCTTATCCAGTAATTTGTCTCCCATGTCAAAAATACGCATGGCTCCAAGGCGAAGAGTTCCCCCAGTTTGGTCACTGAACCTTGAGTCATTTGTAAAGGAAATCCCGCCACCGTCATCAAAGAAGGCATCCAAGGCCCGAGCTACAGTCCACACACTATCATAAACATAAAAACCATAAGCACTGATGCTAAGATCACTGTGGTTGTATTTCTTCCTTAAGCTGCTCCATCTGGACACCAGATTACTCTTCATCTCTGACTTTTGGGGTGTGTGGACGTACAGTCAGAATACCTTGCATGCCATTTATAGATTCAGCAGGGACCAATGAATTAGCTTCAAGATAAGCAGAAAGCCAACAAGTTGCAATCCAAGCATAGCCGTTGCCCATCATGTCTAGTGCATTAGCAATTGACAAAAGCTTGAGTCCAGGTTCCCAACCAGTATGGAGGATAATAACACGAGACTCCATTTTACTTACAGTAACCAATAGATTTAGAAGCTCACTTTGTTTAGCATTGGAACGGAACCCGACCTTGTATGAAATTTGGCAGCGCCTTGCAGTAAGTTCATCATCCAAAGCAGCAATGCCGTTTCGACCATAATCATCATCGACGTATATGGCAGTCACTCTCGTCCATTGGTAGTAATCAACAACTGCCGCAACAGCTGCCATTTGGTAGAGATCGCTGGGCATAGTCCGCATGAAGAATGGGAACTGGATTGATGATAGAGTTGCATCCGACGCAAAGGACATCAAAGGAACTTGGAGCTCATTTGCAACATAAGAAATGATATGGGCAACAGGAGAGCACTGTGGCCCGATGATTGCAATAACATTAGTGTCCATGTACTGCAATGCTGAAAAAAAAAGAAACACTGTATCATCGTAACAACTCACAAGTCTAGAATACAAGCACGCAGTATAGAACAGTAAAATTAAAAAAAAAAAGGGAATCGGTATTAAAGATGGTCTACCTTGTACCATGCCAAGGAAACCATCATCACAATTTGTATCCCTCGTGTCAACTCGTAACGTTGTTCCCTTTAGAACTGTTGGATTTGAGTTGATATCATCCACTGCTGCATGGATGGCAACATCTGAAACACCTCCAGTGGGGGAGTTCAACTGAAGAATAGACCCAATACTCACAACTGGGGGCCTTGCAGCCAAGCTTTTGTCGATCCAATTAGGGAAGAGAAACAGGGAGAGAACCAACAACATGGGAAGAGCTATCTTCATTTTGGCCGAAATATTTCAAAGGCTGCTACAAACTTATGCAAAAGCTGGCAAATTATCAATGAGTGTCTGAACCCTATAGAAAGAGAAAAACACAAGAGACGCCCTATTAGGATGAACATGTGCAAGAGAATTATATAGGGCGTTTACTTGTAAATTCACAGTCTCGAAAAAATTGAAAGGAAAACAAATATAGACAGCAAAGAGCAAACATAGGCATAAGCCACATAACATGAACATAATGAACTGAGCGCGTGAAAGAAAATCACGCATTGCACACTACTATAGTGATGACTGATGAGGATGCGGAACTAATCGCTCCTAGCAATCAAAGCCCAGCAGCGTCAGGTACTAGCAAATGTTACTGCTTGGAGAAGTACTACCGGCCCGGAGTCAAAGGATCAACAGGGATGTGCGGGAATGTAACGATACTAACAGCACAGGAGACGGCGGGGAACGGAAGCCATTGGCATCTGGAGAGTGGAGACCTTTCCAGTTCGGTCATTCCATCAAACACTCAGAGTGCACCAGGAATCTTTCTCTTCTTCTGTTCTTCTTCTTTCACCCTGCCGCGATGAGGTCGGACTTGAAGGTGCTCAGCGTGTAGGACGGCGCCCGCTCGAGGAATGGGAAGAAGTAGCGGAGTGCGGACACGGTCAGGCCGCCGGCCTCGCACCCACAAGGCGGAAAGGGTCGTGCGGGAAGGTGTCCTTGAAGGTCTCCAGGAACGGCCGCGCCGGCGACACCGGCACACGCACCGCTCCGTACCCAGCGTTCGGCTCCCCATGGAGGTAGAGGTGGAGCCGGAGGTGAGGATTGGAGGGTTGTGTGTGCAAGCAGCAAGCTTTTGAACAAGCAGATGGAGCTTCCGTTGCTGTAAGATCAGAGGCCAAGCTCAGTTGCTAAGCGGCGCGGCGATGCTGGAGAGCGCGAGAATGTGGTGGCGGCGCAAGCCGAGGGCCGCCGCAACCGCTGCCAAGGGCGTCGAGCAGATCCGGCCGGGCACAGAGGAGATCAACCTTGGCGGCGAGCGCGAAGGACACGTCATTTTACTTTAACTATGATTTAATATATAATAAAATATTAATCAATCGGTACATAATTAGTATTTTCATAGATCTTTAAATATGTTTTATAAAAAACTTATTTAGAGATACAAATATTGCTCATACTTTTTACAAATATAATCATACTTAAGAAATTTTTGACACAAGGGATAGAGTTTATTTAATTTCTATGTTATTTCGTTGCTTACCGCGTAATAAAGATATGCCCATAAATTTACGGGTCAAATCATGCAATAAATTTATTATGATTGGGTAAAGAAAGGAATATGAATTAAATTAGAGCTAAGATAGAATATGTATGTTCTCGAACGGTGCTCATTAACATATTGACCCGATCCGGTCGGGGAGTCCCCCGACCTCTTTTTTTAATTAAATGAAAGAATGAGTACAAAAAGGTTTACAAGGCTTCTAGGCCCAAAGCAAAAAAAAAGGGTGCTCATTAACATAATGAAACATAAACATAAGGCATGATTGAGCAGTAATTGTCTTAATCGCCTTTAGCTAGCTGCCTCAAGATTTGAAGAAAGTGTATTTTTCCTAGTGTGTGGATATACTTCCTCCATCTCTAAAAAGAGTGTGTCGCTATATATGGGTTTGTACAGGTAAATCTTTCTTAAATGTGACTAGGTTTATAAAAACTATTAACAGTATTTATATCTTTGAATAAAGTTAGTATGAAAATATATATTCAATGATTTGTATTAGAGAAAGAAAAATAAAACTACAAGTTGCCCAATATTTTATTGGAAACCGCACACAAAAACCACCGACAAAGACCTTGTTTAGTTCGTGGGTGTAAAGTTTTTAGGGGTACTGTAGCACCTATGTTAGTGTGCAACTAGTGTTTAATCATAGACTAATTAAGCTTATAAAATACATGCAAACTATATAATTAGTTTTTTTTATCTATATTTAACATTTCATGCATATATCCAAACATTCAATGGTATAGTGTGCTGGGTGGGAAGCAAAGAGGGCGCCAGAGCACCACTCGACATTGAGCCAATTTGGTCACCCAACTAGCAACTCAACTACACCAGAACAACTAAGAACAACTCCAACTAATTAAGAAAGGCAACGAGTAAAAATGACTTGGAGCACTAAGCACCACCATCCTTAGAGGCCATGGAAGACATAAAGAGATCACAACGGAACTGTATAGCCTAGTAGAGCTTCTAAGAAAGGAAACAACATCAAGAGTGTCGATAAGCTAGCCTGACGAGGGAAGCTTTTCACCTACAAAATCCAGTATGGTAGGAGGAGAGATACAAAAGGGACACGCATCCAAGAAGAGAACGACGTCCACAAACGTTGTCATCCAAACTTTCACCCTGACCTCATGCAACCTCCACACCACCACTATCGGAGACCCAACCCTACCTGGGAGGTAGTTTGTGGTGATGGGTCCTCAGCAACCCCGCTCGTCCGTCGCCCCTAGGAACGCGACCAGGAGAAGCTCGTCGGAGAATGCTCCTGCTCCACTAAATTCAACTAGCTCCATGGAAGCTAGCCCGAGCAAGGGGAAGAGGCCAGGATCTAAAGAATACCTAGTCACGTGCCTAGCCCACGAACACCCCAAACCCTATATATGGAGTCAAACTTGCATTAGTTGCATCCACCCACAACATGCAGGCCTTCAGCAGTCCCCGCACTGAACTGCTGCCATTTGCATGCTCGCCCCCAATCCTGCAAAGGAACTAGAACTGAGATGGACGCCGATTCCCACAACCATGGAGGTCAGATCTAGTCGTCCAAATAATCATTTTCATTACTTGCGTTGACATAAGAAGCTACTAGTCCAAAGAAGGCAATTTTTGCTCCAAATAAATCACCGCTGAGTACCTAATAATTTCTTCCCAAAAACATGGTGTTTTCCAACTTACAAAAAGGTATTATGAGCAATAAATAAGATCATCTCCAACAGTTTCTCGCTTCTAAATATAGAAGTCAATTTTATATCAGGAATCCTATACTATTTCGAAATTATCCTAACCACTTTTTTTTTTGTCTCTCTTATACAATTGGATCAGGAACTCTTTTCTACTCTTTATTTTTTTTCCACACTCTTCGCCGATGGATACGTACGATTCCCATGTGCGCATTATTGCGCAAAAGCGCGCGGTGTTTTTTCAAGTGCTTAATATAGATTGGGAAGAGTTTTTGGAAAATGTTGGAAAGGAGGTTTTCACTTTTTTTCAAAGAGAATGGATTGAGAAGGGATTTTAGGAAGTGTTGGAGTTGTTCTAAGAGCACATGAAACAGCTAGCAAGCACTATTGGTGGAGAGCAGAGGAGAGGATTTGTAGTTGGGAAACAACAAGCGTGAGGATCGTCGGAGGAGAAAAGCTAGGGGACTTACTTCGGCGCTCGTACGATGCGTGCGTGCTCCCCGGCCCGAAAGAAAGAGGCCGGAAATCTTGGTCGTCGTCTCCTCGTTCGTCTTGCTGTCCTCCCTCCCAAGCAACTCAACACCCTGAACTGAAGCTCCCTATTTGCTCGAGGTCATTTTTTTATATATATGTTGGAGCTGGGCCTGTAAATAAACGTGCTGCCAGAGCAGAGGAGAGGACGGCGGAGATGGCGCTGCTGCTGTCCTTGATGAGGCAGCTACAAGACGTCACATGACACACGTGCTTAGGTAGGTTTCAACGTTGGCTAATGCATGCGTAGGTAATTCGTCTGTCCATCATCGTAACAGGGCAATTTTCAAGCATAGGAGTAGCGCACACATCGATCACTTGATCGACAAAGAGATCCACGAGGTGTCCGAGAAGAATACTTTACTTGTTTATTCAATTAGCCTGTATGTGCATGTATTTGGATCGATAGGAACACACGATTGCATTGGCCGGGTTGTGAGTAGGAAAAAGACTTGTGCCTGCAACCTTGAGCCTTGGAGTGCATTCATGCATAGGCATGCATATATAGTAGATTTTATTTTAAATTCATCTGTTATCATCAAGAGCAACATAAAACTAATATAAGGCAAGCAGTAGTTGTCTTGATCACTGTTAACTACTAGCTCCCTCGCGAGATGTGATATGTATATGCTTCCAAGGGTAACAAGACAACTAGGAGATGGGAATAATGACCAAGGTGATAGCATATTAGCGTGCGTGTAGGGACAGCTAGCTTCCTCCGAATAATCATCTTCAGTACTTGCTCAAGAAGCAATTGACAATGTCGGCCAATTACTTCACAAAAACCAAAGTATCCAAGGACCTAGAGCCAGAGCTAGCTCCACATTCATTTTATCAGGAGAGCGAAAAACGACTTCTATGAACATATGAGATATAGAAGGTGGTGAAGCCACAAGAAGCTCAGCCAAACACACCATCCGTCTTGTTCTTCTTCTGCACTACCATTCAATTTAACTTTTTCAACCTTTTTGGAAATGGTGAAAAAAAAAATTATCACTAATTTTTGAGCGAGAGTGGCTGCCTGAACTATCTAATTCGTTTGCCTAAATAGTACTTGGATCAAATTCAGATACCGCAGGGCTGAAACAATTTGCCCCATGTAAGGTAACAATAATGAGGAAAAGCAGCTCAGATCTTAGAGCATGGGCATAAAGAGCTGAGTGATTTTACCCATGCTCTAAGATTTTGCCGATGCACGGCGAAAAACACTCGCTCTTTATGCCCATGCTCCTGTTTTCCCTCAGCTGAATCGACATATAAAATCCCTAATGAAATTCTTGCCTGAAAAAAAAAAAGCAAAGCTACTATGATGCATGAATGCGTCAGCCCAATCATAGTTCTGGTGAATTCCTTTAACGAATCAGGTGCACGTCAGGGCATCGCAAGTAACAACATCTATTTTCCCTCATCTTCCACTATTAGTCCAGGCCAAATAATCCGCAAAGCGAAAAACAAAAACTTGTATCATGTTGAACCATTTCTAAGCTCTCAAGTAAGCCGACCCGGTATCAGAGGTCATCAAGCCCGTTTGTTTAGCTGCCAGACGACCTTACACGAAAACTGTCTTCCTGTCCTTTGACCTCCGGAACTAAATCCTGCTAGAATGCTAGTCCACCTTTTTGTTGCCTTTGGAACTATCGTCATCTTGATCTTCTGCACCGTCTTCCTCTGCCTCTACTTTTGACTCATCAAACTCCAGCAGCTGCATTTGTAAGAAATGTGATCAGAACTCAGAAGGTCCTGCATTTTGGTACATATTCTATAACATGCCTACTTTTGTTAGAAACATAAAGGATAAAACTTTGCAACACACCTCCCCAGCCCCCACAAAAAAAAAAAAAAAGATGGTACGGAAATGAAACAACTGACCAAGAGATGGAACTACAGATCGCCATCAACATTGTTAATTTCAATCATCAACATCAACAAGTGTAAAAGTACTAGTTAATACCAACTCAGCATAAGAGCAAGTTCTTCATGACTAACAGTAGTACTTATAGAGTGATAAGTACAGGTACCCAAATGCACAAATGAAAGGACCATAAGGTGCCTGACTCAGTGAGATACTCCAAGTGAGGCAATCAGATTGCAAAACAAGTGTTATTTGCATTTTAAAAGGCACTAGTTTACACCCAATACTAAACTGTAGTAACTGTAATAAGAAATATACTTTTGCCATGAAATCCTTTTCTTGCATGCACAACACTAGTTTTAAGATGTGACATGGTTTTGTAGTCACAATTAAGAGACAAGCATCAACCAAGCAGAAAACTCAGGAACAGAATTAGGCCCTTCCAGAGAAGCATATTTACTCTGTCTAACATTTCATCTTTTATTTAACTTTTACCCTACTCAAAGTACAAGGCAGAGGATGAGTTAAGAGGCTAGACAAAACATTTTCTTTGGAATGGTAGCTGCTGTAAGCATTCAGAATCTGACCTGTTTCACTTCTCCATACCACAGACAGGGAACAGCGACGAAACCAACCACACCAGGAACAAGGTATAGTAAAGCAGGCTGCAATAAGCC
Organism: Hyparrhenia diplandra; assembly: GCA_015847255.1. Lineage (NCBI taxonomy): Eukaryota > Viridiplantae > Streptophyta > Magnoliopsida > Poales > Poaceae > Hyparrhenia > Hyparrhenia diplandra. The sequence goes on from JADLZK010008733.1 coordinate 345,121, forward strand.
CCAAAAATAATTGTAGTATTAATATTACAGGGATGACAGAAACAAGGGGAGACAAGACAATATAAAAACAGAAACAAAGGGAGACAAGACAATATAAACCTAAGTAACAGAACTCACCTGTGCAGCTTGAAACCAGTTCATTACAATGATGGTCACCGTCATACCCACAGCGTATCCCAAAAATGCACTGTTGAAGTAACGGTTCTTGATACCTCTTGAGACATCAAACCGCAAGGCAAGTGCAACAAATATACCTGGAAGCATAAGTACAAATACATATTATGTGCTGAATGTCTTGGAAACTGCCTAAATTCAGATTCACATGCCACATTTTTGTATGCAACTTGAATCAATTGAAATTATAATTTGTTTCTGTTGATACATATTGTGTGGTCCTCCATGGGACAGGAATGGAGACAAATATTGGTTGTATTGGCAATAACCTAAGGCTGCATGCAACGAGAAGGCCAAAATTACATCTGGGCATGGTTGTACAACATGGTGCAGAGCAAATCCAGCAGAACCAATTCTAGTTACAACATTGATTCTCCATATCATAAATCATAAAATTCTGATCAATACACGTGAATCAACAAAAGCAAGAGCTCCACTGATACACCATATCAGTAAATGCTCCTTTGTCATGGGCAGCCAACAGGCTGCCAGGCGTGGCTAAAGAGGAGTTTAGATTAGTTTCCTATTATTAGTTCCTAGGATTAAGGAGCAATTGGCTCCATTTAGTTCCCTAAGATTAAGGAGCAATTGGCTCCGTTTAGTTCCTAGATTAAAGGAGCATTGTTGCTCACGTTAGCTCGGCCAAGGGCTATATATATATTCTGTAACAAACCGTGAAGGGGTAAGCAATGAATTATCAAACAATCTCTCTCTCCCAATGACTCTCAAGCGCCTAGGGCTGCTACCCTAGAACCAAGCCTGCGGCAGAGAGGGGTATAACCTCGCCCGGAGAAGACACTATCGTCATGGATCTAAGGTCCATGACATCCTTATAGACACTCTAACGATGTTCCAATATATAGCAGTTTGGTACAGCTAATCTATTCATGTAGAACAAAGTTGGCAATTGACACACCTACAGAGGCTAATATTACCGTTCAATAAGGGGGAAATCTGCATCACTGCAAAGTAGAATACAATGTTTTTAAAGGCGTCGCTTGGCATTAAAAAAGCCAAAGCGCTACAGGCGGGGACGCTTACCCAGCCTCGCCTCAGTCCCGTATGGCGTCCGCCTTAGGGGCCATGGCGCCCTAAAGGCGTCGATTTGGCCCAAATCGTCCCCGCAGCGAGGAAAGCGGGCGCCATACGGGCTGTTTTGTTCGCGCGGCGGAAATCGCAGGAGAAGGGACGGAAAAGAAGGGGAAAGAGGGGACGCGGGAAAGTAGCCGTGCGGGAGGGTCTTCGCGGGAAGATTCTGTATTTGGACGGAGGAGAGCGGGGAAATCAGAGAACAGAGACTGAGAGGGGCGCTCGCGGGAAGACAGACCTGCTCGCCGGGCGAACCCGAGAGAAACTGCTGCCGTCGTCTTCCGCCTCCCCTCTTTCCCATCCGGCGCGAGCAGCCGTCGGCGGGTTGTTGTTTCCCTGCCCCCTGCTCTGGTCCTCCTCCATCCGCGCGAGCAGCAGAGAGAGGAAGGGGTCCTCCTCCTCCGTCCGCGGAACTTGAGAAGCAGAGAGAGAATAAGGGGAAACAGAGGGGGGCAGAGGGAAGCAGAGCAGCTACTGCGCCGTCCTGCTCGTGCGTACTGCGCGGCGGCGCTGAAAGGGATCAGGATAGGAAGCCACACGTTAGGAGGAAGGGGCATATGGGCTGCCTAGTGGGCTGGGCAAGCCCACTTCTTACTCGGGTTCTTTTTTTTTTTTTTTTTTTTTCTATTTTCCTTTCCTTTTTTTGTTCATCTAATGATCTAAAGCTGCTATTTTTAATTTTTAATTAATTTCTTAAGGCGTCGCCTCGCCTTACGCCATACTCGCTTAAGCGTAAGGCAGTAGTTGATCGCCACACCTCGCTTTACCGCCTTAAAAACATTGGTAGAATATAACATAGCACAAGGAAAGAAATTTTTATTACTAACCAGGTATTACAATGTCACCAAGGCCAAGCATGGAGAATGGCCGTGCAGCATCTGCAGTTGGAAACAGAAGCTGTACATAACCAAGCAAAAGCGAGATCAGCGGAAGCATCAAGATGAGAAAATGGAACCAACAACGGTATTAACAAAGACCAAGTTCAGTAGGAAAAAGAGCACTGACCTTTATTGGAGCATCAAAAGATTTAGCCACACTGACCATAACTGGAGTGAAGAACACCCAGAAAATGTCATACACAAAAAGTCCACCCTGTAAAAAGAAAAGGAAAAATGCATTTAAGTATGAATGTAACAAAAGAACAGAGAATGATTTAGTGGCACTATGTTGAAACAAACAGAAGAAATCAATTCAGTCATAAATGATGAAATGGTTATAAAAATTATTTTTTCAGAAATAGTGGAATCCAAATATTACCAGCATGGTTACATAGCTAGGACAAATATTGCAGTCAAACAGGGGAGAAACAACAGAAAGCATGTTCTGAATTTTTATTTGACAAGAATAAGAAATTGTACACATTTGAATCCACAAACAGACAACAAGCAATACTTTTAGCTTCTTATGGTGCATAGGAGATTGTTGCCTTCATAGACAAATAAAGTCAAGGTATATTTAGACCAGATGATCCATAGATGTATAAAATGTTTCAGTGACCAGATGATCCTTAACGAACATAGATATATATAAAATTTTTCAGTGGTGATTATGATATTGCAGAGATAATAAAAATAAGGGCAGGTTTGTGACTGAAACAATGAGGATGTGCTCTTAGAAGTTATGACATAAAATAGAAATATAGTGTACAGGCCAAAAAAGTAAACATTGAGAAAACCCTTACCAAGAGAATGGCTCCAGTTTTAAATGATCCCAATGACAGCATCTCAATCCCCTGCAAAATTAAAAAAGTGTTATTAAGGTTCTGGTCAACTAAAAACTGTTGCGTAAAACAAATCAAATGACTTTGTTTTATTCCATTATCTTTAGTAATGTATATTAAATTATTAATGCTAAACCATGCAAACAAACCTGAATACAAAAAGCCAATCCCAGAACATTGTTTGCAAGCCAATGCTTCTTTGGCGCATACCACAAGCAAAAAGAAAAATCCAGGTATTGAAGCAACAATCTGGGACTTTGTGAACTCCACCGAGAGTGCTGAAATAAAAAAATTCATGGACTTCAACCATCTTCAAAAATAAAAATTGTAAAGGGAGGCTACTGGCATACTTAAATCCAGTACTCCATGTCCTTGTTCTGAATTAGGAGTCTAAGACTCATAAGAAGTCATTATCAAATGCAAAGGTTGAAATCTTATAATACGTCTATTTCAGAGGGAGAAATGGAAGCTTCCATATCCATAAAATGCTGTAAACAAAGAATATACATCCATGCCAGTATGAGATTTTCTGATGTTTGGAAGCTACTATATCCGCATGGAGAAATATAATTTTTGTACGTAGCAAGGTTGAAAGAGTCAATGGTGGAAAAGCTCGAGTTCATTCAGTACAAAAGACAATATATCGACTCTTAGTCAACAGGCACCACATTTTTTTTTTAAAAAAAAAAAGTGCAGCAATATTTAAAATACAATCAAATAGTGCTCTAAAATAGCAACATAGGTGTAGTTATATTTCAAGATTTGCATAACTGGATCAACAAGACTAAGCTCAAAATAAAGGGGGTCGGGATCATACAGTGGAAAAGTGGAGCCCGCCAGACGATGAGATTATCATTCCACTCTTTTTGGAAGAAAACGTTTTATAGAAGGAAGCAGTGTTGCACTGCATAAGAAGGGCCTCATAAGTACAGCACATAAACAGCTTAACTTGACTGAAAAATATGTTCGAGAAAAAAAAAAAAAATGGACTTACGAGAGAGCAACAATGCCTAGAATGAAAAAGTAGGCAGTGAGCACAGCATTGACCAAGTCTTTTGAAAGAAACTTGAATAGAAGGAACAGTGATAAAAGCATAGCACTTCCAACTAAGGGAAACCGCATAGCATGCTCCTTGGACATGGTCTCCTGCATAATAACAAGAGATTGCAAAAATAAATCAGTTGGTCACAATAATAGCCAGCAGATACATCAACACATATTACTTACAGAGGGTGGAGTTGGCTTGACAGAACGGTAGCAACCCACATAGACAGTAAGGCATGCTGTCAATACCACATTCACATTTGGGTTTACATTAACCACAAGTGGCGCCAAGCTCAGACCTGCATATTGTAAAATACATATGCTGCTGGGGTCAGCACGGGCTCATTATTATTATTATTATTATATATATCAAAAGGAAAGGAAGAAGGTAAGGAGCACTGTAAAGGCAGTGACGGCTCATTAGCTCACCGGCAAGAGCCAAATTGGCAGCGCGTTCATGCGTCCTCATTGTTAGGAAACAATCTGGGAGACTAGCAAGGTGCCCTTTGTGGGAATATCTGCGAAGATGATGATGCAGAAGTGGTGTTATCGCGATGACATACAAATAAGGAGTTAGCAGAGCAAGTTGTGATCTGACCCACAAGTCCAGCAAGCAAAACTTTGGAGCTAAGACAGCATAAGTAAAGGATAACAAGCATGGGCGGATCCAGCTGGATGCATACCCAATTATTTTGAGGAAAAAAAATGAGTATATGTTTGATATACGGAGTTAGGTTTTTCAAGTCGTCGCCTAGGCGTCCAAATCCTGGGCGTCCCCATCGCCAAGACCAAAATCCAGAAAAGCAAAAGAGGCGAGGGAGAAGAAAGAGGAAGAGCAGAGGAGGAACAGCAGGGTTTGGGAAGGCCAAACTCCGATCTCCGCACCATCGGCTCCCCATGGCCATGGCAGCTCCGATCTGCGAGGGGCGCATGGGGAGAGGGGGGGAAGCGGCTGGGAGGACCGGAGGAGAGGTGCCGGCTGCAGATGTCAACGGAGGGGGCAGAGAGAGAGAGAGGCGGCACCTGATAGAAGCAGCAGCACCAGCTTCGGCGCCGGCGGCGGAAGAAATTGGGGACGGACCAAATGGAAATCTGGGGAGGAGGAAAACGGGAGAGTCTTAATTAACGGAACGGAAACCAAATCTGGGGGTGTGTGTCACAGTCAGTCTGTGTGCGTTTTCCTGCGGCTCACTACAGTTTTGTCAAAATTTAATTACCTACGGTGAGTGATAAAAGCATTTATACCAAGCTCAGAATAAAGTTTTGCCAAACCATTAAGATAAAACACAGTAAATAAAATTTAACTTTTAGATTGTTTGGTTTCAAAACATGGTTATTTGTGTTGATTTTTATTGAAAAGACATGTTAAATGGCCAAAATTTAAAGATTTCAAAAATTATATTGTGTAGTACCAAAAGATTATGGTAGAGACACGGATATAAAATCTATATGCAAATCGATGTCTATACCTATTTTTTAAAAACAACTACCTCATTTATATTTGTGTCTATATCTCTATCTCTATCTCTTATAAAGCTAATCTCCACCACAGTTTATCTCAATATGCAAACTATTCACATCATCGACCACAGGTAGTCATGTCACTGCACTACCTCTTAATGCACGCTAACCATATTCACATCTACTACTTTCATCAATATATAAAGAGGACATCCATTTTACTTTGCTTTGTCATTGCTTGCAGTCGATGATTCGACTTAATAATATTATTCTTAATTTCGTAAGAGTGGATGTAAGAACAACTCATATGCAAGAGTTTTATTTCTAACTAAAAAATCCAGCATCAACATGCGGATATCTTTCTAGTTATCTCAAACTCCGCTTAAGCGCTAGTCGAGGGTTGCCTCGCCTATGGGGGTAGGCGGAACCCTAAGCTTGGCTGGGTCATCGGTGAGGGAGGAGCAAAGGCGGCGGCAGGCGTGCGAGAGAAGGAGATAGTGGCGCCGCGAGTAAGGGGGCGGAGGAGAGGCGGGCGACGGGTGACACGAGAGCGGGGCGAGGAGTGGCGGGCGAAAGGCGACGCCGAAGCAGGGCGGATGGGGCGGGCGCGATAAATGGGGTGGAGGAGAGGTGGGTGGCTGGAGCGCATGAGCAGGGATGGGGGGAAGGGATGAGGTTAGGATATTGGCTTGGGCCGTTTATGGGCCTTTCTATACAACTCTTGGCCTACATGTGTCCTGGTTTTCTTTTTCTTACTGTAAAAATATGAATGGATTTTAAACGCCTAGATTTCACCTAGCGCTTAGTCAAACATGGATATCAAATAAAAGAAAATCAAGCAGATTTATATCGAGGATTTTCCGACGATGTGCATTAAATGGTAGGCGACGTCCCCCGTCGACAACGAGGCACCTGTGGGTGACTTCGTGAACTCCAAGATTTGTCGGCTTAGTATTTCAAGATGCTCATAGGGGTAGAGTTTATTCATAGGAGTAAGTGTGCGTGTTGATCATCCGCGTTGTACTGTGTAATCTACAAAAAGAATATGGTTCATGATTTAAAAAAAAAAAATCAACAGTTTAAAAAGAAATGGTTCGTGATGACAAATTGGCAATGTCAACGAGTGCACAACACTTTTCTAACTTCTAGGGTACAATTGCTGCACTGTTGAGGTCATGGACAGACCGTGCAGCAAAGAAGACGAGCACAAGATGAGATCTTCATATTATTGTAAAGAAGATATTGAGATGTTCAAATGCACGGAAAAATGGCAGTCCAGCTGTATTTAGCAAAGTGCGTGCACAAATTTCCAACTTGTTATTATGGCAGTCCAAATGTATGAGTAGCAAATTGCGTCTTTCAATCTAAAATGCATATAATCTTTGGATGTCTTCTCTATCAAAAATGCATATGATCTTTCGTAATGATTCTTCTATCTAAATGCATATGACCTTCTGTGATCTTCGATCTAAAATGCATATGGTCTTCTATCTAAAATGCATATAATCTTTTCATAAAAATATGCATATAATCCTCGGTGATGCCATTGAATAGAGCATTTTAGATTTCCGATAGCCCCTGACAGGATACAAAAATTTTAACTGTGTCCATCGGTATACAAAATTTGATGTCCAGTTGCTTTCTCTACAGATCAGTCTAAGCTTTTGAACAAAAGAATAGAATATGGCACCAATTACATGTCCGTTTACAACAAATACGAGTGAAACAAAAACAATCAGAACTGGCAGCTTCATGTCTCTCTAAATAGTGTCAGGGACAAATCGAGCTTTGTTCTTTGACATTTCCTATAGCCTGTTGCCTGTTTCGCTTTGCCAGCCGACGATCTGCCCGGCATGTCATAGTTCATCATCGATCTGGATGGTAGCACTGGAAGGAAAAGGAAACGGAAGGCATATTTTAGACCAAGCAAATTAGGCAATCTGTGTACGTAAAACATGCCAGCATTGTTATTCATATTCATATATTTTACTAGTGTGTCAAAAGAATCTAACAGCAGCCATGGCATTGTGACAAAATGTTGTTTCAAAATTTTGCTGAAAGGAAAGGATCATTTTTCGAATCACCATATTGACAAGCATGCTCACTGCAATTATGTATATGCAGGCACAAAATACCATTATCAGCTATAAATACCTCGTGGATGGACAGTGTTTGCTAATATCTTCACACAGGGCCTTGCTTTACATTTTCTGATTCTGTGGAGCTTGTTTTTATCCACTCAGCGAGCTGCAGATGAACCAGAAAAAGAACCAAAATCCATACTATAAGATCATGTTCTGATTAAATGCATGAAAACCATATGATTCAAAACATTGATCGCAAATATTAAGCATGCTAAAGATTAGGTGTAATTCCATATTTGATAAAACAAAACTGTAGTCAATTCCAACCAACACGACGGAGTCCGGGGAACGCCCGGCGAGGAGATGGACAGGCGCGCCGCACGTCGGTAAGGGGCCTCCGGCTCGAAGAGCTCCTCCTCGTTGTCCGAGCAGTCAGAGAAGGAACCGTCAACCCACCGCATGCCCTTGGGCCTTCCAACGGAGGGGACAGGGGCGGTGGTAGATGCCGATGAAGTCGGGCGGCGTCGGTAGCGGATTCATCGGGCGGAGCAGGGAGGTGACGAGGCGGCGATGGGGCGGAGCGCTAGGCTGCGCTAGCACAACCTCTGCCCCCACCGACGGCAAATCCATTTGCCGAAAGCAGCGCAAACCGCCGCTCGGCGGGCTAACATGGCGAGGAGGTGTCAAGCCGGGTGCCGATCGGCGGGCTGCGGCAAAGGTTTTGAGGCGAGTAAGCGGCCGGATGCGGCGACAAGGCCCCACCGCCGCATCCATCTGCGTAGGCACAGTACCATCATGGAGGCTGCGGCGGCGGGGAGGAGGTCAAGCGGTGTTCGGCGGCAGCGGCGGGGCGAGTTGGTTGGGGTGCCATGGCCGTCAACCACGAGGGCCGAGGAGGAAGGGGCTGCCGCCGCCGGGCGCCTCCATGGTCGGTTGGGGCATCTTTGCGATGGCGCTATAGCCGTAGCATCGGCCAGTGGGTCGGTTGCGGTGGCTCACCGCCCCGAGCAGTGGCCGGCGGCGGGAGGAGGCGGGAGAAGACGAGGGCGCAGGAGCGTGGACGGTGGCGGCGTGGGCCGTCCTTCACCGGCGGCCGGCGGCGAGCAAGGGCCGGCTCCCGCCACCGGTGGCGCAGGAGCCGGGGGCGGAGTGCGCGGGAGCGCCCTCTCTCGCATCCCATCGCGACGCCTGGGACCGGCCGGGGGGGGCGGGCTCGGCCCTCAACCGCGCGGCGCGGGAGGCCCTGAGCCGCTGATCCGCATCGCCGGGCCCGGATCCGCCTTCTCGAGCCCAAAACCCGGACCGGGAGGCCGTCAAGACATCGACGACGCCAGCGGCGCCCATCGTCATGGCGGGGAGAAGGGCGTCGGCCGAGGAGGAAGGGGAGGTGGGGGGGAGAGAGGAAGGAGGCGGGGCGGGAGCGCCGGCCCCGGGCGGCGGCGGCGCGGCGGCCGGCGCGCGGGGCGGCGGCGACGCCTAACCGGTGGAGGCGGGAGCCATCGCCGCTGTTTGTGAGTTGTCATCGCCATCGTGGGACCACGCGGAGGGACGGTGAAGCCGTCGGGCGCAAACGGCGTCGCCATCGTCGCCATGCCGGCGAAATCCCACGACCTCCGTTGACGCCCCTACGGCGAGGTGCCGGCAACGCCGCAGGCTTACGCGATGCGCCCGCACGCGCGCATCCCCGCCCACCAACGGCTTGGCCATCCCGTCCCACCTCCGCCGTCGTCGTTGTCGCGAGCACGGCCCCGCCGCGGGTCGATCCTCCTCCGTCACCACCCACGGTGGGCGAGGATGGTTTCACTCGTCAGGCGTCGGCGTGGGCGGCGGTGCGCCCGCCCTTCCCTCGCCGCCGACGCGGCCCGGCCGCCATCCCTCGTCGGGCTCGCTTCAATTGCACGGAAGGGATCACGTCGCCGCAAGGTCGCGACGCCGACTGGCCGCTTCATCCGCCTCGTCCGCGGGGCGCATCGGGCGCCCGGACGCACCACACGGCGTCGCCGCTCCCGGGACACGCGCGCCCACGGCCAATCTGGCGGGGTCTCACGCACTCGGGAGCCCGTCTTTGCGCTCGGCCAGCCCCGTCGCGTCGCGATCAAACGTGTCCGCGGCTGGATGCCCAACGGGCACCAAGGTCGTCGGTGCCTCCCTTCTTCGTCGGGCAAACCTTTGCTCGGCTCCCTCAACCGGCGACCTTGCCCCGGTGTGGGTGCCAGCCATCCAGGCGGGAGGTAACGTTGGCACACCCTACGACCCGCTCGCTCGGGCGGCTTGTGGGCTCGGATCCCCGTCTAGGGTGGACCCAATGTTGGACGAGCTTGCCTCCATCGTCGCGCCACCGTTCTCCCGGGAGGCGCGGTGGGAGCCTCCCCGCCGCTACGGTTGCTCCAACTCAACTTCAGTGGTTCTTTGCGGCGTCCCACTGACGGCATCCAACGACAACGCCCGCACTGCGGGACCTACCACCGCGCCGAGACCGGCGGAGGAGGACGCGACGACGCTTCCCGCGCCACCACGTGCGGCCGGCGGGCGCTCCTTCTTTCTCGGTGCGCCCCAGCGCCCCGGTGGGGCGACCTCGTCGGCGGAGTTTGCGGTGCCCGCCAACATCGGGTTTGTCCGGGCCGGCCGGGCACCCGGCCAGTAGCCTCAGTGCCCGCCGCCCGGTGTTCTCGGCCTTTCCCGGCGCTGCGGCGCAGCCTCCACCCTCCCCCGGTCGCGCCTAGCCCCGCGGGCGCACCTATCCCGCCGGATCTTGCCGCCGTCGAACCACCCGGCCTCTACGGAGGCCACCATCGCGGCGTTTTTGACTCTTCTTCCCGCTACCCCTCGAGCGGCCACTCGTCCCCTCGCCCGCCTCCCCACGGACTTCTCGGGTGGACGATTGGGTCCCTTTAGGGCGGAGCTCCCGTCCAGGTCGCCAAATCGGTCTCGGGACCGGGAGTGGCCGGAGGCGGCGCGCCTGGCACGCGTCTGCTCAACAAGTGGGAGGGCGCCCGCATTAACGGCAGCTCCCTCCACACCGACGACGGTGGCCGAGGTTTGCTTGGACGCCCGGGGACACGTCTTGGGACTACAAAGCGCCCGAGGGTTGTGCGCGCCGTCTTCCCGGTGCCGCGGTGCTCGACGTGGTGCTTTCGCCCGGGGCCGGTGACCGCCGATCGGCCACACCCCATTTGCCGCCGTTTTAGTCGCCTTAGTTTCCATACTAGTTACACCACTCTAAGCTCCACCGTTTGCGGTAGGTGATTTGTGTTAGTGTGCCCCCGCCTCGCGTGTTCCGTGCATCTCGCTAGGGCACTCGCGAGGATGTAAACTTAAACTCATTTTCCTCTTAATGCGAGCGGGCAAAGTGCCCGGTTTCGTAAAAAAAAAAAAGAAAAATTCCAACCAACACAAGCCTACCTCATCCTCTGTTTCCTCCAATAGCCTGTGTAGTAAGTGAAGCTGGTTAGCTCATCCACTCAAATTATTGGTATGATTCTTACAGAAATCACATAAAGCCAATATTATCTTTGCACGACCAATAAAGTTATGCTTTAAAGCCCACTTGATGACTGAAGAGTTTGTTCAACCTTGCCTTTAAGTCAAGTAAACAAGAGCAAAAACTTAACAGGTATAAAAATAATAATCAGCAACTATGACAAGGCATGCATGAACAACATGTTTGGGAGGGGAGGGATGTAACTGACCAAGACACCAACAAATAATGTATCCACACAAATGAGAACAAGATTACGCATATATTCTATGTTCTTCCAGCTATTAAACAAATTACTGAAAATTTCAAACAATATATGATGCCTATTCTATCAGTCAATTTTCTAAAAAATTACTGGAAAAACAATGTACCTTCCACAGAAGGTGGATAAATTTTGGAATGCGCTCGTGCTGCTGCCTTCTTTTCAAAAAAAAAGAAATACAATAAGAAATAAAATGTTAGATATTTAGAAATACATAGACAAATGTTGTATTACAATGAAGCAAAACAAAACCAAACGCAAGCTTGTTCTGTGCTTGGCAAGCATTCTGCATAGTGATTTACCATAAGAAAATACAAGTTCATTTCCTTATCTTGGATCAATTACTAAAGCCATTTATTTTTGTACTATCCTCCAAGATCATATATATTAACATCAGTGAATATGAATTGCTTGTAATAAGTCTATCATGTAAACACATACAATAACTATGAGGAACACAGTTCTACACCTGGTGCCTTCATTTTTCTGGGCAGATGCATGTAAGAGAGCGATTAAGCAGACAGAATGCATTAGCATAATTCAGAAACTATGGATTGACATTGCACTCGGGCTCTCAGTTTTAATATAGTAACAGGCCATCAGAAGAGTAAATAGGAGCCACAAAGTTGGTAAAAAGTACCAGTTTGAAAGCTATTCCAGTCTGTTACTTTAACCCATCCCTTTTTCGCCTGATTCTAACTGCATACAAAAAATATGTTAGGCAGCTAAATGCTTAGTGTATTCAGTACACTAAAAAGTGAAAACTCAGTTCGTATTTGTGGCATGTTTATAACACTCGATACATAGAAAAGGATGGAGCATCAATAAGATAGTGTTAAGTCAAAATCCTAAAACAATTATAAATCTTCATTTCCTACCTTCTTTAAGGTATAATCTTGCATCTTATCACATAGGCCATCCAGAAGTTCTACGACCGAAGCTCACTGACCCTGCACCATGCATACAGAACCAACTACATAAAACTACAAAGGTAACCAACGAAATATGTCCATAACTTGCTATAAATATGTAAGGCCAAAGGATGCTTGTTAACATCAAATGACCACCATGTGGAATATTAATTTACGGATTATTCCAATAAATATTTGTTCAATATAAATCATTTTTTGTCATTAAAAATACATATGGCTCATGCTGGTTTTTTTCTTTTACCTGTAATCAATGACCTTCCCTCCCTCTGACCTCTAGAATTTAAGCGGTTTGCGCAAGTCCAAGTGATTTCTCGGCTTCTCCTGCATTAGAGGATTCAGAAACCCAAAAAAATTTGATCAAATGGCGCCAACACCAAGAAACTAATATGATACTATGGTGCTAAAATTATGGAATGATTGCTTTGTCAATTGTAAAAGTTATTTTCATACTTGAGAAAGATAAAAAGTACTATTAATTAACAGAAACAAAACTGTAATCAGCATTGTAAAGAATGGTTGGGAACTTGGAGTCACTAAATTAAAGGCAACTGAAAGAGAAGTTATTTGATTCACTTACACTCGAAATTCCAATCTCTAGCTCCGCCTGGAAAGAAGATAAAGAGACACATCAGAATGTATAAAGTGTGCATCCCAAATTGCTGGAACAAGATGCAACATATGAAACACAGATCAGAGACACTAGCATAGTGTCACTGGAACTCAAATTCAGTCTTTCAAACAAAATGGTGTATTTCCCATTATCCCAGTGCAGCATCCATTAATCCATTCAGCAATTTAAAGTTATCAACATAACAGTGCTAGTCAGAGCCCTGTATCTGCAAAAGTTCAAACTTTGACTCCTCCAGCATCGAAATTACATAGAGAACGCTACAAGATCCAGGCACGATCTATCTTCGGACTATAGCTTCACGAGGAGCGGAAAAGATCGAAGCTAAATTCTTCCCCTCGATGGCGTAAAGTAAAAACGTTTCCAAGACACACCCGATAATGGGAGTAGAGAAAGGCGAAGAGAAGAGGAGAATTTACAGCAACGGCCTTGCAGGCGGCGCACTTGTCACCGATGGCGGATGCCGAGGCGACGGCTGCCGCGAGGATGGCGGCGAGGAATAGGAGGGCGCCGGATCTGTGGATTGCAGCTCTCGGCTCCATCTCCGTCCGGCGATCTCGCGCAGTCTCTCCGCTTCCGCGTGGGCGTGGTGGTCTTTTTTACAGATATGACCTCGAGATCTTGCACATGTTTAAATACGTCCGTACTCTTTCAGTTGCTATAGAAGTTTCTGGAATTGGGTCAATTCTCCCCTTACGACTACCACTCCACTCAGGCATACTCCCAAGAATTTCACAGCCCCAGAAAGATTTCACAGCCATAAGCTTGGCAAAATGAAATGCAAGACTGAAATGCTTTGGTTCGAGTCCTCTTCACAAGGCTGCTAAAGAGCCCAAGGCCACAAAGCACAAACAGTGTAGCAGAACAAATGTACAGTCACCATTATTAAGGAAAAAAACAACATTCTTAGTGCTCACATGATGATGATATAATGCTAAGATATCAGTACAAACAATGTTACTACGCTGTACATGAGACCTCTCTCTCTGTAATTTCAGATTTTTTTTCAGTTACATACAACAAGACATGGACACTCGTTTGCCCTATTTTCCACTCCCAGGTCAGAAAAGCATTCAGCCAGCAGCTGCAGCATCTCAAGTTCGCCAGGCAGACGAGGTCTCCTGATCAACGTTCTCTTCCCACCAAGTAGCATTCTGCATCACAGAAAGTCGGTTAACAATATAAAACTCATGATGTGCTATAGTGAAATGGCAGTTTTTGCAAGCAGGTGCTTTTGAAACTGCAACGAAATGTTTAGCCAGGACGAGATGAACCTTGTATCCTCTTCTGAGAAATTCAAGTGAGCTTCCCTCTTCTTCTTGCAAACCAATAACTCTCAATAGTTCTTCTTTCGCCTGAAAGAAGAGAAATTGCATGGCCGACCCAATAAGCTCGAACCAAGTTAGTATTGTTTTTTCCCCAAACACATAAGAGAGCAGAAAAAATAAGGCCAAATGTATTCAAGTAGCTTATGGTATGACCTGTCCCAGAGTGAACCGAGCTTCGCTCTCTGCAACACATGCATAGGAACCATCAGCCTGCTTCAGCATGACCTGCCATGGGCCTGAACAAACGGTAACTCAGTGGATCAGCAGCTGATAAATAGGGATGACATCACCCGCCGAAAGATTGACTTTGCATAATTATTTAGTTTGGTATTCTATTGCATAACCAGCACAGCAGAACTATCCTTCCAAAGTGTAATCTTTTCAAGCAAACAAATCTAAAAAGCTCTCCAATATTTACCTGGGTATTGGCGGAATACAGCTCCACTGTAATTCACTATGTACGGAGCAATTGCGACTGTCTACACGGTTAAGAAGGGAAAGCAATCACAGATGGTACAGGAAGCCACAAACGCAAAGGATATGTCTAGTAGATGGATAAAAGTAACACAAATTAATACCTTGGAGTAGTCACGCTGTCTGATATAAAATACTGGGGTGAACTGAGAAAGGAACCGGTAGTGCAAATCTTTTGGGGGAAACCCCAGAAGCCCCAAGTCAGAACTGCACCATGAGTTGCATAAATCACTGACTCATAAAGCAAAATAGGCTACGATTTGGGATATATGAGACATACCGCAATGTATCTAGTTCCAGATTGAATAGAAGGGCTGGAACAGATGTGGCAAACTTTTCCTGGAATTCGCAAAAGCATCAAGAAAGGATCAACTGAATCTGCAAATAACACATGCATGCATGTCGCCAACAAAGAAGAATTATATTCTAGACATACCACATACTTCTCTATAGAAGCAAGGTCACGTGTGCTGCTGTTGATAAAGATGTATAGTGATGGTGGTTCATCAGATTTCCATCTATCTGTGTCCACACCAGGCAACTGGTTATGAACAAACTTATTCATGGGTATTTATACGAGAATTATCTCATAATAGTAGCATCAAAACTGAATGATGTTTGTTACTCGATGATCGAAAGGGAACTTATGCTTGATTTATACACACCAATCGGTCGTTTCATTTCCATTTTTCGAGATGTGATAATTCATCAACATGAAGAGGCTTGCTATTTACTAAAATTGTAAAGAATATCCACAGCAGCTTGTGGCCTTGGCATAAAGTGTTTGACATTCAGATAGCTCATGGCTTCGATTTAAAAGAGTGTCATGAACTATTTGACAAAACAATATCATCAACAATACTTGCATTCAGAAACAAATATCATCAACAATACCATTTTAGACTAGGAGTCGCATTAGTGCATTTGGATCAGATATGTTACCTTCATTGTCATCTGAGAAGTCAAAATCCAGGGTGTTTCTTATTGATTTGAAGAAGCTGTTGACAGCGTCACTGGGTACATCATCGAGGGAACTGACAGTTACACCCTCAATCTAAATACAAGCAATTAAATTAGTGCCACTGTAATAATGAAGCAAGTAGTACCAGAGGTTGATTAAACTTTTTTTTTCGAAACGTCATTTACCGTGTCTATAGCTGTCTTGAACAACTGTGTCGCCCTGCGCTTTTCAGGTTGATCAGGAAACACCTGAAATCAACTAGAAGAGAGCAAATGAGCACAGTTTTGCAGGCATGGAGCGTATCTGCTGCATCAGGGAGGATAGCGTGTGAAGCTTGAACTTACTATACAGGACCTAGTCCCCTTGAGCTCTTTGAGCTTCCTCGCAACAACAAGAGCAAGCTGGATGTTGGCATCGATGAACTCATCCGAGGAGCCCTGCATGCAGGAGTCCAGCAGGATGATCAGAAACAGAGCAGCAGAGATAGACAGCTCAGGACTGGCCGACTGGGATCGCCGGAGGTTGCTGCGTTTGGGACCGGAGCTGTTAGGATGCTCCTCATCATCACACGAATGAAGACTTGATGGTGACACAAAGTCATCAAAGGTTGTGGTGCTGCTGGCTTTTAATTAAGGCCTTTTCTGTTTGAAGCAATACGCTGCAACTTTACTGTCTTGAACGCTTTATGATCAATAAAGTTGGGGTTTACTTTTTTCTTTCTCTAAAAAACAAAAGATAGAGTGATGTATGGACATAAAGCGATGAGTAGATATATAGATATACCTTGTAAGAAGAGATACTGCTCGGCAGAGGCCTTTGGTAGTCACAATTCAGAAGCAGGAGTCGTCCAGCAGGCCAGGATGAAGCAACAAGGAAACGAACACTGGTGAGAAGATAGTGCAGGAACACGGTGGCAGGAAGCGAAGGGAGGGAGCGAGGTTAGCTCACGGGAACTCGATCTCGAGCCGGGTCTTGCCGTCGTCGATGGCGCAGGCGAGGGAGCGCGCGGCGTCGGTGACGAGCACGTCGTAGGACCGCGGCTTGTACACGGACACCCCGGCCCTGAGCGCCTCCACGTCCCCGGTCCCCGTCCCTGCATCCGCGCGCGGGGAGACGGCGAGCCTGCGGCGGCGCCGGAGCGGTGAAGACGATGAGGCAGGGGGCGGCGGCGGCCGTGGGCTGGCGGGGCGGAACGGGGGCGGAGTAGGCCAAGTGGTGGGGCCGCAAGTGGCGGGCGCAGAGAGCCGCGGGCGGCGGGGCGGCCATGGCCACAGGCGGCGTCTGCGACGAGGAGAGGAGAGGAGTGGAGTGGAGGAGGGAGGAGACGACGGCACAGCCGCACGCTGCCGCTGCCGCTGCCGCGAGCGCGCAGGCGACGAGACCAATCGAGTCTACTGCCAGGTGGGCCCAGATTTGACCTCTCGTCTCATTGACAGGTGGGACCATGCTTAGTAAGTGAAGCGAGCAAAAAAAAAAGAAATTGGAGGTGCGGGGAATCGAACCCCGTGCCTCTCGCATGCGAAGCGAGCGCTCTACCATATGAGCTACACCCCCGGACTGATGCTCTCCTTGGGAAGCGAGCAGACTTATCGTTTGATTATTATGTGGCACCAATTTCCCATTAATTATTAGTCACATCTCTAAATTTGATCAGCTGTGAACTTAGGGCAAAACCATGGCTGAGAAACCAATAGACCCCATGGTATTGGTAGGGAACCAACGGGGTGTTTAGTTCTCGTGCACCCAAAAAAAAAAGTGCTATAGTTATCGCCAAATCAAATTTACGAACGCATGCATGAAGTATTAAATATAATTAAACAAAATAACTAATTACACAATTTTACTGAAAAGTGCGAGATGAATCTTTTAAGCTAAGTTATTTCATAGTATGACAATAATTATTAGATATAAACAAAAAAGTCTTTAGAAAGAAATTTAACCCAAAATATTTCACCAACTAAACACCCTTCAAAAAAATGCTGGGGCTGCTTGGTTGCAAGCCAAAAGTTGCCATACCAAAACTAGGGTAAGCCAAAACTAGGGCATGCTAAATTTTTATTGCCAAAACCTTGGTAAGAAATTTGGTACATCATTTGGTTGCTTACCAAAATAAAAGGCTTGTCAAATTTTTCTCTTATATATAACTTAAGAACATTCTAGAGACTTGCCAAAACTTTGGCATAAAAATTAGTGATGCCAATTTTTTGACAATGAATCAATTGATGACCAAAATTTTGGCATGCCATGGTTTTGGTTTGGTAAGAATTGGTTGTGAACCAAGCAGGCCCGCTCTCTCTCTCACCACATCAGATAAAATCACAGTCTAAAATATTTGGGGGTATCTTCAAAAGCCTCTCTTAAACTCGACAACTAAATCGTTATCTGCATCTGCAAAGCCATTTGAATAAAGATCGTTTTCTAAACTTTTCAGTCATTTGATATAATCAACTTTTATGCTGGGAAACCATGTGACTTGTGAGAGATGGTTTCTGTATGTATGATGCCGAAATTATTAATTTATTCTAAAATTATTAATTAAAGTATAAGAACAAGGTCCTTCAAGTTACTCTTAAAGTGAAAAAAATAGTTTTAAAATTTTTAGAATGTTAGAAATCCAATTTTGTATATGAGGGTTGAAATTAGACTTTTCGTAAAAGTAATTATTAGGCTAGTGTAAAAGTTGAGGTGGGTTGAAAGACCTTTTCCCTTTTGCAAAGGAGGAGTGGACGGGAGCAATTTACTCCGAGGCCCAGTTCAGTCCATACCGAGCAGTTCGAGGCCCACCACACTAAGAAGTTCTCGATCAGAGCCCACGGCGATCCGGCCCAACGCATAAGCCTTCCCGCTCCGCCGCCGCCATCCCCCTCGGCCCTCTCCTTTGGTTTCCTCCCCCTCTCCCGTCGAGAGGCTCCAATCGCAACTCCCGTCTCCGACCCGGTCGCCTTTCTCTCCGACCGGAAGCAGCAGCAGCAGCAGGTGCGGCGGCGGCAGGATGTCCGGCGAGGAGGAGGAGAACGCCGCGGAGCTCAAGATCGGCGAAGGTCTGCTCTCTTCCACGCTGCCCTCCCTTTCCCTCTCCCAACCACCGTCCAGTCCTTGGGCGGCGGGCGGCTAGGGTTTCGTTTCGTCCCTCTCGAACTCAACTGAACTCACCCATAACCCTCTCTGTGGCTGCAGAGTTCCTCAAGGCCAAGTGCCTGATGAACTGTGAGGTGGCGATCATCCTGGAGCACAAGTACGAGCAGATCCAGCAGACCTCGTCCGAGTCGGACCCGTCGTCGCAGGTGTCGCAGGTGTTCGAGAAGTCGCTGCAGTACGTGAAGCGCTTCAGCCGCTACAAGAACCCCGACGCCGTGCGCCAGGTCCGCGAGACGCTCAGCCGCTACGGCCTCGCCGAGTTCGAGCTCTGCACGCTCGGTAACCTCTGCCCCGACACCACCGGCGAGGCCACCGCGCTCGTCCCGTCCCTCAAGTCCGGCGGCAGGTTCGTCGGAGAAGCCGGGGACGAGAAGATCGAGAAGATGCTCAATGACCTCTCCCTCATCAAGAAGTTCGAGTAGAGTAGCTGGGTCCGTCGGTGCTCCCTCTTCTCTTCGAATATTCATCAGGATAGAATTCAACGGCAAGATGTACTTTGCCGCTGGATCTCCATCGTCATGTATTGATGCAACCTTGTTTTGATAATATATGTGTGGTTGACGATGATCTGTCTGAATTTCTACACGAAGCCATGATCATGCCCTGTTCTGTACTTCTGTTCTTCAGTTCCTCCAACAGTATCAGTAGGGACCTTGAAATCAAGAGAGATTTCAATGATCAAAACATAATAATGTACTGCTTTCAGCATCAAGTTATCTTCATCTGTTCTCCATCTAGTCATGTATGAATGAATTAATGCAACCTTGTTGCTCGATAATTCTAGTTACTAGCACATGTGTGGTTGAGCTATATCTGATTGCTTCTACTAGTTATTTACTGAAAACACCTCCATTAGTGGATTCAACCGAATAATACCAGGTCATGCAAAGCACCCTTTCCTGGTCTTCCCTAAGTGAGAACATAGAATGAGACAAGTGATTGGATTCTGTTCTGTACACCTCACATTCAGCATCACTCTAACCACGGCATGTTGTGCTCTTCAGTTCCTCTGGCTAGAGAAATGAACAAAAATTCAGTATCACTATTACCCTTGTCCTGTTATGCTCTTCAGTTCCTCCAGTTGTAGTGCTCATTCAAGAGAGAATGAACAAAAAAATGAAACATGAAAATGATGTGCAAAAATTTTTACCAGCACTCAGGTTGACGTTATCTTCACACTGCTCCCAGGTCGTGCTGTATGAATTAATGGAACCTTGTTGGCCTTCTCAGACATGGTTAAGTCTCATATGTATGGTTGCTGTTTACTATCACCTTATATTCAGGTCAGAGAGGTGCTTGGCTTCCTGTATCATTGCTACCTCTATAACAGTGCGGACTGCTAGTATGAACAAGTATAGATAGAACAGCAGAGCACAAATCCTATCCAGGCACAGCAAGCATTTGGTGTAAAGTTTATCCCATATATTTTATGGACTAAGAATCCAAGCTGAGCCTAGCTCTGAACCACACTTAACCTGGAATTTGGTACATCTGTGACACTTACAGCAACTACACAGCACAGGACACATGGAGCTCACATCTTACATATGTATATAGTTACAACTTACAAGTGACTCATTCTTGTGTCACATATCTAGTCAACCAATCCTGTAGGAAGATTCTACGAGGCCATGACTCAACATATCATTAGCTAAGTACTTGTAGACACACTTCATTTTCATGGGCAGGGGGGTGCTTCACAGCAGGGAAGAGAGGTCGCTAGCCATGTTTTCTTTTCCTTCTCCCTATGAGCACCAGTTCCAGCAGCCAAACGAAGGTGGCACCCGCCCAGTTCTCCTGATGTGCTCTGCCTGTTCAGCTGTCCTTGCGGCTGCACGGTTCCTTTTCAGCTCTGCAGCGGCACGCTTCTCGTCTGCATTGTGCCTCGCCGATGCGAGCTGGGTCATCAGCTTGTCTTGTGCACGGGCACGCATCCGCTCCACCTCAACCTTCAGGAACACAAAATCACAAGCTTTGATTAAAATTATTGCTATGAACAATGCAGTATCCACAAACATGGTGACAAAAATATCTGAACTTTTACTCCTTGGTTTTACATGTTCTGAACCTAAACAACTATTGCAAACTGACCAAAAGAACTGAACAAGAGTAGTAGCACAACAACGATAACTCGTTGAGTAACCAGTAAACCTAGCATCCTATATCGGAATAAACAATACTTTAACTTGCTATGTCATATGCAAATGGATACTAATACCAACTCTATGCTGATGCCATAGGAAATTACTGTCCTAGCCTGTAAGTATTGTATTGTGCTAAATTTCAAAGCAAAGATTATCTTCGCACTCTATTTGTTTGAGAAAGCATTGCATCTTCCAGGGGGGATGACCAAATGAACAGCCGAAAGGGCAATGACGTTGAATTCAGATAAATAGTAGCTGCAGGAGATGTGAGAGGCTGCAAAAAATACTGCCTCTGTGTTTAAGCTTTTACAACTTACAAGTTGCACCAGGGCATGCACTATTAATAGAGCTAGCATACTCCAATACTAGTCCACAACTGAACAAGCATCCCATGAAGGGATTGTTGTATGCATATGCATTTTGTAAATGTTATGGTAAAAAAAAAACAAGGATGCTAAAAAACTAAGAGGTGGAAAATGCATCTTAGTAACATTCAGAATTTGTCAGGGATCTATTGCCATTGCTATGTTTGTGTTGACGTGCAAAATTGAAAGGAAATAATCAGCTAACCTCAATTTTTCTCATTTCAGCTTCTATTTGGGCTTTCTGATGATCCTCCCAAGCCTGGATCTTGATCTCTTCTCGTTTAAATCTGGAGAGTAAAAGACAAAACATATTAACTCACCGAGCACCCAGAGAATTCAAACGTAGATAGAAAGAAAACTAGATATAAGCACCTTGCTAGATATTTGGCCTTCTCCGCCTCCTCCCATGCCGCTGCACGGATTGCAGTTATGTTCTGTGTCGACTGGTCCATGGGCACTGCTTTCAGTGAAACTGATGCATCCTTTTCCTCTTCCTTCTTGCTTGCCCATGCTGCAATATTGGTCTTACCTAGCTGTGTGCCAAGAAGCATTATCTCCCTCCTAGTTTTTGTTTGCAGTTCCTGTTCACTTAATTCCGAGTTGCTACATTCCCCGTGGCTGATAACAGCACCAATTGCATTGGGGCCTAACATCCTTCGTGGAGTTGTTGGCCGAGAACAATTTGGACTTGTTGCTCTCACCGGTGTTCCTGTCCGAGATGGTTCTTGGCTTGCAATAGGAGTCATTTCTGTGCCCATATCCCTCATTGACACTGACCGAGCTGTTGATGGAGGAGGTATGCATGTCGTTGCACTTTGAAGCGTGGTGGATGCATCATGACGGTTAAAAGCCACTGCATTTGTTAAAAAGAGTTTGACATCTATAAGTGCTACTTTTTCTAGTTAAATGAGTTAAATGAGACCGTGTGGGACATAATCATATTATGAGGGGATGGCTAAATGAGCAACACAATGCTTACCAGTTGAATCAGCCACTGTACTTTCTGCAGTCTTTGGAGAAGGCTCCACTTCCGGACAAGGGTTGGGCGGCGCCCAACTGACCGCTTTCTGCCACCCAATTTCCCTCTTCTCTTGGCTTGGATCGATCCTCTTAGTATCTATCTCCTCTGTGGCCTCCAACACAACCTTGGTCGCCGGCAGCCTCCCAATGCCAGAGCTAGGCTTCTCTATCTTCTTAGGTACAGGAGCCCCACCTCCACCTCTGCTAGGACGGTTCGTCGTCGGGCTGGCGATCCACTTCTGGGCATCGTCCCACTTTGACGGGGCAGGCTTTGAGAACGGAGGGACGACCGATGCCGCCGCCGCTGACCGGGCGGTGGCCCCTCGCTCCTTGTGGAACTCAAAGTTGGACGCGACGCTCTCGGAGTCGCACGAGTCCTCTTCGGGCACCCTGGTCCTGGAACCCACGGGGACGGGGTAGGCGTCTCGGGACCGGTGCCCGCCCCCTGTCTCCAGCGAGGACGAGGACTCTGAGATGGTGCTCACGACGTCGACGTCCTTGTATTCTTCACAAATATCGCCTCCACCACCACCTACATGAGAAGACAGTGAAGCGGTCTCAGACTCTGAAATGAACCCAAGGTTCAGGTGGCAAGCACATTGTCTCGTCCCACAGTTGAGTTCAGGTACCCTACACTCTGAAGTACACTAGTGTATATGGCTATCACACACAGGAAAGTGAAGACACCAGAGTATTATGAGAAGATTCTCCATTCCCCTTCCCCTTTGGGTATACCGAGCTCTTTTTCTTTAGAGGAAAAGATGGTTGTGCATATCCATCTTCTCCCAGCAACCAATGCAAAATGAGGAGAAAAAAATGTCGGTATATGTGTATGTATATGGCAAGTAAAAGAACGATGATGAAGACTGTTCCCCGAAACTGTTCCCCGCATTGGCAACCTCCAAATCAAATTGCGCTATCCAATTCCAAGCAATGCCAACGCAGCAGCAGGCCCAGCATCACGGGGGGTGGGAGTGTGGGAAAAAATCAAATCAAAACGGGGGATCAGAGGCGGCCTGAAGCGGAACGAAGCAGAAGCACCCACCGTCGTCGGCGTCGGATCTGGCGTGTGGTTTGGGCACGGCGCCGTAGTCGTCGCCGTCGTCCTCGGCGTCGTCGTCCTGCCCCTTGCGGCGCTTGTCCACCCCCAGTAGCATCGCGCGCAGGCGCTTGGGCGAGAACCCGCCGCCCTGCTGCAGCACAAAGCAAAGCAAAGCAAGCGACAGGAATTCATGCTCCCGCATTACTTACTCACTCATCCTTGGTACTACTACCAGACCGAACCCCAACGGACAGAGAGAATCTGTCTGGGGAAGAAAAGGCAGGCATGTAGCAGCGGAGAGCGGTAGCAGCAGGGAGGGAGGGACCAACCTGGACGGGGAACGGCTTCTCAATGCGCTCGTACTCCATGGCGGCGGAGACGGAGACGGCGGAGATCTGCGTCGGCGGCGGCGGCGTGGCGCGTGGGTGGCGGCGGCGACAGAGAGAGGGAGGAGATCAAGGAAGGGAGTGATGAGGGCAGCAGCTCAGCTCGGGAGTGAGTGTACTTTTGACCGCCCTTTGACGGACCGTACCCACAGAATGACTCTTGTACCCTCCGCGGTTGCCGGAGATTTACTACTCCCCGTGCCAGTGTCCCAAACTCCGGGCACGAGGGCAGGACGGTAAATTCCAAGGGCGAAGGACGAGGCGTGAGGTGGTGATTACCTCACCGGCAGCAACGGCCACTCCGGCACTCCCTCTCTCTCTCTCTCCGCGTCATCGGGCCCCACCTTTTTCTCACGCGGACCTCGGCCCGCCCCAGTCACGCGCGCACGGGACCCAGGTCGTTGGGGCCCACATGGAGGTGGGTGGTGTGGTGGGGTGAGGGATAGGGAAAGGAAGCGAGCGGGAGGAGGAGGCATCGTGGTGTGGTGGCTGGCGCGGGGAGCCGGGGCCGGACGGCCGGACTGGCTGGGGTTTGGTCGCTGCCTGTGGGCCCCACCGTCCCAATCATGCTGCTCTTGTTCTTGTTCGTACCCTCCATGGCGTTGGGCATGTGATCGGATTGTTCGTACTCGTGGTGCGGTGATTGATTAGTGAGCTGAAGCAGCTTAGCTAGCTGCACTTCAGATTAGTGGGTGAGATATGATCCTCCATTTGTGCCTCTTAGTGCTTATGCATAATTACATTAGAATTAGAACAGTGGTGGTATCCCACAGCTTGTGTCCTATCTGTTTCAGTGCGCCGGAGGACCACTGATGGGGTGGCGATGCAACATGATGACTGCACTTGGGGCCGACCGGTCACAAGAAGAGATTATTCAGAGCAATGCATCTGATGGAATGAATGTTTCACTACCTGTCGGCAGCCGCATCTTCTCTTCGATCACCGTGGCTTCATTTATGACTAATAACGGCCCTCCAGACAGCGAGCGATAATGGAACAATCTAATTCGCATATAATCGCACGCACCAATGTCTCCACGACACATAGTTAAAGTCCAGTATTAGCTAGGCAACAAGCAGATGCACATGAACGTACAGCAATGCTGACAAAACCTCGTATTAATTCGCTACAGCTGCTGCTGCTAGGAGGCCTTGGTAGTTTTTTTTTTTTTTTTTAAAAAAAAAAAAAAACTAGTAGTAAAATAGTTAATTCCCAAGGTGTTGTCTATCTGAAAAAGATCCACGGCATATATATAGCAGTGAAGTTGTTCAGCAGATAACAACAAGTTGTTTCAGAGGAGTAGTAAGAGAGGTCAAAGTGCAAGCAACTCTTGTTACCCAGGATAAACTTCGGATTGCAGACAGCAGAATGAAGATGATGGGATACATTAAGCAGTCCATAGTCAACTCAAAGTTTGGGATTGGTTGCATCGCATCAGGGTTTCAGCCAAAATACTGTATAAAATATTGACACTATCTGATCACTTGGTGTGCGTCTACTCCTTCACCCCCAGAACGACGGGCGAGCAAAACACTGAAAATAGCCAGTTGCCGGGCTCTCTCGCCCTTGTTTCTTTCGTCTGATTGATTGGTGGGAGTTTCAGTTCGTCAGTAGGAGTGCGTGTTTCTCGGCAGTCTTGCTTTGTAGACTTGTAGTACACTAAAATTTGGGCTGTGATAGCTCTGAACTTGGCCTGTTCCTAATGCATTGCAATGGAAGGTCAGCAAGGAGAAGGACAAGGCTGCTGCTTCCGCGACGATGGCATCGAGCTCTGCTGTGCCTGCTACCCCTACCACTGAGCCTGAGCCGACCGTCGCTAATGGGCTCAACTTGATATGATCCACGCTAGCCATTGTAAGCATGAGGAATTAACATGCGTGTTCAGCTTTTAGAGGTTGCAATGCGACTGAGAGGGGTTAAGGCAGTCTAGCAGATGATGTCTGTATGTACGTTGATGCTCTCATCACAAGAGTAACATCCTGCAGTTAAGGCTCACTGTTTGTACCAAGGGTATTCTGCTATATGTAGTAATCATCTAATCTGCTTGCAGTTCAGGCATTTGATCGTTTGTAATACTGAATCATTCTTCACTCCTCTCCTGAGATCAGATGCTTGACTGAACCTGCACCTCTTTCATTCCGGAAGAGATGCACCTCCAGACTCTAGTTCATGCCAGGGAACTTATATTTTCCTTGCATTGTAGAACATGACTATTTTCATTGAAAAATCTGAACTCATACAATGCAGGGAATTAATATTTTTCATTTTTAATATTTTTTCCTATTTTCAAAGTATTAAACAAGACAAAACATAGCGTAATTTTTGCACTGTCATGTTAATTTTTTCTGTGGATGAAACTTTTACCACATATAACTAGTGACAGATGTGATTTACTGTACAGTCTTCATGACTTTTTGATAAAAAGCATTTTAAACTAAGAAAACATCATATGTATAATAACATGCAGTTTTATCTCCCCCAATAGATATAAATACCAGAAACCTGATTTTTATAAGCTCTTGTAGAAATGGTACAAAACTTGTTAGGTTGTACTGTACAAGTCGTTCTTTGGTTGTACAATTTGCACTAATCATCTGCCGTGGAACAGTAAGCCGTAATTGTTTTTTTGTCGTGGAGAGCAATTACCTTTGGGCTTCGCCCTCCAATTAGATGAATCAAGAAGTCGTTCAACTGTTAGAGGTTAGAACGATTTCCTTTTGCCATGGAACGATCATGCAATTGCACAAACAGAAATGATCGATTCCAATAAAATCCAACAATGAACAGGTTCTCCATATAACTTACAGGTTCAACCTAAAATTTGCATTCTACTACTACCATAGAAAGACTACTGCTTTCTAACCAAAAGAGTAAGTTTACCTGACAGAGAAAGGAAGATGAAGAAGCAAACTATTGCA
This sequence comes from Hyparrhenia diplandra, assembly GCA_015847255.1. NCBI lineage: Eukaryota > Viridiplantae > Streptophyta > Magnoliopsida > Poales > Poaceae > Hyparrhenia > Hyparrhenia diplandra. The sequence continues at coordinate 371,769 of JADLZK010008733.1, forward strand.
CCTTTTTGCACAGAGCCCCTGCTGCAAGAACACTAGACGGACCGGGAGAACTGCTTGCTTAGCTGGGTCCAATGGAGAGGTGCTCCGCTGGAATGACACCGTGTGCAAGGCTCCAAAATAGTCAACTCAGCTGTAGCTGGAAGTTCACCCTCAATATACCTTCTTATAGCCATCACTGCTCTAGAGGATTCCTTGCGGTCATCCTCACTAATGGGCCAGCAAATGCTAACATTTTCTTCGGAACACCTTGCCTTGCCATGAAGGGTGTCCAGCACAAGATCCTCAAGCGAGACTGCGCTCTTGACAATGCAACATGCTAGCTCAACCAAACTCTTTGCAGAGCTGAACCCTACAATGTTCACACTCTTGAGGCAGCCATGGTGATATTCAGGCAGCTGCCTCAAATCTGAGTTGCCTCCGTGAACTGATTTCTGCTCCAAATGTTTTGGACAAACCTATAAATGCAAAGGATATTGAATTAATGGAACAGAGTGACTAGACTATATATTGGCAAGACAGGATGGACAGTAGCTTACATCCAAGAACAGAGCCTCCAAGGAAGGAGATGCGTCAAAGAAAGAAACCAGTGAAAAATAATCATAGGATGGGGAAAAGTGCCCGTTTCTGATAGAAATGGTCAGGTGCTTGAGGCAGAGGAATTTGGTAGGCAGCATTGGTATACTGACCGCCTGCACAACAAATTTGCCATGTTCAAAATATTTTATAACACAAGGTAGGGCCACTGTCATATGCATGTATCACACTCTACAGGTCCTAAAGTTTTAGATCATTACCTCCTTAGTTGAAAATAATTCGAGACTCTCAAGATTTTGCATGAAGGACGGAAGCTCAGTTCGAGCATAACGGATGACATTCAAACCCAACATGTTCAACTGCTTCATTTGCAAAGCTTCTGGAAGTGGGATTTCTATCGGTCCTCGGTCCGTGATCGATACTGGAGAGATTTGGTGCTTTGCTCGATCACTTTCAGCCTCCGGCATGAACTAGCAATCAGGCACCTTAACTGCTTCAGAACACAAGGTATATTCAGGAAATTTATCTCCTCGCACTCCAAGAGCTCTAGCTGTTCCAAAGCCAAGGAGTTGGAAAGAAGGCACTCTAATTCATCCCCAGTAATACACACAGAACTCGGATGCAGATTAGTTAAGCTTCTCAAGGGCCCAAGTGTCGCAGTGGGATGGAAGGCACAAGAGCCTAGTTGAAGACACCGAATTGAGTTCCTAACCCCATCACATAAAAGCGACCATGGAAACTTGTAATCCTTGTATAGTCTAAGGGCGAGCTCTTCAATCCCTGGTACAACAGCAATACGGACCCACCTGTCTGCATAAGAAAAGTTACTGTGGCCATAATCAAACTCAAAATCAATCTCCAATATCTTCAAGCCAATGCCTGAGTGGTTTCTCAGAATGCTGTCAACTTTCTTCTCATAAGGAACACTACTCATTCCGCAGCTATAGTCTTCTGCCTCAAGTGTTTTCCAATTCAAGGCAAGGTTGGGACGACGTCTCCAGGAATGTAGAAAGGCAGGAGAAATGCAAGCAGCACGAGCAGCATCATGCATCGGCATTAGGGAATGTATATGATGCCAGATGTCCTGTATGCACAAGCATGGGGCAAGGTTTCAACATTATAGCCATATCGAATTTCATTCAGAGAAGGAGGAAAACGGTAGAATTAGAACCATGTGAGCACGATCACACAAGGTGCACTACATTACATAGGTAGACTGTGCAACTGAATGTAACAGTGGTAGGTAAACTGAGAATTGCATAGAGAAGGTTTTTCCTAACTGTGTCATTGAGATGCCTGCTAGATTGGCCAACACAAAAGGCAACAACCTTCAATTTTGTTGTAACTGCATCAATACAGAGGCAGCTGAAAATCATTTGACCTTATCTATGCTTGAAGACAGTGTTGCAATGTCAGTGTTTAAGAACAAAAGCTACACACATGACTCTGATGGAGCTTAACTGTAAATGTTTCGAACACTGCTAATATCACAGTCATATCTCTCTGTAATCCCCGTCTAATAAAAATCCAGCAAATCTCTTGCCGGCCTTTCTAAAAAAAAATCTCTCTGTAATCTGCAGAATGACCCACAAATGAGGTATCCTAGATTGTTATTATTATAATTGTATATTTTACCAGGAACAGCAGGTACCTGTGTCAACTATATCAAATAGTATCAGCAACTGTATGCCTGATTTTATATTAGTAGACATATGCTCAGGCTCTCAATGGCATGGCAAGCAAGACAAGAACAGAATGTGTTTAATTAATCCGAGAAGTTGAGAGAATTTGTGGTGATGTACCCTTCATATAAAGATAACAAAATGCCAGCATACAGATAATATAGTTGTGATGGTGATATTACCCGCTAAGTTAGAACAACGAAAGTTAACTAGTTCAGTAAGTAGGAGTGCAGTACAATGGGGAGCATGACAAATGGCAGCACTAGTAAAAGAAGTTTTCCGTGAGTTTAGATAACATAGAGCTAGCATAATCGTATGAATTAGTGTGGTTGGAGCAGCCATGGTGTATGTGAAGTTGCAATCTAGGGTATGGATTCCATGCGGGATACCTCAGGGAGGAATGGAACTGAGCATCTGGATGCATCGCCGTGCTGGGAATCACCATCATCAGCTCGTGCAGAGGGCAAGCCCTGTGTTTCATTCGCTGCAGCAACGGTTCCATCTGCAACCCAATAAACATGGTTGGCAGAAAAGTCGTCAATCACTCCAAAATCTCCTCCCAAAATCGATTTTTATCACGCATCAACGGACAGGACTACTAAATGCGAGAGGTAAAAGGCACCTTTTTTCTGGATTGGAGATCTTTTAATAAGCTACTAAAGTGATAGCTAAATCTCCGTAAAACTTAAATTTCGGTGCCCGTCGACATTAGGCTCAATGAATCGGCTAGCAAACAACAGATGAAAAGATAGGACAAGGAGGGGAGGTAGGCGGCGAGGGAGTTGGTTCTTACCCCGGGCAAGGTTTTGGGGGCGATGCCCCTGTTGCTGTTGTTCTTTGTTCAGGGACATCGATCTAGCAGAGAATTTCAGATACATATCTTCCGTCGCCTTTTCCCTGGATCTCTCTTTGTATCTTTCTCTATTGATTTTTCATATTTGTGGTAGAATTTATATAATTAATTAATTAATTAAAAAAAACAGAAAAATCCACGTGCCGTAATATGTCGGAACTCCAAATAACCTCCTAGCGCCACTCACTCACTTGGGCACTTTTTTTATCGTGAACTGAGCACCGAACCGAACCAAAACCGATCCGAAATTTGGTTTTTGGTTCGTATCGGTTTTCAGTTTCATATTGTTCGATATTACTCCCTCCGTCCCCAAAATAAATGACGTTTTTCGCTTCCCTCGAGAAACATCTACCGGCAATTATATATTAAAATAGAATTAATATTTATATTACATAATTAGTATCATTGGAAAGATCTTTTAATCTAGTTTTTAACAAATTTATTTAGAGATTTAAATCTTCTATGTATTTTCTATAAATCGAGTCAAACTTGTGGATTTAAAAACCCAAAACGTCGTTTATTTTTGGGACGGAGTGAGTAGGTTTCTACATCGGACCAAACCGATATACCGTGGAGTTTTAAGATCCATTCCATGCCCCCAAGTCCCAACGAGCTGAATCCACATCACCCGGGTGGCCCACACACCCCACCAAGCCCCTCACATCACACACGCCCTCATCCTCACTTGTCGGTTCCTCGCCCACGCACATCGCAACACAGTGACACACTCCGACCCCCGTAACCCTAGGCTAGCGTAGGGCGGCAAGCGCCGCCGCGGTGGCACTACCTCGGGCGCGATTCGCCAGCGGGAACACCTAGGGCGGACCTCACGGGCGGCGGGCGACGACGGACGACGCCTCAACGGTGGGCGGCGGCAAGACACGCGCTCTCCCTTCGACAGGCGCGGCGTGGCGTCGTACCCAACTCGGCGAGCAATTTTATGTTCTTCTATGTTCATCGGTTTTTGGTTAAAATTGAAGAACCGAACTAAAATACCAAAACCGAATTGGTCGGTTTCTAAAAATTGACATACCGATCGGCTTCCCGATATATTGAAACCGAACGTTTTTTATACCGAACCGAACCGAACCGTGAATTCTCGGTTTTACCCAACGCCCAGGTGAAGCGCCACCTCCCTCCCTCTCATATTCACTTTTCAGTCCCTGCAACTAACGCGTTGCTACCCTTCAAAAAAAAAAAAAAAAACAACAACGCGTTGCTAGGGTTACGGCACATCTCTCAACGCCGCGCATATATATCGGCACGCACTCCACATACCGGCCTCCTCCCACTTCCCAAATCGCAGCCGCCTCCTCACTGGAGCGTCCGTGGGCTGCGGCTCCGCTCCTCCCCTCGACGCACCGCGAATCTGCTGCAAAAAGGTCTCCGATCTCCAGGTGAGAATGAGAATGTGAGATGCGTACGGATGTTACTTTTGTTTATTTATTGTTAGATTGGATAGATCTGCTTATCGGGTGCGCTTACCTAAACAAATCCTCATAAAAAAATACGGATGGGTGTGTAAACACGTGCTAATTTTGCTTCCAGTTCGCACTCATCTTCTATTCCAACTTGTAGTGTTAGGGCTATGATTGGCAGAGATTCTGCAGCTTCAGATTCACCATTTTCAGCTCCACTCCACCAAAAATTTGCCAAACAGTCCAGATTCACTAAAATGGTGGATCTAGAGACCAGATTAGTGCAATACAAATTAGCAACTTGTTTATTTATTGATTTGCTATGACCAGGATGAATGGCTGAACGCATTAGTAGATCGAGGTTGTGCATCCACTGGCGGAGGCAGGATACTATGACAGGGTATTCAAAAAAATAATTTTCTCCAAAACAACAACATTGTGCTAAATATTTTAGTAGCAGCTGCTGCTGATTATTCAATGGAATACCTAAGAATGCTACATTGTGCATCAGCAGCAGCTGCGTTATTAGTAGATCAAGGTTGCTACATTAGTAGATCCAGAAGGCATTAATTAGTTTTGACCAATTATCTAGTGTAGGGCCGGTGATTAGTGCCTTTGTTCATAATATACTAACTTTAGCAATTCTATATTCATGCTTATGGCCTTATCCAAATAACAAGCCAACTTAGATTAATGTGTTTGTTAGATGAGTACAATGTACAATTAACCTCTACAAAAATTAATATCTCGTAAATACTATACATTGCAGAATTTGTAAAACCAGCCAGCTTATATATTATTGGTTGCAGTGTACTCATCTATAGAATCCAACTTGTGCCTACATACTGGATAGGATGATGACATTCTATTAGTTTGCACTCTGAATTAAACACGTTTGCCTTAAGTTTCACAGTACATATGATTATTATTATGCATGATGTGATCAGTGACAGTGACCTCTATTCTCTACTGATACAATTTTTATTTTTGCAACTTAAGTCATGTCGGTGAAAGACCGTAGCTGGATGTACCAAGGTTGGAGGGACAATGGCCGCCAATCAGGAGCTTGGGTTCGCAAGATAGATGCTTTTCTGGACGTTGCTTTTAGTAGTGTCTCCAATGCTAAAAGATCAGGAGTACCTTGTCCGTGCACTGACTGTCGAAATGGAGTGAGGCAGAGTAGGACTGTGTTAAGGATGCATCTGTGCAAAAGAGGGTTTATGCCTGGGTACACTAGATGGACAGAACATGGAGAGAGCCCTATTAGTACTGTGCCTACTGTGGGACAAAAACGCAACAATCCTGATGCTGATCTTGGTGATGCAAAGCAGGCAGGCAGTGTAGAAGAGGAACCAACAGCAGATGCTAAGGAATTTTCTGCCATGCTGCGTGCTGCACAAGAGCCGCTCCATGATCGCACTAGTCTTCCAAAGCTAACGTTTGTTGCACATTTGATGGCAGTGAAGTCACGGCACAACCTCTCCACAGAAAGCATGGATGCATTCTTGAGTTTGGTTGGTGATTTCGTACAACCTCTGAACCATAAAATGCCAAAGACAGTGAATGAGTGCAATTCTCTCCTTAGCAGTCTAAACATATCACATGGTGCTTGTGTAAGCAATTGTACCATATGCAAGAACCATGAAGGTCGGAGCAAGGAAGAATCTGATGAGAGCGAGGAAGAATGCTCTGAGTCTGACTGATGATGTCAACACATGACTTGGAGGGGCTTTTGCAAGCATTTGGTCATCTGGTGGTTTGGTTCAACAACAAAGTTGCTTGGGATGTTTTAGTGAGTAGAGTATCAACTAGGGATGTTTAGTGAGTAGAGTATCAGGTAGGGATGTTTGCAAGAGTATGAAGTAGATGTCACATCTTTTTAACTATCTATCTATGAACTCATGAATGTTTGGTTGGATGAAATTAATGCTTTTATATGTTTCTAATAGCATGTTTGAAGCTGGATTCAAAATAATTCCGTGTTTGATATATTCCAAGTTCAATGGAGTCTCAAATGCTTTCTGCAGTTGTTTTTCAATGGACTGCTTGCTTTTTGCTCCTATGGAAATAATTTTCGGGCTAGCTAGTCCATTCGCCTCCATTGTACGCGTGAGCCAAGCCTGTATTCCTTTGGATTTCCAACTTGCTTTTCCTGCATGTCTATTCAAATATTCTACACCTGCATTTTTTCCTATGAAATCAAATTTATTCATATGATATCCTGCATGGTCATGTGAAAATCCTTCTTTCCATTGTTGGCTGTTGAGTTTTGTTTGTTTGTTATGTTGGCCGATGACATGTTCTATATTTGTTTTGGTATGTTGCCTTAAATTCCGCTCGATAAACTGAAAGACGGGGCATGATCCTAAAAAAATGCTCCAAGAAAATACTCCGAAAATGATACTAAAACTCTAAAAAAATGCTCCAAGAAAATACTCTGAAACTGCCGAGATATCTAGAGATAATTTTTTTCCCCGTGGAAGAGATAATTGATTTCCCGGTTCATTTCCACTCTCAAACTGCCGTAACTCTCCCACTCTCATTTTCACTCTTGGCGCCATCAGCGCTCCCTCGCGCCGCCATCTACTCTCCATCTCCAACACCGTGCATATCTCAGTCAGATCGCCCTCGGCCTCCCGCATCGCGGCCGCCTCTTCCTGGTGTCGCGCGCCCTCTTCGCCGCATCCAACGACCGCGCCACCTGCTGCCGCCGCCAGCCCACCACACCGTCGGATCCCCAGGTGGCCAGGTGAGATGCATACGCAAGTAATTTTTGTTTATAATTAGATCTGCTTATCTCGGGTGCAGTTTGGTAATTTTTGTTTATTGTTAGATCTGCTTATCAGGCGCACTTATATATATCTATAATACAAATGCAGTGAACCAAGTATAAAATTTACGGATGGGTAAAAGGTGCTTTATTGGTTTGCAGTTTGCACTCATCTTCTTGATTCCAACTTGTATAGTGTAGCATCTGACAAAATTAGTGCGGTAACAATGCAAAATTAGAAACTAGTTTATTTATTGGTTTCCTATGGCCAGGATCAAGGGCTGAACTGTAGCCAAGTGCTGAATGCATTAATAGAGCTTGCTACATTGTTTAGTAGCGGCTTCTGCTGATTATTTGTTTTCTATTACTGACGGCATTGATTAGTTTTGACAAAAATTAGTGAAGCACTGGTGATTATCGTTTTTGTTTCTGTATATACAAGCTATAACATTCTATGCTCATACTTTTGGCCTTAAAATAACAAACCAACTTGGGTTAGTGTATTTGATAGATGAGTACAGTTAGCCTCTACAAAAATTGAATTCTCGTAAATAAGTACATTGCAGAGTTTGTAAAACCATCCAGCGTATTATTGGTTTGCAGTGCACACATCTATTGGCAGGTTTGCTGTGTACCCAACTTGTAGTCTACATACTGTATATGTATATATATGATGATGACATGCTATTAGTCTGCACTCTGAATTAAACATGTTTGCTTCTAAGTTTCATAGTACATACATCTGCTTATGCATGATGTGATCAGTGACAGTGACATGGTATCTACTCTACTGCTTATAGTTTAGGGTTGCAACACAAGTCATGTCGTCGGTAGAAGACCGTAGCTGGATGTACCAAGGTTGGAAAGACAATGGCTGTCATTCGGAAGATTGGTTCCGCAACACGGATGCTTTTCTTGACATTGCTTTTAGTGGTGTCTCTAATCCTAATGCTGGAAAAACAAAGGTACCTTGTCCGTGCACCCAATGCCGAAATGAAATCAGGTGGAGGAGGGCTGTGTTGAGTATGCATCTGTGCAAGAGGGGTTTTATGCCTGGGTACACTAGATGGACAGAACATGGAGAGAGCCCTCTTAGTACAACGTTAGCTGATGTTGGTGGTGCAAAGCAGGCAGAAAGTGTGGAAAAGGAACCAGCAGCAGATGCCGAGGCATTTTCTGCCATGTTGCGTGCTGCACAATAACCACTCCATCATCGCACTAGTATTCCACAGCTAACAGCAGTTGCACATTTGATGGCATTCAAGTCACGGCAGAACTTCTCCGAAGGATGCACTAATGCAATATTGAGTTTGTTTGATGATGTCCTACCTGAGAACCACAAAATGCCAAAGACAGCGGATGAGTGCAAGTCTCTCCTTAGCAGTCTAAATATGCCACATGATGCTTGTGTAGACAATTGTATGATGTGCAGCGAAGAAGGTCAGAACAAGGAAAACCAAGAAGGTCAGAACATGGAAGAATGTGATGAGAGCGAGGAAGAATTGTTTGCTAGGGATTTTTAGTAGAGTAGGCAAGTTGGGATGCAACAAGAGTATAAAGTAGATCTGTGATGTCACATCTTTCAACTATCTATGAACTTGAGTGAATGTTTGGTTGGATCAAATTAATGCTTATGTTTCTATTGGCATGTTTGAAGCTGGATTCAAAATTTTTTTGTGTTTGATTCCAAATTCAAATTTTGTATCTGAATTCAGTTTACCAAATCTGTATTTTGAACTGAAATATGAATCCTCTACTGCATGATTTTTGCAAAGAGGTCATTATTTCCCTAGGATTGAAATTTCTGGGCAAAGCTTGTTGCCATGTCAGTGAATTCATTTCATCAAATAAGTATTGCTGTGAGGTCATTATTATCAGATCAGATAAATTTGGTCAAACACAAATGAATTTGATTTATTCACGGAGAGACGGATGGAGTATTCTGTTTATAATTAAAAAAAAAAAAAAATCTGATTTGTTTTCTTGCCATTTGTCACGTTGGGGTTGTGCCCCTTTAATAACGGTAATTTCCTTCCATTTCTTTCTTCACCTGCAAGTCTGCAAAGGAAGAAGGCCAGCAGGTGGCGGTGCGGGACCCTAGCTCGTCGAGATGCCGTCGATCCTCGGCTTGCCCTCCTGCGTGTGATCCGCCTCTGCCACCAGTCGCCAGCGCCACCCAGCATTGTTCCCAACGCCGCCACGGCCACGGCGGCGTCCCCACCGGTGAGTGTCCGCCTAGCGCCTGCCTCTTTTTACTTCACTAGCTTCGATCAAACAACTGGGTGTCCTTGATGCCTTCATAGACTATTACTTGCCCTCATATTGCATCTCAGTGCGTACATGGTTGTTTTGGATATTATTAGAGTTACAATGAGAATGGTTATTGCTAACGAAAAGCTTACAATAATATAAACTTGTCAGTTCTCAACCGGTGTTCTTGACAGCCGGTGAGATCACGATTCCGATCAAGTAAATGAACACAACACTAACTCACGCGAACACTTGGAACACAAGAGAATTTTTGTGCTGCACAGGGAACCACAGCTTTTCTGTCTATATTTCTCCTTTTATTGTAAACTGAATACAAATAGCAGAGCTCTTGGTGGCAGCCCACGACTCGCGCTTAGGCGCGTCCATCCCCACGCCCATGATGTCGTGCTTGACCAAGAACCCAGGCTCGTGGGCAAGCTAATCTAGCACCACGGCCTCCTAAGTGCAGAGCATACCACAGGTTGGTGCTCGACACATGCAAACCAGAAAAAAATACTAACAAAGATAGCTTTGTTTCAAAAAATTACTAACAAAGATAGTGCCTATTTTTGGGTATATTGCATAGAAAAATTACAGATGAAATCACTTCTAGGTAGTTGTTATCATCACACCTTTGGAGGAGCTTTCAATAATCCATATATGCATGAGGGACGTGCTACATGAGAAGATAATCCTCCTCACCCAAATCCTCTTCGAATCTCAGCGCTGGGCAGTCTTGAATCCAGATTTCAAGTGAAGATAAATCTTGGATGAAACTTGGAAGCTTCTCCAACCCTGCGCAATCTAGGATTGCAAGATATTTAAGAGAGAGAGCGGCGGATCTAAAGCTATCCGGAAATGCCACCAGCTTGGGTAGGCCATGGAGAGCGAGAGAACGAAGTCTCGACAGCCCACTCAAAGCTTCTTCTGGTTCCATCAGATCAAGCTCTGCACAATCTTGAATCTTCAACTTGCAGAGTGCTGTGAGCTGCCTCATGGAAGAGGGAAGAGAAGCCAGCTTTGGACAGTTGGTAATGCGTATCTCTCTGAGAGCACCCAGGCTGCCGAGTCCCTCTGTTAGTGATGTTAACTCGGGGCAATCCTGCAGATATAGATATTCCAAGCAAAGCCAACCACAGAATCCATCTCTCAGCAAATGCTCCTGCTTTGACGTTAGGACCAAATATGTAAGACTGACAAGTTTATGGACATCTCTTTGTAGCTCCATTAGTTGGTGACACTGATACAGAAAAAGTGTCTGTAGATTCACCAGCTTACACAGAGAATCCGGTAGGTATTTGATCTTCTGATTCCATTGTATAACTAGGTACCTTAGGTGCCGTAAATTCCCAACTGAACTCGGTAGCTCTTCAAATCCAGCCTCAGAAAAAACTAGGACACGAAGGTGTTTGAAAGCTGAGAAAAGGTCCATAAGGAAGGCTTTACTGACGTTAACATAGTTTCTGATTCCAAAGCTTCTAGCCCCACATGCCCTTTGCAACTGCTTAGGAAATTTGATCTCCGTTGATAAGTCATGCTGATCCCACATAAGGTGCCTCACCCTATCAGATACGTTCGCTTTTTCACAACTAACAACTGCGTACTCCTTTTGGGAAACTTTGATTGCAAGATCGTGAAGAAGATCATGCATTTTACAAGCTAAAATAGTCCCATCAAAACTCACAATCTGGTCTTGGAGGAGAGATCTGTCTAAAAGTTCATGGACATATTTTTCTCCACTGGACATCACCATGCCCTTCATTTCGCTCCCTCTATGCAGCAACCCTGATGCCATCCAGAACATAGCAAGAGTCTCTCTGAAAAGCACATAGTCTTTTGGGAAAAAAGATAAAGACGCAAAACATCCTCTTAGATGGGGTGATAGTGCGTCATAACTTAACTTTAATCCTTCCAAGATACCATCTGTGTCTTTCTGTTCAGCATGCCACAATTTGTCTTCTTTTATACGCCGCCACTCTTCAACTTCTCGACTACTGGACAGTAGAGAACCCAATGTCTTCGCTACCAAAGGAATACCATAACATTGCTCTACAATGGACTGTCCAATTTCCAATAACTCGGTGTCCTTTGTTTCTTCAGCACTAAATGCATGCCGAACAAATATTTCCATGCACTTATCATGCGGTAGCTTAGCTATATGATATGGTTCCAGTGTCTTCACCAAAGATGCAACATTCCAACCCCGCGTGGTGACTACGATGATGCTTCCTCTTCCACCTCTACGTAGAAGCCCTCTAAGCTCTTCCCAGTCACTAACTTTATCATTCCACATATCATCTAGCACAAGCAAAAATCTCTTTTCATGTAAAAGAGCATAAATCTTTCTTTGTATTGCCTCTAGGTTTAAGTGCCTGTGGCTTTCACCAGTAAATGGTTGCATTATGTCATCCAAGATCTTCTTAAGATCATATACGTCAGAGACACATGCCCACATCTTCATATCAAACTTATTAGTAACCTTCTCGTCATTATAAATCAACTTTGCCAATGCAGTTTTGCCTATGCCTCCTAAACCAACAATAGGGAGCACCGACAAAGGAGCTCTAGAGTCTGCAGCGGTTAGAATCCTCGCAATGAGATAATTTTTGGTTTCATCTCTTCCAATGATGTCAGGTTTGTAGACGAAGGAATGTGATTCTCTGCTGCTGCTACTAGATTCCTGGCATTCGATTGGCTGATCAATTAATCCAAAATTTGCTTTGTTGGCTGCTATCTCATCAAGTTTTTCACAAACCCTTTTTATTTCATTGCTTAACTTGAAGGGATAAACAAGCAGATGTCTTGTTTGACCGAACAAACTATTGTGAACTTCTTGCTCAAGAGCTTCAGTTGCCACGTCATCAACAACATCATCTATGTCATAGAATGCACTTTTTAGATTGTCCAGCCACTCCTGAAGTCTATGACTAGTAGACTGCTTGCTCTCAGCATCTCTAAGAACGGCACAAATGTATCTTAGGGACGTTTCCAACTTTCCTAGTTCTTTCTTGACGTCCAGCGCTGACTTAACCTCATTAACAGCCCATTTAGTGCCAAAGGATGAAACCTTCTCTAGAACTGAGTTTGCCAAGTTCGATACAAGCACCTCTGCCATAGTGACTCTGCTACAGCTGAGGTTTTCATTAAAGAAGAAGAAAAAAAAACATCTATCAGATGACCATACATATAGTGTGTCATTATTGTTTTTTCAATATGAAACATCAAATAACCATGGATGGAAATATCATGAATGTAAAAAAAAGCTATTATGTAATGGTTAATTTAATCATGAATGTAAAAGAAGCTATTATTTAATGGTGAAGTGACGGTGAGCAACACGAGAGCTCTTACAATACTCTCGATGTTGGGCCACGCGGCCCGCTAGGCCACCCTGCCGCCCTCCTCCGCCTCTGCCTACCCTTCCTCCTCCCCATCCACTACTTCCACCTGCCACCTCCCCTCCCGCAGCCCCGAGCTCTCTGGCGTCGCAGCCGTCCATGGCATTAATTCCCGTCGGCCCCTCGACGGCCCAGTGGATTAATAAGGTTGATAGAATACTCATACCAATAAGTTGCAACTTCTTTTCCGGAAGCCCATCTCCTAAGTACTCCTAAGTTAAGCGTGCTTGGCTTGGAGCGATAGGTGACCGATCGGGAAGTCTTTCCCGGGTGCGCATGAGTGAGGACAAAGTGCGCAGAAAAGATGAGTGTTGGTCTATGAGGGCAGTCTTGATCCTTAGAGAGTTGTCAGATGTAAGCGGGCCCACCTCGAGGAGGCGGGACATTACAACTACCTTGGCGGGAGCCCGATGCTCCCGATTGCAGACTGGCGCGCCCAAGATCTAACCCCCGCGGCGGCGTAGAGGCCTAGCTGCGATGGTGGCATCTTCTCCGCCCGCACGAACCGTCGGCGCCACCACCGTTGACGGCCGCCATCTCGTTGGCGCCCTCTCCCCTCCTCTCGCCGCCCCGGCACCCCGGCGGAGAGCTGGCTCCGGATACTCGCCCGCGCCGACGGAGTTGGAGGGGGCCCTTCACCGAGGCCGCGACCGCCGTCGCTACACCTCCGCGACCGTTGTCACAGGCTTGGGCATTTCGGCTGCGGGATCTGCGGCAGGGTGCCGCCTCATACATCTTCGCCGAGCCGCCGCCAAACAACCTCGGTCGCGGCGGGCTGCTCAGCGGGCTCCCGGTCACGCCTGCGCCGGCTCCGCATCCCTATGTTGCAAAGCATCACTTGGTATGTATCGTTGGTCGAGCCGATGGCGCCCGCTTTCACGGCCTCGAGATCGGGAGATCTCGGCTAGGATTGACGCAGCCGGGCATGGTGGCTCCGACACCTGCATCATCGGCGCACATGACAAGGTGGCTCCTTTCCTTGGCCTGGAGGTGGGGGCCAACTTGACCAGGGCGGCGAGTGCGCCCCCAGTGGCGACATTTTCTCGGGCTACCCCGGGTCTAGCGCCCCTCCACCTCCGGCCGATGCGCCTAGGCCTCCGATGAAGGCGTTGCTTGTCTCCGAGTGCCCCGCGGAGGCGCCTCGCGCTTCTAGTCGTCATGTTCCACGTGCTTCCGGTCCTGTGGTTCTGGCCGCTGTGGACAACAAGGAGGATGCAGATGGCCTCTCCGTTCGGCATCGCCCACATCGACTCGTCGCGGATGGCCACGCTCCATTGCCGCCCACCTGACGCGGACATGTCGCTGGTCATCGTCGAGGATGGCGGTCGCCGCCGACGATCATTGGTGGCCGTGCTCCATCGTCGGGAGACCCAAAGTCCTCCCTTTCTCCGTCTGGGACTCTCATCATGCCGCCGGCGTGCGGACGGTCCAAGCAATGTCGATGGGTGGATGCCGATGGCGGTGTGTCCGATGACGAGCAACCCTCGCCCCATTGGATGTTGTTCGTCGCCCAATGTTGCTGTTGTGCCTCGGAGGCTACCTCGGGCAGGCCTAGCTATGGCTCTAGGCCATAGCGGTGGCGGCGGCGATAGAGGCGTGCGGCCTACCACGTCCCGGTGGTGGCGGCATTCCTTTCGCCCGGTGGGACGGTCGCATTCTGCCGGGTAGCACCTTGGTCGCCACGGGAGAGTGTCGGCCCTTAACGCCGATGGGTGGCACGACATTCTTCCGCCCGGTAGCGCAGCCCATGAGGACTCCGGTTGGCCCTCACTCGAGCCGCCAGACACTTCCCAGAATATCCCAGGAATGCTCGTAACACCCCCGTGTTATTTCCACTAAAACGACATGTCATCATGATCATTGCAAAGCATCCATGATTAGCCCACCATGTGTTGCATTGAACTAAAATAAGTTTATTTTATGCTTGATTGTAATGTCGGTCGAAAAGACGCGAGAGGAAACAGATTCCGGAAACTGTCCCCCTTGCCGGAAACCCTAAATCCTAAACCCTAGTTTGTCCCCTTTTATTTTATTCAAAATTTATCAAGATTCTGAGGGTGGTCACAAAAGTGAAAAGGTAGAGTTTTCAAAATAGAGCAAAGTTGGTATTTAGAGTTTTCAAAGTTTAGTTCAAAATTTTGAAGCAATTTTGAATTTTATCAAAACCCTAATTGCCCCCTTTTCTATATTTCAAAATTTAAGAAAAATTTGAGAAAACTTTTAAAAACTAGTTTGTAGATCTTGTTGAGAGGAACAAAAGTCATGTACAAAGTTTTTCAAGTTGTTATATGATTTTAAAAGTAATTTTGAACTCAAATTTCAAAATTTGAAACTGCTTTTCAAAAAGTCATATTTAGAGGCAGAATTTGAAAATGGTCCAATTATGAAATTTGTAGATCTTGAAAAATTAAGGGGGGTTACTTTTTGGAAATTTTTGAGTTTAGTTCAAAATTTGGGAGTAATTTGAAATTTTCAAAACTCGGGTTGGGGATGAACAGTAACCGAGCCAATCCACCTCTGCCACCGCCGGCGTCGAGGTTCGCGCCGCCGTCCACCGCCGCGCCTTCCAGCGTCCGCGCCCGCAAGGACCTTCGCGACGTCGCTGTCCACCTGTCTAACCCTCCCATGCCTATAAATAGGCCACGGTCGCCGTCGTTTTTCTCTTTTCTCCAAATCCGCCGCCGCCGGAGTTTTCCTGTCCGCCGCCGTCGCACGCCGCCGTTGTTCCAGTTCTTGCCAAACCATCTTGCCCATCCTCTTCGCAACTTCCTTGCGCATCTCTGGAACCTAGCCGTAGCCCGCCTCGCCAACGGAATCGCCCCCGCGACGTCGTCTTCCTCATCGCCGGTCGGGCGAGCCGCCGCCTTGACCTTGCCGCCGTCGTCCACCGTCTCCCGGTGAGAGTTTTACTCAACGGCTAGTCATTTGGAGTCGCCTGGACGTCGTGGTCGTGAACGGCTCGACCGTTTTTGCAGTTGAAGCCCCAGCTCGCCGGGAAATGGCCGACGCCGCCGTCATGCCGCTCCCGTCGCCGACCTATCTCAGGCTTCGTCTCGCCCGACCAAGCCCCGTTTTAGGACCCCGGTGAGCCCCTAGCCACGATTCTGTAGTTAGTTTTTCCATTTCGAGCACCGCCGGCGCCGAATACGGCCGCCGCCGCCGCACGCAGTGGGCGGCGCGACGCCGCTCGGTGAGCACCCGTGCACGGCAAGTGAACAATCTTTGGGCCAAGCTAATCGCATTCATGTTGGTAGGCCCAACACCGTTCCTTCAAGGGGCGGTCCGTTATCTGTTCCTTTGTGGGCCGTGAACAGTAACTGGGCTGCCGCGATAACAGGCCGAAATCGCCCAGAACCCATTTTTCATTTATCAAATGATTTATCCAATTTCTTTATTTTGAATAGTGTCTCGATTTTCCAAATTTCATATAAATTCAAATATAGCTTTAAAAATTCTGAAAATTTTTGTGTAGCCTTCCCATGAGTATGTCTATCCATGAAAAATTTGAAACTTGAAATTTGAATACTTTTGGCATGATTTAAAAATACAAATTTTAATTGAAAAATGCATCTTCCTTGATTTTTAATAATTATTTTATTTATCCAAAAATCATGAAAATTATTTTGGTACTGTTTTATGACCTGACCTACTTGTACAAAATTTTTGAGCTTGTTTTGAGAAAGTTAAAATTTCTATTATCTTATACCCTATCATTTCATGTGAGAAACAAAGTGTTTAATGCTTTCTAATTTAGGGTTTTGGGTAGATTTTAGGTTGTTTTGTGAACCCTAAACCATGTCGTTATCAAGTGATCCTTGAGAACTCCTTAGGCAATGGTGATGATATCTCGTAGAGTAGTTCAACAAGTTGGTTTTGTTAGGTTGCAACTTTATCGTGAAGAAAAGTTGTACTCGAGTCGCTTATCGTTTCATGCACTCTCGCGCATCATGTTTATATGCATGGCATCATGTTAAGTATGTATTATTATTTCGTATAGTGAACGAGGGTGATCGAGAAGTTGTTGATCAAGCCGCCGAAGAAGGCTATCCGGTTGACACGAGTTCGAAAGTATTGTGATCCATCGTCCGAAGCGGGATATTTCGTCAATCAAGGCAAGCCCCGGTTCATTTAAACCTTCCTTGTGTTTTACAAAGCTTTATATCACCTTTGCTTTATGCTTTGCATTAGGTGATAGGAGTTGAGTGACAACCTAATTGATGCATTACCATTCCTTGAATATTTCAATATCTACCTTGATAACCTGTTTTGCTAAAATACTAGAACGCTTAGCCTGGCTTTATTAGTTAGACTTTTGAGTCAAAATGTGATGAGTCTCTTATGATAGCCCGAAGTGGCATTTGATGAGAAAGGATGCTATATGAGAAAACCATCTTGGGATATGGTGTTGAAATTGAGACCGTCGGGTAATTTGCATTGAGAATGGAGTCTCAAAGTGTAGTATTTCCGGCTTGTCGATTAAGGACCGAAACGTGTAAGATATGTGGATCGAGACTATGGAACGCACCGCGCTACCGAGGTCGTTGGACCAATGGCACGTCTGTCATGGGTGTCATCCCATCACAGTCGACCCTAGTTCTGGACGCATACTCCGGTAAGCCCAATCTTGGGGGTGTCAAATCGGAAACGTACAACCGCGCACTGGGAGTGGAGAGATGGCGGGAGTACAAGATACCCTCGGTGGGTTAAAGTCCCAGGACGGAGGCGTACTGTATTCTCGGGTGGCGTAGGACGCGGTTCCGTTTTGAGTATCCAGGAAAGGGTTGATATATGCAAGCTTAAGTGCTACATATGTCGTGTGGAAAGAACTCCCAAATTTGGGTTAATCGATTTAAATCGCCGTGCTTCTCGGATATGGAGACTTGGTTTCCCCTTACATCGTAGTTTAAATTATGGAATGTTGAAGAGATGGAATAAGTGATGGAACTTCTACAAGTGTTTAATGTAGTATAAGATCACCTAGAATAGGGAGAAACTTACTTGAAAAATAAAATGTTGAAAGTAAGGATTTACCATTAGTAAGCTTTTCTGCAAAATGAGTCCTTGATTCTTGCTAAAAGCCTTACCTTGAATCCTATTAGACCAGCATTCCTGAGTCTTCTCCTATTTTCTTTAGTCGGGTAAGACTTGTTGAGTACTCCCGTACTCAGGGTTTGTTGCCCCATGTTGCAGGATATGGGAGTCATGTTTGCACCGGTACGTGCTGCATGACGGTTCTTCAGGAAGAAAGTGACGAGGAGTGAGAAGAGAGACCCGTGGGGTGGTCGGTGAGTGTAATATTTGTAGAAAAACTTCTGCTACTCAAACTTATAAGTATTGTAAAACTTGTTTTGAATAAAAAGTTGTAAAAGTTTTGTAATATAAATCTTCCGCTGTTTTACTCTGATTATGTATGAAAAGTGTTGTAATACTGCAATGACCTCGTAACGGATCCTGGTTGGAATAGTTACTAGTACTTTTCAGGTTATAGGTGAACATATGTGACTATTAAAGGTTGTTGAACCGATAATTAGTACATGTGGGCCCTGTAATTTGGAAGGTTCTGTTACATGCTCCACAATAGGTGCTTCAATGGCCTATCCTACTCACACCGCGTTACGACCTACCGACTGCCACAACACTGCCTGCGCTACCCGCGGCCTCCACCACTTTGCCAGGGACTGTAGATTGCCTAGGGCCGCTGCTAGGGCCTCGCCAAAGGGTGCTGGCCAGCCCCAGCGGCCTATCGGTGCAGCGCCCCGCCGGCCCTCCTTGGTGGCTCTAGCGGGGCCGCACGGGTGCTACGACAAGCACCGGGGGGCTCGACAAAGGCATTGGCGATGATGGTCTCCACCGGCCGGTTGGGGCGGGACCCCCCCCGGCTACCCCAACCTGGCTGAGCCGGAGCCTTTGGTCGCCCCTTCACCGGTGTAGGAGGTGCTACCGGCTCGGCCGGGGCAGAGACAAATGTTGTTGGGAGCATTGGGGACGGACGACAACATTGACGACGTTGTCGCCATCGCCGATGTCACCGCCATTGCCGCCAGTGCGATGTCATATCTACCACTGCGGTCACCTAGGCCGAGCACGGTGGGACTTTAGGCGTGTTGATCCTAGCCGTCGTCGACCCATTTGTCGATGGCCCGGATGGTCGTGACCCTACTAACGATCCGATGTTGCTTGAGATTGCGGCTTCGCTCGCTCAAAGCCAGTCGCCCGGTGGTCTCCACCGGTCGCATGGACGGGACGAGGGCGCTGACATGGGTGGGTCTTTGGTGAGGATCTGCCCCAACAAATATAGCCTTCGCCGCCTCACCCTCGCCCGACCGCCCTCCGGGTATGTGCGGAACCCCAAAGCGATTGGTGTTCGACGACTCCTCGGGCATCAATGTGGTCTCGGTGGGTCACATGGACGCCGGTGAGGATCCTCCACGACGGACATTGCCTTTGTGCCTCGCCTCACCCCCGCAAAAGCGCCCGCTAGGTATATCCATCACGCCAAAGCGATTAGCGTTCGACGACTCCTTGGACCTTGAAGTGGCCGTGGCGGGCGGCGTGGGCGGCCGGCAGGCTTCGGTCCGATGCAAAAGGCGGAACTAAGTATGTTGCTGTCCTCGAGAGGTCAGCGCGGTGTTGTGGATGCCGAGATGACCGTGCATTCCACCCTAGGCGGTGTGGATGTGGCCGCCTCTCCTCGATTTGTTGAGTTGCTCACCGTGCGGTTGAAGCGGTTCGTAGGCGGGGTTCTGCGTAAGGAACCGTTGTCGTTGTTGCCTCTACCGGTGCAGAAGTCACCCTCGCCAACGATGTCACACCGTAGCGAGAGGATCACCACT
Source organism: Hyparrhenia diplandra (assembly GCA_015847255.1). NCBI lineage: Eukaryota > Viridiplantae > Streptophyta > Magnoliopsida > Poales > Poaceae > Hyparrhenia > Hyparrhenia diplandra. The sequence continues at coordinate 391,507 of JADLZK010008733.1, forward strand.
CAACCGCTCTCGCTTCCCGGTTGTAAAACGTGGTTAGATATTGGTGATGCAGCGAATGGAGTTTATCAATAGATGCAGGGAGCCCTCAACGGCGAAAAGGAGGCCTACGACAACTACATCGAGGATCCTAACCCCTCTCATAAAGAGGTATTGCGATAGATACATAAGCTGAGTATTGATTTAATATAAAAGATGCTTAAAACCTTTTTGCGTATTCGAAAAAAAAAAGCAATTATTTAGTGGCTAATTTAATAGTAAAAACAGAAGCTGAGTATGGATTTATGGAAGGCGAAACTGTCTCTAGTTTGGTCATGCAGCGTAAATCAAATAATAACTACTCTCTTGGTTCCAAATTGTGAGCCATTCTGACTTTTTATAGATACATATATTTTGCAAAGCATCTAAAAACTAGATAAGTAGTTGCAGTTCATTGGGAGGCGCTGCTAGGAGGGTAAAACTCTTATACTCAACAAAACACAGTACATTACTTGATAGAACAAAGCAAGCAACTAACTTGGACTGTCTACTTTTAAAACAAATTAAAAAAAGAAAAAAGAAAACTGGTGGTGGTGGTGGGGGTGGGGAGCGGATCTTCACCTGGATTTTATTCCAAAAGAGCAACCAACCAAGTGCACAAGGTCACATAGTTCTCAGCCGGCGGCGTTACAGGAGAGCAGATGAGCTAATTTGAACTCCCAATGGCAATGCTGTTCCATCAAACCATAACAATCGCAGAGTTAATTCAACATGCATGAACAAACACGCCACGCAGGTCTTGCAGAGGATTTTGCTAAGGATTGTGCTAGGGGGCACATACCTTAAGATGTCCTGCACCTTGGCATCTGATCTGAGGGGCGCAGCGTTCGTTTTGTCGACACTTCTAGCTAGTTACCGAGATCTGGTTGCCCAGGACATCGAAGTCAACTATATCGGACGGGGAGAAAGTCAACTATGCCCACGACATCAGTTCTTGGGAAGACTAGATAGCCAACTGCGCTGTCTAGCCCGGTACGGGCAAAGGGCCTGCTAAGGCACAACACGACTAGCGTTGAGAGGCCACATGCATGTGGTTTTATTTTTGCTCAAAACAATGTGCTTAATTTTAATAAGGACTATTTAGCATTTTTTTTTTTTTGAAACTGACTACGTTCTTAGCATGGTTTAAGGTAACATGATCCGATTATGGTCCAAATCTACTTCAGGACAATGCAAATCAAAATCATGCCATGCATGTTGATATTCCATTATCTGCAAAGTTTAATATTATTCTCTTAATACTGGAAACACAAAACAGAATCTGATATATTCTAATTTATTATACTAAAGATCATCCTTAACAATAGTAAAGTAAAAACTCTTACTCTCACTGTATACTACCCTCTGTCCTGTAATATAGTGTATTCTATGAATTTGAAGACAAACTAAGACAAAAAATAAAAGACACATGTAACTCATTTTATTTCCTAATCACACGCTATTATCAATGTGAATAATGATTATTGATTGATAAATAGAAATTATTTAATGTAAGAGTACAAATTTTGAATGCCAACTACAAATTTTGAATGCTAAAATAAACTATAGTTACAAAACAGAGGGAGTATAAGGGAGTCTAAGAAAGTAAGAATTGATTTATTCACAGAGTGCCGGATGTGGGGAGGGGTATTTTATTTTATATTCACAAAAATAAATTCTGATTGGTTTCCTTGCCATTTGTCACGTTGGAGTTGTGGCTCTTTAAAGTTGCAATCCAAAACTCATCAGCGTATGGAATCGAATCATGCATGTTTGGGCTTGAAATATGACGTACGTGTCAATCAGTTGTCTGCTCAGCCATGCATGTCCCATGTATTCTCTATACCAGCAGAGTTAAGGAATCGTCAGATATTCAGAGATGTTATAGTCCTGCAGATAGACACGTCGAGTCAAGAAATTATCAGATAATAAATGTGGTCAAACATAAAAAGAATAAGTCTAAAAATTGATTTATTATTCACGGAGAGAGTATTTTTATTTTAATAAAAAAAAAAAAAAAAACTGATTGGTTTTGCATGCCAATTTTCACGCGTTGGAGTTGGACGACCTTCCATTTCTTTCTTCACCTGCAAGCAGCAGTCTGCTAGCTGCAGCCGCCGGCCCCCCTCTCCCTCCGATCCTAAACCTTAGTATATAGAAGTATATATTAGCCCTGAGGAAGAAGACGAAGGCGAGCAGGCACCCTAGCTAGTTCATCGAGATGACGCCGATCCTGCGCGCGAGCCGCCTCCGTCACCTGTTGGCGCGGTCGTCGTCGCCAGCGCCGGCGCCCAGCAGCATGGCCACCACGCTGGCCACGGCGATGAGGCCGGTGAGTTTATATATTCCTCCGATCCACCTGCAGGCCTCTTAGTTACTGAGATTCAATTCGTTCTTATATTTCTCAGTAAATAATGATGATGCTCGAGTTTGTATAAAAAAATCAATTGGTAAAAAATCAATCTCCTCGATCTATTATATGATGATGCTCGAGTTTGTATAAAAAAATCAATTGGTAAAAACCATATATATACTCCTGTTGGAAGGAGTTCTTTTTTTTCATATACCGAAATAATCCTTCTTATAGGAAATGTATATAGTATAGGTACATATAACTCTTATAATGTCAACTTTCAAAAGAATAGATGATCTAGCAATGCCTACTGAATGTCTTGTTTTACTTTGCTCATTGTTTGACCCTGATCGTCGCCTCGCCTTCATGAAAATCTTGTCTCGAGTATCAATCAACGATATACAACGTGTGTATCTTGTCTCGAGTATCAATCAATGTTATGACTTTATCGTCTTAATGTCACAAGTTGTCATTATAGATGTTCATCCTTTGACATTTCATTTTCGTCAACTTAGGGCATGTTTGGATTGAGGGACTAGAGACTAATAGGGACTAAAAATTAGTCCCTAGCCCCTCCCAAGAGTCTAGTGAAATTGGGACTGATTGGGACTAAAAATTAGTCCTTAGTCCTTATATTTGGTTATTTAGAGACTAAATGGGACTAAAAATTAGTCCCTAGTCTCTAGTCTCATGGGAACCAAACAGACCCTTAGTGTCATAAATGACAACTTATGACTTATTTTCGAGCTATTATGACATATATGAAATGTCAAAAGATGACACATTTCTTATAGTGTTTACCTGTCTATATACTACCGTCATTTTGTGTTTTGTGCCACCTACATGAGTATATATATATCTTTTTATTTTGTAGAGTAGACGCAACTTGTGCAACAACACCCACACACATTGGAGCACCGGTACAGATAGTGCCGCCTGCAAGGAGCGTTACCACTGGTTAACCTGGAGAGTGCTACCAGTCCTGGTGCTACTGTCCTGCTATGGCGAACACAAACAAGACAAGCGCATCAAAAAGCTCAAGAAGAGTGTAGCTGAGCTTAGTGACATTCAAAACAAGATTGTGGCCGTGCTTGACGAAAAGAAGAGTATGGCCGAGCTCTGTGACATTCAAAACAAAATTGTGACCATGCTCAACGAGAAGGAGAAGGAGAAGGAGGAGAAAAAGATGACGTGTCATTGTTGTGCTCCTCCAGCAAGGGACGCGGTGGCCTCTAGTACTACTATTGATGCTGCTGCAACTACAACTACTGATGCTACTGTAGCTACAACTTCTCATCCATAAATATTGCAGCTACAACTTCTCGTCAATAAATATTGTGGTTACACCACATACCACAAGATTTTTGCTTTAGTGTGTAATAAGGAATAACTATATGCATGAGTCGATGTAGAAGATAGCATATTAATATATTTTTTTTATTATATATAAAAAGACGGCAGATTGGTTGCCTTTGCCTATTCCAGACCATAAATATTGCCACATTTTCTCTATGTAACTTATTGCCATGACATTGTGAGTCCAATGCATTTTTTTCCTTTTCAGTTCCAACTGAAGCAAGTGCACTTATATATAGGTTGACAAAGAAATTAAATAGAGCACACCAGAGATGACTCGGAAGAACTAAGCAAGTGTTATAGGTCACGTACCGAAATTAAAATACAGTGGAAAATAGAAACCAACAGTGGATATCTTTTCAGACACAAAGTTATATCGATCCCACACAAACCATTCATGATCATGATCCCACACAAATGTGTACATATATATGGACACTAGCTAGACCTCTTTTTTGTTTAGATCTTATAATAACTTTTACCTCAGCTGGAAGACACCGTTGAACTGACTTGAGGAGTGGAAAATGGGAATAAAAAATAGAATGGAAAGTAAGAAGATAGAATGGAGACGCACTGAAGGGGGAAAAAAAAGGATGGGTGATAATAGACAAAGGTGCCATAGAAAAAAGGGAAGAGAAGATGGAAAGGAGATGCACTGTAGGGGGAAATTGAATGGAGATGCACTAAAGGAAAACAAATGGTAATGGAAGAAAAAATAGAATCGAGCTGCACTGAAAAAAAAAAAATAATAATGGAAATAAAAAAACAGAAATGAATTTTTTAAAACAAAATAATTGGAGATGCAGGGTATCGATCCCCGTACCTCTCGCATGCTAAGCAAGCGCTCTACCATCTGAGCTACATCCTCATTGATGTTATTTGGATTAGTAACTTTGTACTTGTTATATAAACAAGAATGACCTATGCAATCTTTTGGCTCGTCGCCGTGCTTGATAAATTGCGGCCAAGCCGTTTGCTGCCGTGCCTCGTGGTGCTACATGAAGCGCGAGCCCGTGGCTTGGATTCTATGAATTTTAAGACAAACTAAGACAGAAATAAAAGACACATGTAACTCATTTTATTTCCTAATCACACGCTATCATCAATGTGAATAATGATTATTGATTGATAAATAGAAAGTATTTAATGTAAGAGTACAAATTTTGAATGCTAAAATAAACTATAGTTACAAAACAGAGGGAGTAGGGAGTCTAAGAGCATCTCCAAGAGAATGATAATAATAGCCCCAAGCTGAGATTTACGTGGTTAGAGTAAAAACATCAGTCCAACAGCTCCCCGAAACTCCCCCCTCAAAATTTAGGGCTGTTTGGCGAAGCTCCTCGGGAGAGGCTTCACTAGAGGAGCCAGCCATTTTGGAGAAGCTCGAAATTGGGGCTCCTTCAAAAACGGCTCCGGCTTCTCCTTTTTACACTAAAAACGGCTCTAAACGGCTCCTCCTCATAGACCGTTTGGCGGGGCTCCTCGGAGGAGCCGGAGCCGAGCCACGGAGAAGCCCCTGCCAAACAGACCCTTAGTGGCTCTGAAAAACTAAGCATGTGCCCCTCATTTGTACGCGGAAGCCTAATTCACCCCCAATCTTTCTTTCAAGACTAGTTCGTAGGCATGCATAGGCCATGAGTGGATATAAAAACTCATTATATAACTAACTATGATGAGCGTGGTTGGCTCAAATCATTTTAGCATGCAAAGATTAGGGAGTCTGTTGTGGAGGAATCTGATTTTTAGAGGTGCCAAACTATTTACATGGCGCCAATAAAGAGTTTTGATGGTTAAATTTTTAGCGAGCTGAGTTGCTCTAAGAATTGATTTATTCATAGAGTGCCGGATGGGGAGGGGTATTTTATTTTATATTCACAAAAATAAATTCTGATTGGTTTCCTTGCCATTTGTCACGTTGGAGTTGTGGCTCTTTAAAGTTGCAATCCAAAACTCATGAGCGTATGGAATCGAATCATGCATGCTTGGGCTTGAAATATGACGTACGTGTGTCAATCAGCTGTCTGTTCAGCCATGCATGTCCCATGTATTCTCTACCAGCAGAGTTAAGGAATCGTCAGATATTCAGAGATGTTATAGTCCTGCAGATAGACACGTCGAGTCAAGAAATTATCAGATAAATGTGGTCAAACATAAAAAAAGAATAAGTCTAAAAATCGATTTATTATTCACGGAGAGAGTATTTTTATTTTAATCCAAAAAAAAAAAAACTGATTTGTTTTGCATGCCATTTTTCACGCGTTGGAGTTGGACGACCTTCCATTTCTTTCTTCACCTGCAAGCTGCAGCCTGCTAGCTGCAGCCGTCGGCCCCTCCCTTGCTCCGATCCTAAACATTGGAGTATTCCCTCCGTTCCACAAAACTAGCAATTCTTTTGACTGATAGAAAATGTGTTTCATATTTCGTCTTATTTAACTTTTTAATAAATATTACCACTTTTGTTATGACTTATTACATCACTAAAGATATTGTAGTAATGTTTTGTTTGTTTTATAATTTACATAAAAATTTAAATAAGACGAAAGGTCAAATACAATTTCTATGAGTCAAAGAATTGCTAGTTTTATGGAACGGAGGGAGTATATATTAAGCCCTGAGGAAGAAGGAGGAGGAGGCCAGCAAGCAGCAGGGACAGGCACCTTAGCTCATCGATCGAGATGCCGCCGATCCTGTCCCTGGGCTCGCCCTTGCTGCGCGCGAGCCGCCACCGTCACCTGTTGGCACGGTCGTCGTCGACGCCGGCGCCGGCGCCCAGCAGCATGGTTCCCAACGCCACCACGCTGGCCACGGCGATGAGGCCGGTGAGTTTATATACTCCTCCGATCCACCTGCAGGCCTCTTATTTACAGAGATTGAATTCGTTCTTATATTAGCCTCCTCGATCTATATGATGATGCTCGAGTTTGTACAAAAAAATCAATTGGTAAAAACCACTCATAGATATATAATATACTCCTGTTGGAAGGAGTTCTTTTTTTTTTTCATATACCGCGAAATAATCGTTCTTTTAGGAAATGTATATAGTATACAACGCTTATAATGTCAACTTTCAAAAGAATAGATGATCTAGCAATGCCTACTGAATGTCTTGTTTTACTTGTAATCATTTATCTTTCGCTCACTGTTTGACCCTGCTTAATTATATACCGTCGCCTCACCTTCATGAAAATTTTGTCCAATCGACAATTATATTATCTGATCGAGTATCAATCAACGATATACAACGTGTATATATCTCAATAACTTTACCGATCTATATACTACCATCATTCTGTGTTTTTTGCAGAGTAGACGCAACTTGTGCAACAACACCCACACACAGTGGAGCACCGGTACAGATAGTGCCGCCTGCAGGGAGCGTTACCACTGGTTAACCTGGAGAGTGCTACCAGTCCTGGTGCTACTGTCCTGCTCACCCTGGGCATAAAACCCGCTACCCATTACCCGAACCCAAAAAACCCAGATTCGAACCCGAAAAACCCGAACCCGTAGTTTTTGTGGGTAATTCGGGTAGCGAATCATAAAACCCGAAGTTTTTGTGGGTAATTCGGGTTGAGAGTTCCGGTACCCGAAAAACCCGAACCCGCATGAGACACAAGTATAATTTGGGGAAAGTGAACCCGCCGCCATCACTTTATCATTGTTTTGTTTGAACTTTTGTTCTTGTCTCATTATCTCGATGTGTTTGACAAGTAGCTTACTCCACTTTGGCAGTTGGCAACTTGGTATTTGCCATGGGTGAAGTGAAGGTCTGTCCATGTGTCCCGTGTGACTGTCAATTTTAATTGTGAATGTGTCGTTTGAACTTGCAACTAAATTATGATGATTAAGTATCCTGGACAATGATCGAATGCCTCAAATTTAATTATTTATTTTTCCAGCTATAATTCTATGCCAAATTATATGATGTTTGAGGGTTTGCTGTGATTCTATATATTTCGGGTAGAATGGGTTTACCCGAACCCGAACCCGAATTTGCGGGTACCCAAAGTTGCGGGTAATGAATTTTCGGGGCTGATTTCGGGTAGCAGATTCCATTACCCGAACTTTTTAAAACCCGAATTACCTGACCCGATCGGATCGGGTAACCCGAATGCCTGGGGTGATGTCCTGCTATGGCGAACACAAACAAGACAAGCGCATCAAAAAGCTCAAGAAGAGTGTAGCTGAGCTTAGTGACATTCAAAACAAGATTGTGGCCGTGCTCGACGAAAAGAAGAGTATGGCCGAGCTCTGTGACATTCAAAACAAAATTGTGACCATGCTCAACGAAAAGGAGAAGGAGAAGGAGAAAAAGATGACGTGTCATTGTTGTGCTCCTCCAGCAAGGGGGTGCGGCGGCCTCTAGTACTACTATTGATGCTGCTACAACTACAACTACTGATGCTACTGTAGCTACAACTTCTCATCCATAAATATTGCAGCTACAACTTCTCGTCAATAAATATTGTGGTTACACCGCAGACCACAAGATTTTTGCTTTAGTGTGTAATAAGGAATAATTATATGCATTAGTCGATATAGAAGATAGCATATTAATATATTCTTTTTTTATATATAAAAAATACGGCAGATTGGTTGCCTTTGCCTATTCCAGACCATAAATATTGCCACATTTTCTCTATGTAAGTTATTGCCATGACACTATGAGTCCAATGCATTTTTTTTCCTTTTCAGTTCCAACTGAAGCAAGTGCACTTATATATAGGTTGACGAAGAAATAAATAGAGCGCACCAGAGATGACTCGGAAGAACTAAGCAAGCGTTATAGGTCACATACCGAAATTAAAATACAGTGGAAAATAGAAACCAACAGTGGATATCTTTTCAGTCACAAAGTTACATCGATCCCACACAAACCATGCATGATCATGATCCCACACAAATGTGTACATATGGACACCAGACCTCTTTTCAGCTGGAAGACACCATTGAACTGGGAATAAAAAATAGAATGCTAATGAAAAAAAACAGCCATAGAAAAAGGGGATCATGAGCTACCATAGAAAAAAAGAAATGACAAAATACAATTGAATAAAAAAAAAAAAAAAGAATGGAGGTGCAATGATGGAAAAAATTTTAAAATAGAATGGAAATGAACCGAAGGAAACAAAATTAAAAAAAAAGATACAATGGAATGGTAATGGAAATTTAAAAATTGAATTGGAGATTGGGGGATCATTATCTACAAAGTTTAATATTGTTCTCTTCATATGGGAGGCATGCACAAAACAGAATCTGATATCTTCTAATTTATGGCCACAGGTTAATCTGGAGAGTGCTACCGGTCTTGGGGCTACTCTTCTGGTATGGCCAGAACAAACAGAACAGGCGCATCAAAGAGCTCAAGAAGAATGTGGCCGAGCTCAATGATAAGGAGAACTGAAGAAGACGTCCTATTACTGATCTACTCCTCCTACCAGGGCGCAACGACGGCCTCTAATAAGCACCTCCAGTGTATGCAGAAAACGAACCGTGGGCAGGGTAAAGCGAACCGAGAACACTCCAGTGTGCCGAACCATGGTTGTCAGCGAACGCTGCAGACGGTTTGAAACCCAGAATAAAATAAGCGGGGCTGATGTGCATGCAAGCAACTTACGCATGCAATGCGAGAGGAGAGAAGAGAACTGCATTTTGATTTATTTATTGCCATGCATGTCTGACACATCGATTTAGCACTGAAGCGGGTCAGAACTTATTTCCATAGAATCCTAGTGTCAGTTGTGTGTGGTTCGACCTCCACACTAGAGGTGCCCTGCAGCTACTAAGTCCCATCCATAAATATTGTGGTTACAGCATAGCATAGACCGCAAGATTGAATATTGCCTTTGCCTGTTGTAGACCATAAATAAATATTGCCACATTTTGTCTATGTGACTTGTTGCCATCACATTATGAGTCCAGTGCAGTTTACTATCTTCTTGAGCTTTTTGATGGAGAAATAGAGCGCACCAGACACGACTCGGAAGGACTTGAAATTCGATCCAATCTGAAGATGTCACTCATATACATGTCACATCCATTCCTTCTCTACAAAATGAAAATGCAAATGTCCTGACATTTTTTTTTTTTTTTTGAGCATCAAATGTCCTGACAATTACTAAGTTGGCAAAAACATATACCTGCATGCAGTGCAGTTTCATGCAGCGAAATTAAAATACAGTGGAAAATAAAAATGAACACATAGCTCAAACCATGCATGATCCATTGATTTGATCCCACACAAATTAAAATACACGAGACCACCTTTCCTTGTTTATATCTTTTATTAATTTTCACCTCAATTGGAAGACCCCATTGAACTGACTTGAGGAGAGGAAAAATGGGAATAAAAAATAGAATGGAAAGTAAGAAAATAGAATGGAGAAGCACTGAAGGAAAAAAATAAATAAAATAGGATGGTGATAATGGACAGAGGTGCCATAGAAAAAAAGGAAGAAAAGATAGAAAGGAGATGCACTGAAGGAAAAAAAAAAAAATAAATGGAGATGCACTGAAGGAAAACTAATGGTAATGGAAGGAAAAATAGCTGCACTGAAAAGAGAAAAAAGATAATTCAAAGAATTGGAGATGCGGGGTATCGTTCCCGTACCTCTCGCATGCTAAGCGAGCGCTCTACCATCTGAGCTACATCCCCAGTGATGTTAGCTAGCTTAGTTAAAATATATTTATCGATAAGACTGTTGCGATGGAAGGCGATCAGCGTTTGCCATGCCGGTGGCTGATGGAATGCCGAGCAAGTGCTTGATAATTTTCTGCCAAGTCGTTTCCTGCCTCGTGGTGCTACATGAAGCACGAGCCCATGGCCATGGCTTGGATTCTCTAGTTTTTACCCATGGTTTTGTTGCTGTGTTCTTGTGTCCTGACATCCCTTTTGCTGGCTTTATAATTTGAGAGTTTTTACCACGCTTGGAATTAATATGGGCCCTTCATTTCGTTAGATCTAATGGCTAAAAGGTAGAGGAACCAAGTGGCAGGTAGGAGAATGGGGACGGAACTGAATTATAATGACTTTTAAAAGGGTACAACGGTCTTTTCATGTCTGATGAGGAGCTGCTTTAAAAAAAATCTTCGAATCAGCTTTTGTGGAGAAGTCGTCAAATTAAAAAAAAACCTTAATCAAAGCTTGCCCCGCTGCTTCTGCATGCGTGCGCTGCCATAGCAGCTCATCGGCACGCCGACGGTGCTGCCGAAGCGCTAGAAAATGCCAGCCGATGGGGTCGACCACGGCGTCGTCGACTGCTGCGGCGTGCTGCTCGGGCTCGGCCACGATGCGGCGGCGGCTGGGGTCGACCACGGGCGCCGTCGACTGCTGCGACGTGCTGCTCGGGCTGGGCCACGGTGCGGCGGCGGCCGGGCTCGCGACTAGACTAGCTAGTACGCACACTGCAGCGCGCTCGCGGCGCCCGTGCAGGCCCCGGACCTCCAGAGCTGCCAGACGTCCCCGCAACGGCAGCGGACTCGTCCTGCATACCGGACAGGCGCCATCGACTTCCAGCCGCCGCGCGAGTCGTCGTCGCTCCGCGTGTGGTGCCTGGTGCACAACGCGTACGTGGGCACGTGGCCAAGTACAAGGCAGCCGTGGCGCTCATGACTCATGAGGGAGCTGCCCGACGATGACCCGCGCAGCTTCGTGCAGCCGGTGCGCGCGGCCTGGACTAAACTGCCCTTAATCGTAATTAGTGGGGAGGAACCGTCCGGAAACAAATTAACGGTTCCTCCCAAGCACCATAAAAATTCTCTTCTCCCCTCGGTCCTTCCCGCTTGGCAGCAGGCGCCCCATCGTCACAATGCGGTGCAGCGCCTGGCCTCTTGCATCAAGGCGACGCGTGCTGCAGCAAAGGTTTGGAATCGGTGTAACAGGGCACCACTCCACCATATTCACAACTGTCGTTTCATTATCCAGCTTTTTGACTGCTTCGAAGAGACAAGATGCTTGTCTGTTGAAGAGTTTCAGGTGCGAGCGTTGGCGAAACAAGAACTCGAAGTTGCTGTCAAGGAGAATGCTGCTTACTGGAAGCAGCGAAGCAAGCATAAGGCGATCAGGGAAGCAGATGCCAACACGGCTTTCCACCATGCAAATGCAACGCAACGTGCACGGGCAAATTTCATCAGAATGGTCCGGGTCCAGAACGAGGAGGTCGTCAGCCATGCTGGCAAGACAACGGCCCTGACTGAGTTTTTCAGGTCTATTGTTGGGAATGCTGGGTCCTCGGTAATGATCGATGTTGACAATCTTTATGCACATGCCTACCGCCCCTAGCAGCAGGCTGGATGATCAGTTTACAAGCACAGAGGCAGTGACAGCCATCAAAGCAATGAACACTTGCAGCGCTCCGGGGCCTGATGGATTCGGGCCGGCTTTCTACAAGTCGGCCTGGCCGACTGTAAAAGATCGGGTTATGGACTTCCTCTCAGCTTTCCACTGTGGAGAGGTCGATCTCGAACCGATTAACAGATCACACATGGTTCTTATTCCCAAGAAGCCGGGAGCAGTAGATGTCAACGCGTTCAGGCCGATTTGCCTCCAAAACTGCAGCATCAAGATACTGTCCAAAATACTCACCACAAGGTTGCAGCGAGGAGATCCCGAACCTCATCGACATCTCACGGGCCCGGCTTCATCAGAGGCAGGTCCATATCGGATACCTTTGTCTATGCTGCTGAGTTGGTTCAGGTATGCCACAAGAGAAGGAAGCCGGCCATTGTTCTGAAGCTTGATTTCGCGAAAGCTTTCGACCGCGGTATCTTTGGGAAGGGCTCTTCATCGTTATGAGGGCAAGAGGGTTCTCTGAACTTTGGATTGGTTGGATGCACGAAATAACGAGGTCCTCACGATCAGCGGTGTTAGTAAATGGATGCCCGGGGCCTTGGATCTCTGCAAAGGGGCTGCGCCGGGGAGACCCAATATCCCCATATCTTTTCTTTGGTGGCGAGACGCTTCAATGTATGATCAAGGCTTGTCGGACCATCGGGCACCCAACACAAACGGATCTGCCATGCGCTGCGGCGCAATATGCCGACGACACACTCATAGTCATGCGCGGCACAGGGAAGATGCAACCTCAAGGTGGTACTTGAATCGGTTTGCGAATTTTACGGATTGCGGATCAATTTCGACACAAAAAGTACGCTTGTGCCAATACACATGAATCACCAGCTCGTTGACGATTGTGTCCAGATTTTGGGCTGTAGAAAGGACTCATTTCCACAGACCATACCGGGGGCACGCCATTGTCAATACACAAGCTACCTATGCCTTTCGCACCATACATACGTAAGACGGATCGATACCTTGGGTCATGGCAAGCACAGCTTCTCAACCCCATGGGCAGAGCTGTCTTGATAAACTTTGTCATTGACTGTCAGTTGGTCTATGCAATGAGCTCTCTCCACATACCCCAGTCGGCGATTCAGATCATGGACAGAAGGAGAAGAGGTTACTTCTGGTCAGGTAACACGGATGGTCAAGTGTCGCCCGCAAACTGCTTGGTGGCGTGGGTCAATGTGAGTGTCCCAAAGGAGTTGGGGGGCCTCGGCATCAAGGACCTCGGGGCGCACAACATTGCACTCCTACTGAAATTGGTACACAGGCTGCACTCTGAACAGCAATCGGCTTGGGCTACTTGGGTGCGAGAACGTGCATGCATTGCGTCCCTTCGGGGGGATGTGCACGGTCAACACTGGGAGACACTGCGTTCTCTTCTACCGCTCTATCAGGCTATCACCACGGTGCAGCTCGGTCATGGAAGATGGACGTCTTTCTGGATGGATGTCTGGCACCATGATGAAGCGCTGGCAGAGAGTTACCCGGCGATCTATAGCCACTGTAATAGAAAGGAAGCCTCAGTGCAAGAGATGTTTGAGATTGGGATACAACACACGCCGACCCGCCAGGCTATCGGCAAAGCACAAAGCGAGCTGGAACAAATACGGCTGGTGATGGATCAAACTTGGAGCCGGGAACCCGACACAAGGGTATCACCTTTCCTAAACGCCAAGGGCATTGTGGTGGGACAGTGTACAAATTTATCAAGGCCCAAGGACACCAAAAGGATGAGTCTGCAGATTTCATTTGGAAGAGCTACGCCCCGCCGAGAGTTCAGCTCTTCATGTGGTTGCTTCTGCGTAAACGAATTCGGTGTAGGGTGCTCCCTGCATAGGAAACGGTCGCCCCCGATAAGATCCACGTGAGATATGTGCACAACAAGAGGAAACGCCGGAGCACATCATCGTGGTGCTCGCTCGGGAGATCATTTTGGGAGCGGTTGAACATGCAACTGTCATTGGGCACGACGCCAGTAATCTGCACCGACTACCTCGTTTACCGGGTGTCCCAACCGATGAGCATGCAGCGTTCATCGCACAGGTCTTCTTTGGACCCCTGTGGAAGGCAAGGAATGCCAAAATTTTCGAGAAACGAAAGCACGACGGTGAATCAGGCCCGCAACAGTGCATTGAAACAAAGAAGGCTCACGGAAGGCAAGGATCAAGAGAAAAAAGAAACACATCGCTGATAAATGGTGTCAAATATTTGAATCGGCAATGCAGGAATAGATTAGACATTGCCTATACTCTTGTTTTGTCACCTGACATTTGATGTAATCACATCGTTTGTAAACTCTATTCGGTCGTTACGGGCCAATGGAAATAAAATTCAGGTGGGGAACGCCTCCCCACGGTGAAAATTCAAAAAAAAAAAAAAAAAAAAAAAAAAGCGTAGAGAAATGGAATGGCATATTTGGTCCTCTGCATACATGTAGGAGATACTCCATGTGAATTCATCCATTTGGATTTGTGAGTGCAACGATGTTCTTTTAATGAAAAAGAAACTCATGGGGAGCATTGTTCCAACTGTGAAGATTATGTTGGTTGCCTAAACATGGTGCAAAGATGTCCGTTATTTTATTCATGTATTCAAATCAATGAGCTAGACGCATATGTTTCCAAAACGGGCTGTTCTCTCTTTTTTTTGGTTGAGTCCTCTTTTATCCTTTTTTTAAGAGAACACCTATTTATTTTGATGCTGAAAAAAATGATCTAGGTTTTTGCCATTTTCCTGATGTTAGTGCACATCTTCTCTGGCATTTCCTCAAACCTTACAATTACAAGTTAAGAAAATGATCTTGGTTTTTGAAGTTCTTGCAATTTCTCTGTTGTTAGTGCACATATTCTGCGGCATTTCCTCAAACCTTACAAGTTATGTTAATGATCCAAGTTTTTAAAGTTTATTTTTCCGTTTTCCTGTTGTTAGTACACATTATTTTATTTCCTGCTCAGCAATGGAGGAGGTAACTTGAGAAATAGACAAAGATTAATCTGTCAAATAAATAATTACCAATTGAACCACAAAAAGCGCCTGTAGCTCAGTGGATAGAGCGTCTGTTTCCTAAGCAGAAGGCCGTAGGTTCGACCCCCTACCTGGCGCGATTTTATTCATTTTTTTAATTGCTTCTGTGAAAATTGGTTTTATTCATTTTTTTTTAGTTGCTTCTGTGAAAATTCTGCATAAATTTCACCACATGTTCTTCCTATTAATTTGATTCAACAAAATTTGTTTTTATTTTTATTGCTTGGGTGATGAAATCTGCATAAATTTCAGAACATGTTCTTTCAGTTACAACATGACGTCATAACCCACGATATATCCAAAATGAGCTGATATAATAGGCTCAAAAAACAAATTTACAATGATGGACTAAAACGAATAGTGGACTACTTATAAAGCAAACGGCCAATGAGTTATGATCAAATTTGCACTAACCAAAGTAACGTGTGGGCATTGTTTCATGCAATATATAATGAGGCTATTTGGTGGATGTTTTCGGCGACTAATAACCCAACTGATTCTTTGTTGCAAGAGAAAAATATTGTTATGTGGCTGAGAAGTTAAAGCGGACAGGGCGAGTAGTACTAACATACGAAACAATTTGGTATTCCTCTTAATACACACTCAAGAGAGAAAGTACGGAGTGTTTTCGTCAATCATAATTCTAATTCATGCCTCACGAGTTGAAGTACTCGTCAATCATAGAGAAAGTACAAAGTAGCATGTTTAGACGTGATGTGAAGTTTGATCCAAAGATAAATTTAAACAGCGTTGCATTCCAAGACAAACTGAAAAACATAATGGAATCATTAAATAATCGAACTCTACAAGTTATCTAAATGATCGTGCGACAAGTTATACGTCGCATTTGCGGCAACGCGGACGTATTTGTTTTAAATATCACATTTTAGGAATAAAGAAAAGTGAAAAAGCCAGCAAAACTAGATGGTTCCATCCGAAAAGAAGAGCGGATCGATCTGTCATCTTCCACGCGCGTCGTCGAGCGAGCCGCACAGTTCAGAGTTGAGAGAGCGTCCGGCATCGACATCATCGACGCTCACCGCGTCAGCAGTCGTTGCCTCAGTCGTACACCATCACCAGCGGCCAGAGTTCTCTCAGAGCACGCACAGCACCTCGCCTCCCCGGCCTCCCCGTTGGTCGTGGCCGGCCGTCGCTGTTCCTGTTCCTGTTTCTTGGCATCTCCGCCCGTTTGACCTTCGGAGGACCGACAGCGACGCCGCCAGTAGATAGTAGATGCACTAGTGACGCCACCGGCCACCTCGAGCTCCAGAGCCAAGGACACCGCGAGGCCGGCCGTGTGGGCACGACAGGGGTCGCGCGGCGCGGCTCAGCGGATCCGCGGATTCCGTCGGCTTCGGTGCCATGGATCCAGTCGCCGGCACGCCGTGGTGGCGGGGACCAGCAGAAGTACGCGCCCGCGCGCCCGGCAAGATCATCCTCGCGGGCGAACACGCCGTCATCCACGGCTCCGCCGCCGTCGCCGCCGCCATCGATCTCTACACCCGCTCCTCCATCTTCCTCCACCCCACAGGTAGTGCTCCCGCCCACCCTGCCTTCTGCTTCCACGTTTCGTCGCCGCTGGTGGTGGTACCCTTTACAGCTCCTCTTCTCTTGGTGCCCTGCAGAGGGTGACGGCGCTGACTCCGGCGCGGTGGAGCTGTACCTCAGGGACTCGGACCTCACCTTCTCGTGGCCGTGCTCGCCTCCGCGAGGCGTTAGGGGAGGAGACCAGCGCCAACCCCGGGGTTCCGACGCCGTGCTCCCTGACCAGCTGGCCGCCATTGCCAGGCTCTTGGAGGACCAGGAGATCCCCGAGGCCAAGATCTGGCTCTCTGCCGGCCTCTCCGCATTCCTTTTCCTCTACACCTCCATCTTGGGGTTGGTTGTTCCGTCCAAATCCATCAGAATCTTTCAGTCATTGTACAAACACTCGCCTTCATCACGTTTTTTTTTTCTTCACACATGTGGTTGTTGGCTGTGTTCTTATGCAGATGCAGGCCTGCCAAGGCAGTGGTGACCTCGGACCTGCCAATGGGTGCAGGGCTCGGCTCGTCGGCGGCGTTCTGTGTGTCCATGTCGGGGGCTCTATTGACGGCGGCTGGCGCAGTCAGTGTCAAAGCGCACAGGGGTCCTGAGGGGTGGGAGGTGTTGGAGAAGGGTCATCTTGAGCTGGTCAATCAGTGGGCGTTCCAAGGGGAAAAGATCATTCATGGCAAGCCTTCTGGCATTGACAATTCCGTCAGCACTTTTGGTATGCTATCAAATTGATGAGTTTTCAAACCTTTACTTAAAACTAGCAGTATTGAAATGCCTTTGCATTCAGGGTTCACCTCTAGTGGAATCTGTATTGAGATTGTTTGCCATAAGTTAACGGTTAATTGCTTAATGGCACCGCCACTCTAGTCACAGTCAGGATTGCTTATACTTTACTTATTTATTTTTTTCAAACAACTCCCATAGTTCATTTATGGCATGCTAGTTACATGTGTTCTTTTTTTAGATATATGAGTTATATATGTTCTTGACCTACAGCTACGTATAGATGATGTATCTATGTATTGAGATCAATAGTTTAACCAAAGAGCCTTTAATCTTGTTAGTTTTAGGTCTAAGGCATGCAAACCTTTGCAAATGGGCGAACTTAAGTAATTTATTAGGAGGCATAAGATCATCTGAATGTTAATTGCCTTCTTATAGTTTCTCCTATTTTTTTGTTTCACTAAATCTTATGCTTGAATCAGGGAAAATGATCAAATTCAAGAAGGGGGGAACTGACAAACCTTGAGTCCAAGAACCCAGTCAAAATGCTTATTACTGATACAAGAGTTGGTAGGAACACAAAGGCCCTGGTTGCTGGTGTGTCTGAAAGAGCATCTAGGCATCCAGATGCTATGGCTTCTGTCTTCCATGCAGTGAACTCTATTAGTGAAGAGCTTTCCAGCATTGTTGAGTTAGCAGCCGAGGATGAGATAGCCATCACCTCTAAGGAGGATAAGCTAGCAGAGCTTATGGAGATGAACCAAGGTTTGCTTCAGTGCATGGGAGTCAGCCATTCTTCTATAGAAACTGTGCTGCGAACCACTCTGAAATATAGCCTGGTTTCAAAGCTAACTGGAGCTGGTGGTGGAGGCTGTGTGCTGACTCTAATACCGACATGTATCCTTTTTTATATCTCATAATTGCATATTTTCCTTCACAGTTTTATAAAAAAAAAGAAACATCATACAACTTATATGTGATTTCTGTTAATCTTTAACATTTCAACTCAAAGCTTTTCAGAAATCTGGGTCTTGATATGCATTAATAAAGATTCTGTCAGTATAGAAACTTCAGAACTACAATGGCATGTCTTGTACTCTATCTGTTTAAAATCATAGTTCATTTTGGCTTTGTCCTAAATCAAATTTCTTTAACTTGGAGTGGAGTGCTCATTACTTAATACAGTATATATATTCATGTAGAATGATTCTGGGCTCCATTCCATCTAATATAGATGAGGTTTTGTGAATAAATCTATCATTGTGGAAGGACAGGAACTGTAGCAATTTAAATTCCTAATATCTTTGATTTCATCATATGAGGTTTCTGTTCTGTACCTACTTAGAGAATAGTCCTGCAAGTTTTCATCTGTGTGACCCTTCAATGACGCCAATGCTTCCTTGACATTTATCAGTATCGGCCGATATTATTCTGGAGAAAGTCACCCGAGAGCTCGAATCTCATGGTTATCGCTGCTTTAGAGTTGAGGTTGGTGGACGAGGTCTCCAAGTACTCCGATGATAACACTCAACCTATTTTAAGGAGATGATGTACCATACTTTTAGAAAATGGGTTACCTGCACTGAAGCTGTCTTGAATTATTCCAATTTCCAAGATCAGGATAGGATATTCTTCTGCTAAGCCTAGCAGATTCTTAAATCCAGCACTTGAGTCGTTCCAGGCACTTTTATGCTATCCCTAGCATTCTTGTACTAAATAAGCTCTTAGATGCATGATCATTGCTGATGTAATTGTTGTATCCACGTACAGTACGTTTTGGGTACCATCTGTGATTTACAGTACGTTTTGGGTACCATCTTGGCCAGTTAACTCTTGCCTGTTAATCATAATTTCTAAGTTATGAATTTCCCCAATTTGATGGCTCAAATTGTCGCATGAGGCTCTGGTAGGTACTCTAATCTTTTTGGATGCCTCAAACTGTACTCTTGTCTGTAATGCTAGTAGGCTGACGTCCCCTTAGGCACTGGGTTTGTTGAAACCTTGTTTTATTTTTTTTGACAAACTGTGCTGTTGTTAGTTGTGTTTTGTATGGGATGTAAGCAGAGGTAATATTGGACATCTTTTTCACCAGTTTTTTGTTTGTTTTTAATGTATTAATGACTGGTATATATTAAAAAGGTTGCAATTTTTGTACAACTATAAAAAAATTATGCACGTAAATATCTGAATGGGAATAAACTCGTGAACAATTTCAGTTTGTGTCTGTCAGACATTATTGCCAAATTTTTTTACTGGTGCTACATCTGATATAGTTTCTGACATTCTTGTGCTTCTGAAATATCTGGGAGATGTGCAGTTTCTGTGTTGCTCTCGTGTTGCTACTTCATCCACTCATCCGAGAAATCTGCTCAAAAGTCTCATGAGAAAGCTGTTTCCATTGCTGTTCGTTCACTAATCACTTTGTTCAGAGAGGTCAGGTCTTTCCTTGCAAAATTTTCAATGTTTTTCCAGCATGTTCAAATTCCTTACTGCTAAACCTCTTAATTTAAAGTTCAAATCTGTTGATCTGCATTGTTAGTGAAAGATTGTGGCCGCCCTGATGACCCAAAAGCTCGGCCCAAAGCATCTGTAGAAGTCACTGTTGCCAGGTAATATATCTTGTAACTGAAAGAAAGCATACATGACTCAGCAGAGGATGAAGTTTCAGACCAGGATGGAAGACGGCAATGAGAAAGATAAGTCAAAATGAAGCAGCTCTAAGTTGAATATATGAGAAATTTAAGTGATTATATTGGAGAGCTAAATGCTAGCGATGCAACCTTGGAACTGAAGCAGTTAGCAGATGCCAAGGCTGAAGTTCCTCTTATGAAACATACTTAGAATGCACTGTCTAAAGACGTATAGGAAAAACGACAATGCATTTAGAAAAGTTAAAATGTTTAATAATTTAGAACGGAGAGAGTAGTGGCTAATCCGCATCGTTAAGAAGAATCAGTGACCCTGAACCTCAAATCAAATGACTACCAGTTCAAAAGGTTTAGTACTCACCATTTCCTGTACTAAACTTTTTGAACTCGCCATTTCCTGGGACCGTCCCCACTACCAGTTCTCCCTTCCCCGACAACGTTTGGAAGCAAGAGGCCCGGATGTGTTGCGCTCCGGCTGTCTGTCAATCTGTAGTCGCTTGTGCCTATATGTGTAGGCGAACATACATAAGCAAATTAAATTATAAAACGTCCGCCTGTCTGATATTTTAAAACGTCTTTCCTTAATCAAATTTCATACTTTCTATGAGATACAAACGTCCATATAACTATATATGAATTTGATCGAATTCAAAAGGTTACTTAAAGACAACTCTAGATTTATTCATTCATGGACGGAGAGACTAGCTCCTGATAAACTGATGAGTAACATCTCAGACGAAGAAATACAATTTTGTTCCTAATTTAGCAATAATGCTAACTTAAGGAGGCATCACAAACTTTAATAACTTATAGCAAGTTATTTTCAACAATTGCTGCCTGCTGGCCGTTACGAACCAAAAAAAAAAATATTAGTAAACAAAACAAGAACCATACAAACATCATGTACCAATCATGATGGCCTACCATATATAGAAAATGATTAAAAAGAAATTTTGAACAACCCGGTCTCTAGAAATATCGAGCCAAACACATTGATGACTTACTGACAGCCAATCCATAGAGCAAAAGTATTGCTCAAAAGGGAAAAAATTGATCAGTTAACAGCTCGATGCCTAAACTCTTTCATCAGTGGCCACTTGTTTATCCATAGAACATTTGACTTTGTAATGGATATCACCATTTCGTTCATTGAAATCACAGCTAAACCCAGTCTCTGATTGGGCAATCTCCATGAGACATGGCCACAAATGTGCGAGCACAAATCAGTTAGAAGGCCTCCTTAGTGCCTCGATTACATGCCAAATAGCTCCAAACAGCCACAAATGTACGACACAGGGGTACAACACAATGACAATTGGAAAAACTTGACTGCATAAACAGGATCGGATAGATGTCAAACTTGACTGCATAAACTAAACAGCTGATCGGACTAGATAGATGCCATCACTAACAGCATTAGCATATCTCATGCATAATGTTTCAAGGCACCATACAGATGTTACCGACTGACATTGCAACATCACACCTTGAGGAGTCCTGGTTGAGATGCTGACCTACCAAATATGAAATGTTAGCAGCAGCATGCAAAAAAGTATCAAATCAACCATGTTAATTGTTTCCAGGCATGTGCATTGAAACAAACTATTCATTGTATTTGGATACACGAATTGAAATTCATGTACAGAGATGCATAGGGTTGAGGGCTTGTGACTGATCAGACCCACAGACTGCAGCAAACACAGACATCTTTATGTGCCTAATACTTGAAGAGTTCAAAGCCTACAGAGTAGGCTAAAAATGATAAAAAGAAGCTTGTAATGTGTAGTCAAGTACTCAAGTCTATCAAACAAGGTCCCTCGTTAAGCTTGTGCTGGAGACGTTTAGAACAACTAAGTGCAGATATGTAAAATGGAGGACCACTAACGAATATATGTTCTGATTTGTTTTAGTGTCAGCAATTACTCTGTGTATATGTATGATTACACGGTAAAGTGATCAATGTACTACTCCAAAACTTTAGTTTTACAAGTGCACATCTCCAATGCCATTTTGCATTTTCCATTCAACTCCAGCTACAACTATTCACAGTGTGCTCTGTGTCAGTCGCCCCGCGGAGGCGGCGATGGCGTCAAGCCACTCCACCACCTGCTGTGCCGTGGGCCGCGACTTGGGGTTGTCGCGGACGCAGGCGCACGCCACGTCCAGCACCCTCGCTGCCTCTTCCCGGTGCCTCCCTCGCCGACGCCGACGCTGGCGTCGATCACCTCGTCGCCCCTGGCCTCGCGCCGCATCCTCACCGCCCACGACGTCATGTCCCGCCCCCGCCCACGGGTCGCGCCATGTCCACCGGTCGCCGCCCCGTGACGAGCTCCAGCAGCACCACGCCGAGGCTGTACACGTCCCCGCGGTAGGTGGCCACCGACGAGCTGCCGTACTCCGGCGGGATGTAGCCCAGCGTGCCCACCAGGTCCGTCGTCACGTGCGTGTCCGTCGGGAGCACCAGCCTGGCCAGCCCGAAGTCCGCCAGCCGGGGCTCCAGCCGCGCGTCCAGGAGGATGTTGCTCGACTTGATGTCCCGGTGCAGGACGCGCGGCTCCGACGAGGCGTGCAGGTGCGCCAGCCCGCGCGCCGCGCCGCGCGCGATGCCGAGCCTCGCCGGCCACGCCAGCGCGCCGCCGCCACCACCGCCGCGCTCGTGGAGCCAGTGGTCCAGGCTGCCGTTCTCCATGTACGGGTAGATGAGCAGCCGGTCCTTGCCGGCGCGGCAGTAGCCCTGCAGCGGCACCAGGTTCCGGTGCCTGACGCGCGACAGTGTCTCCACTTCCGCGCGGAACTCGCGCTCCATCTGCCAGAAGTCGCCGGACAGCCGCTTCACCGCCACCTCGCTCCCGTCGGCCAGCGTCGCGCGGTACACCATCCCGAAGCCGCCGCACCCGACGATGCGGGACGCGTCGAAGTTGCGCGTCGCCTTCATAACGTCCTCCAGCGTCATCGCGCGCTCGCCGCTGTCTGCACCATTGTCTTCTTCTTCACCGACGGGGAAGAGCAGCACCAGCGTGGACTTGGCCGCCGACTCGAGGCTGCTGCTGTCGTCGTCGTCCGCGGCGACCCTGGCGTTGTCCTCCTGCCGCTTCGACCACACGCGCCACGTCACGGCCGCGGCCACGTTGACGAGCAGCGCCGTGGCGACGCTGATCGCCGCCACGACGCCGGCGCTGGTGCTCCGCCCCTGCTTGCCGCCGTCCGCCGCGCGCGGCGGCTCAGGCTCTTCCTTCCGCGCGCACCGCGCCACGTGGATGCCGCACAGCAGCGGGTTCCCCTGGAAGTCCCCGCGCGAGAACGTGGAGAACTGCCCGCCCACGGGGACCTCGCCGGAGAGGTTGTTGTACGAGACGTCGAAGTTGGAGAGGAAGCTGAGCTGCGTCAGCGACGCCGGGATCGCGCCGGAGAGCGCGTTGTTGGACAGGTCCAGTGACTCGAGGCTCGTCATCCCCGACAGGTCCGGTGGGATGGGCCCCGACAGCCTGTTCCAGCTCAGGTCAACGATGTGCACCCTGGTCAACGCCCCCAGAGCGGCCGGCACGCCGCCGGTGAGGTTGTTGTGTCCCAGGATCAGCGAAGGCGGGAAGCTGTCCACCTGGTTGTACTGCCGCCCCTGCACCGACGTGTTCCGGCGCATGAAGAACGGGAAGTCATGCACCTGCGCCTCGTCGTCGTCGTCGCCGCCGCCATGAGCGCCGCCGGCGATCAGCCCCGGCATCCGCGTCAGGCTACCCGGTACCTCCCCTGAAGGGAGTTGTTCGATATGTCGAGGTAGAAGAGGCGGTCGAACTGCCCCAGCCATGGCGGGATCGGGCCGGTGAGCCGGTTCCACGACAGGTCCAGCACTCTGAGCTTCCGGAGGCCGGCGATCCACGACGGTATTGCCCCGTGCAGCTCGCAGTTAGCGATGACAAGCACCTGGATGCTTGGGAAACCCGCGATGCCGGCGTCGTCGGACGGCATCTCCTCGCCGCCGTGGAAGTTCCTGGTGAGCACCAGGCTGGTCAGGCTGGGGAGACCCTGCAGCGTCCGAAGCGCCGACGAGACGTTGGAGAAGCTGTTTCCGGTGAGCGAGAGGAAAGACAGCGAGGAGAAGTTGGCGAACGACGCCGGTATCTCGCCGGTGAGCTTGTTCCGGCCGAGGTTGAGCGCGGCCATTCCCCGCACTCCGGAAGGCTGGCCGGGATTGGTCCCGTGAAGGCGTTGGCGCCGAGGTCCAGGTACACCAGGTTCCTGAGCGCGCGGAAGTCGAGGCCGATGTCCCCGACGAACGAGTTGTTGCGGAGGTTAAGCACTCGGAGCCGACGGCACCGCGAGAGCGTGGCGGGGAGCTCGCCGGAGAGCCGGTTGCTGGGCGCCGAGAGCTCCTGGAGGCCGGCGAGCGCGTCGAACACGTCAGGAGCGGCCCGGACATGGAGTTGAAGGAGAAGTCGAGGCGGACGAGGCCGGTGAGGTTGCGCAGGCGAGGCGACAGGCCGCCGGAGATGGAGTTGGTGTGGAGGCTGAGGAACTGCAGCGACGTGACGCCGAAGAGATCGTCCGGTAGAACGCCATCGATGCCATTCCCGTCGAGTGAGAGCTCGACGAGCGACCGGCATTGCCCGAACCCAGCAGGGAACGCGCCGGAGAGCCTGTTGATGGAGAGCCGAAGGACGCGCACCCCGGAGACGCGGCGCACAGCGCGGCGGCGTCGACGGCGCCCGCGAAACCGTTGCCCGACACGTCGTACGCCGTCAGGTTGCGCGCGCCGGTGAGCACGGGGTGGGTGCCGTTGAACGCGTTGTACGAGACGTTGAACACGCGGAGCGACGGGAGGTCGATCGGACCCGCCGTCACGGCGCCGGCGAGCGCGTTGCCGCTGACGTCGAGCGCCTCGAGGGTACGGAGACGGAGCAGCCCCGCAGGCACCGCGCCGTGGAGCGCGTTGCCGGAGAGGTTGAGCACCCGGAGCGCGGTGAGGCCGGCGAGCGACGCCGACACCTGCCCTCTTAGCGTTCGGTTGGGCAGCGCCAGCCCGACGACGACGGAGAGCGCCGCGCCCCCGGTGCCGACTCGCCGCACGTGACACCAGGCCAGTCGCAGCACGCGTCGTCGGACGCGTTGGTGACGGTCGGCCAGCCGTCCACCGCGGCGTCGAGGCCCGCCGAGAACCCGCGCAGCGCGGCGAGGTCGCCCGTGGCGCACGGCTTCGTCTTCGTGGCGGCGTCGCTCAGCACGGTCGCGCACAGCGCCACGAGAAGCATCGCCACCGCTCTGCTCGCCATGTCGCCGGCCGGCTTGCTTTGCCAGTTGCCACACGACAGCGTCGATAAGGGTGGTGGTCAGCGATGATCAGCCGCCTGGGGCTGGAGCTAGTAGCTAGATAGCTAATGGTGATGATAAGCAAGCGCCATGAATTCGGTCACATCTTGGGATCATGGTTGAGATGGTCCTTGGTCAGTCAGTCTTGCTTCTTTCCAGCTCTTCTTGTTCCCTTGCAGGAAGAAGTGAGTGAGAGAGAGAGAGGAATAGGGAGGAGGCAGGGCCCAGGGGAGAAGAGAAATGGAGTGAGAAGGAAATGAGAGAGAAGGCACTCTTCTGTTCTGGGTTTGACTCTGCAGTTCAAGTTTAATACTAAGCATCCCTGACCTGATCTGTCCTAATTCTTCAGGTTAGTGATTTATAAAGTATAGGTAGTACCTGTCATGATTTGAGCCCCATCTGCTAAAGTTTCTTAGTATTTGTTGTTGAGTGCAGAGTGCTTGCTTTGGTTTGGCTCAATTTGTTGGATGCATCTGGACGCTGCAGCTAAAAAAGAATGTCACCTTCAGCTTCAGATTCATCTGATCTTTCAGTGTGCGTGTGCCATCAGCGTCATCTTCTCCGGCTGACCGTGCCATGTACTACAGTTGTGACTGTATCTCTTGGTTCTTAGCTACATTGACTACCTTAATCCTGCCAGTGATTAATGGAGAGTAGTAATGGAGGTCAATGGCTGCTGGAGCGTGACACGTGGCGGTGTGACCTTGAGCACAGCATGCGCACTCGGCCGTCGATCACGAAACGGAGGGCTTTGATCAAGGGTTTGACAAAGTCAGCGCTTAGTGAGATGAGGATGAGATGGACAGGGCTGCTGGACCAGAAAGGTTAGCAAGTCTTAAACCAGGGGCAATGCTACAGTAGTCAAGAGCTCCAGCTCACTGAGAATTATGACTGCTATAGCCTGTACTAGAAAAAATACATCTCGAGAGTTGGTATTTGGTTGGCAGCGACGCACACTTTGGCGCTTCGATGACCTTAGACATGTTTGACTAAGTTATTAGCAAGTGTTTGGGTTAGCAATTAAACATAGGCAATATTCTTTTGGTCATAGAATAAAAGTTCTACTGCAAAATTCTTAATTCATGGCAAAGTTTGGCTCCAAATTTTGTAGCCACACTTTTTTTTTTTGGCCCACCACACTTGTCTAATATTAGTTGTGGCCACGAACCAAAAATATTTCCCTCACAATAAAATTAATTAATTGGAAGAAAAAAATGGTAGAGCTGGATTGCACTCTAATTAGTTCTCTATACTAATTAGTGCTAGATTTTTGCGTGTCACAGTAGTGCGTCTAGCAATGCAAACAAGTTCACCACTGATCTAGTCTAGATGAGTACACGCCAACTGTCTCAGCAAGTCACCTGCCAGCCGAGACATCCTTTTCACAGTGGAGTTTGTTGTAGCCACGAGCCAAAGAATAATGATGGAGGACAGGAGACCATTGCAATGAAAAGTACTAACAGGAAACTGAGGGTTGTGCTAGGATAGGAATGCTGTCGGCAAATTTCATCCAATGTTTGAAAAATGAGATTTGAGAGGACTAGACCAACCAATTACATTACAGGATGCTCTGCGTTTTTGTCTTTTGCATTCTTGTCTGATTGCCAAAGTCAACTTGTATTTTTTTTCCTTCAATTTTAAGCTTCTTTTTTGTGCAGTTTTGGAGAGATTGCCGGCGCAACTGGCAAAAACCTTTTGCAGAGAGTAAGTGGCAGAGACGAGTAGACGACACAATGACATGCCACATTGTACAAGGTTAGTTAGCAGCCTTTTATCTCTGCTGCCTGCATATGATTATATATCTGCAGAGAAAAGTCAGATGCCATGATCCTGGTACAAGTTTATCTGCAATATTTTCAAAAAAAAAAAAAGCAATCTAGCGCGTTTCCATGTCGGCCAAATTGTTTGTGATTCAAGCAAAGAGTTCTGGTCTGGCGAAACCTAAGAATAGTTTAGGGTATGGTTGACCTCTGAATAAACAGGGAGAATGCAGGCGTAGTAGGTGCAATGAACTGTACGGAGTTGGTAACAATTTTTAAATTTATATATTTTTGCCTTGGGCGATTCATAAGTAATCATATGTTCCAATCTTTTTTAAGAAAAGCAGCAATGTCAATTACAACAACAACTCTTGTTTTAATTTGTTTCCAAAATTTCAAAGTTTCAGGTCCACAGATAGAGTAGAAACCTCTTTGACATGACGTGACATGACATGACATGACATTATTAACAATAATTAAGAATGGTCAATGGTCACAATTCAAAAGTCCAAACCACATGCTTTAGAAAAAAAAATAACAAGGCCAAGGTTGCTTGCAGCAAGCAAGAGGGTTTGCTTGCAGTTCAAACTTCAAACACTATCTCAATGGACTTTTGGTGCTACTAGAAGTTGCTCCAGTACGATTTAAATGATAAACAAAACTTGATTAAAACTTCAAAGCCATGAGTCTGGAGTTTTTACACGTTACCTTGCGCTGCATGATTCATGATTGACAAGCATTTGTTTACTTTTTAATCGGAGAAATAAAATGTCTCAATCAAGTAATGTGAAATCACGGTGATGCAAACTCTATCTTATCCACGAACAGTTCCCATGTTTATACAGAATGTTAAATGTAGTAGCTTGAGATGGACTGTCAATTCAAAAGCAAATAAATCTAGTAGTTTGAGACCAAATTTTATTGGTAGTCTAACAAAATCCATGAGCTGAGCAGAATTTTAACTACACTTCATTTGTTACTACTAAACCAGCAACAAAATGTTAAATGTATGAGCAACCACCTAGCTTGTTCCAGTGCTGCACACAAAGTCAGTTTCAGAACAGCTGTTTCAGTGTTCTTGGATCACAGGACCAAAAGGCATGCTTCACGGCTACTCTGAATTCCTTTTTTTCTTTTTTAAAAGGCATTGCTTTGCAGCTGACAAACTCACAGCAGCGAAGTGGCGGTAACTTAATTATCACCATTTAGCCCCAAGATTAATGGCTGCACTTATTGTTAACCACAAGGTTACATCTGCGCCTTTATTTTCCACTGGACAAATGATTTCCAGACACCTTTCTAATAATTTAATGAATGACCATCCATGAATCTTCAAAGTTGTCATCACCATACCAAGCGTTAGTGCAAGGCACCAAAAAGATGTTTTTTTGCTAGGATATGGTTAAGAAACAGCATGATTTTCAGGGTCAGCCACATCACTGTTGCCATGTAGGGATGAGGTACATATGGAGTTCTTTTTGTGTGGGTGTGTTTAAAATATCTTCTGTGGACTGTGGTGGTGTTTTATTTTTGGGCTCATTAGGAGGTGACATTGGTGTGGTGTCTTTGCTTTGCACCCAGGGATTAGCTTTCTTTAATCTCATGATGAGCACTGGATCAGAAGCAACGGCTCACAGCATGTCAACCATTTTGTGCAGGTATAAAATATGTTGGCAGTGGAGGTGGTGGAAGCCACTTGTTGCTAGGGCTTGAGAAGCAGGAGATATCAGAGGATGTTGCAGATCTTCTTGGTCACTTCACAATCTCTTGTTCATGCCTAGTTTTTTTTTTTTTTATATAACCTTATTTGCCGAAAGGTAAAATACCTGGATTTTTGTTCAATTTTTCTCAGTTGTTTCTCTGAAATATATGCATCTAACATCTAAGCTAGAATTCTTCTCTTGTGTGTTCTTTTTAAAAAGATAAAAAAAAACTGCTGTCTATCTTTTTTGGTACCCATTTATTTATTATTTCCCTACGGCAGACTTCTACTGTCCAGAAGCTTAGTACAGTCAAGGAAAAATGTGTGAGGAAGAAACGCAAAACACTTTTTTTCTTCCTGTGTTTTATTTTTAATTAACTCAGTCTAGAAGATTAGACAATTATCTATTCATTAGTCCTGAATTGGGGCCTTTTTTAATTAACTCAGATTTAAAAGTGTAATTTTTTGTTGAGTTGATGAGACGCAATTAGGTGGCGGTAGTGGATCATGCATCTGCTTAGTGATGAGTAATAATACCCAGCAATTGGCAGATTGGCCGGCACATTTCCAGGTGTTTGCAATCCCTTCTTGTAGTTGGGTGATAAAAAGGAGGGGGGAATCCATCCATCGATTCCATTCCATCCATCCATGGAACAATTGCTTTGTGTGTATAAAGCAGAGGCATGCAGAAGAAGAGAATCTGCAGGGAGCACTTGGACGACCGACCGATTGCAATTTTCTTGAGGGTGAGTGGAGCTGGAGCAGCATCCTGCATCCATCTGTCTGTATCTCTGTGTGTGTTGACAGGCATCAGGATCAAGTGGAGGTGCAAAAACATGTATGGAATTTTGGACCGAAAGTCCAAAAGCCAGGAACGAAGTTGCCCTCCTTTTTTACAGCCGAATAATCATAGCTCTACGCAGACTTGGCCCCACTGCTGCTCAACTGAAGATGGCATAGGATAGGTAAGCTGAAGCTTTTTCTCGAACACGTGGGAGAGCTGTGTATCTTGTAAGCTGAAGGTTGAAGAAGCACTTGTAGTGCAAACTAAAACCATATATCACTCAAATTTGTCGAACTTTTTTATAAGGAAATTTGATTAATGTTCACCAATGTTTTTGTGCTTGTGCTCTGTGTGGGACCATAAAAGTAATGGAATCTACTCTCTCCGTCCCCTAATTGATCGTCGCCTCCGTCCCCTAATTGATCGTCGCCGTCGGTTTTTGTGCTACAAGTTTGACTCAGATTTTGTACAAAATACATGCAACATTTATATCTCCAAATAAATTTAATAAAAAACTAGACGAAAAAGATATTTCCGATGATACAAATTACTTAGCATAAATAATTGTCGGCAAAGTAGTTTCTCGGAAGCGAGAACGACAAACATTTAGGGACGAAGTGTAGGAAAATTCAATGGAAATGTTTGATCAGCGTGAGAAATGTCAGCTACTGCTTTCTCCCTGGTCTCAGTCTCATCAGCTAGACTAGATGAGGCATTTGTTCTCTCTTGTCAAGAAAAAAAAAAGAGAGAGAATAAAGGCATCAGGTGGTTTGCATGTCACGGTCACACTTGATTTTTGGCCCACTGCGATAAGTGACAGCCCAAAATAACTGAAGTTATTGGGCTCTAGAAAACAGCCCAACGAAGTTGGAGAAGGGAATCAGATCCGTCATCAGGTCAGGAGTAAGCCCATCATCCACTACGGCCCGTCACTGTCAAGTCCAGTGTTGACTCCACGCGCTCGCCACACTGGGGGTGCCATCCTCTGCGCCTCTCATATCTGTGGTCCACCCTGTATTCACTCAAAATCCATGTTTCTCCTACAACGAAGAGCATGGAAGTCTTGCTTATGATACAATTTTCCAATTCTCATTATTGGCGTTGTCTCATATTGTGTATTTATATAGTTTATTTATCGGTCTTAAAAAGGTGGAAAACTTTTTAACATTTTTAAATACAACTGCTTTTACCATTTATACATTATGTGTATCTAAATTCAATATCAAAAGTTACATTATAAAAAAACCAAAACGTTTTATAATTTATAACGAAGGGCATACAACACATAAGACATAAAAGTGGTACATTTGCTAGTACCCCATTAAGTCTTTTTTCCATTGTGTCACATAATTTTTAACATGGCTAACAACAAGTTATAAGCTTGGCTAAAAAAGATAATTCATCTATTACCCCTTCTATTTGTACAGCTAATTTGTAGCTACGTCCGAACAGACAGTGATGCGCCGGTGACAGCATGATAATACTACGCGAAGCACACAATTACTCCACAAAACGACGAGCGTGGCAGGACCACATGGCGCCCAAACACAGACCATCCATCACGTGCCCATATCTCATCACCTCCTTCTTTCCAACCTCTTGCCAAGCCACCACCAACCACCAGCTTCACCGCATCAAGGCCCCTCACTTCTCCCGAAATTCCAAACAGGTCCCTCTCCCCGTCTCCCGTGCGTCGTCCAGGACCTCGTTAACAACCAGGGGGCATTCTGCAAAAGCGCTCCCCGGTCCCCGGCTCGCTCGTTCTCGACCTCTCGTCTCGCTCTCGCCCGCCCCGCCTGCCCGACCCCCGCGGAACCCTAGCCTCGCCTCGCCTCGCCTTGACCCGACCGCGGAATCCCCCGGCCGCCGCGACGATGGACTGCGCCGTGGGAGGAGACCCCGTGGAGGACTTCCTCCTCGGCGGCGCCGGCGACGACGGGGATCTCGCCATCTTCTGCGACGGAGGGTACGGCGATGCCCACCCCGAACAGCCCTTTCTCGTCCTAGTATATATGTTGTAGACAGATTGCGTTTCGGTTTACGGGCGCGGTGCAATCGATTTTATACTCCCGAGGTCGTTGTCGCTGCAGATTGCTATTCTTGTTTTTTGGTTAAAAAATTGTGGGCGGTGGTAGACTAATTACTTGATT
Organism: Hyparrhenia diplandra; assembly: GCA_015847255.1. Lineage (NCBI taxonomy): Eukaryota > Viridiplantae > Streptophyta > Magnoliopsida > Poales > Poaceae > Hyparrhenia > Hyparrhenia diplandra. The sequence goes on from JADLZK010008733.1 coordinate 423,206, forward strand.
TGGCTCATGTATAGCTTCTAAAAACTATGTGCTATTTGAAACAGCATCCGCATATTATCTTTTTTTTTTTGGTCCAAAGGAAAGGAGGAAGGATGATGTATCTGGCAGTTTTAGTCTGTAATCTTATCTATGGTCTCGGTTGGTTTATGCGAGTTGGAGAAATTTCACTTTTCCTTGTCCCCGAGTTGATTGGATTTCATATGTGCATCTGAAGTTCACAGTTTTGCAGTACTAGTTGGTTCGTAGGTGTCTGTCTCCAAGGAACTAATACCTGTGAATGCTGATCTGCAACATTACCGGTTAACAAACACTTGCTACATTTGACTACTGCTGCTGTCATCATGTACAAGTTGTATATCCAAGCAATTGAAGTTTGTGTGCTAGTTGGAATAGTTTTTTTTTTTTTTTTTTTTTTGCTGTTCATCACGCATTAATATATTGAGTGTTTTTCATTATCATGATTCTAGACGTTTGCTTCTTTTGTTTTGACTGAAATTCAAGCATTACAATGGTTTATTGGATACTTGAGCAGCTACTCTGCACTTTCATTTCCTCTGTATGTATATTTCCTGTTGATGTATTTGGTACTTACTTTGCAATTGTATAGCAGACTTGGGATTGAGGGTGTCAATGGAGATGCTTGTGGATTTGACCAATCTAATTTGGGGAAAAGGTATTATGTCCTGTCTTTACTCTTCATTTTCATTGTGAAGTACTTGTATGGAGCTGAACTCTGTCAAATTTCAATCCATTGTGTGTGTGTGTGTGTCTATTTGGGCATCTTGTCCTTCCTCGTCATGGGTTTCAAGCCCCAAACAGGAAACCTTAGGCTTTAAAGTTCTAAGATGCCAACAAGATATAAAACATCAAGTGTGCAAATGCAGTCAGATAATAGTAATGGTATAGCATATTGCTGTGAATTGTCTTCCATCAAATTTCAATTCCCATGTGATCTGTATGCTTGCCAATGGAGTCACTAACACTATGAACATTGCATTTGACTTGTACATGGTATTTCTTCGTGTTTTGCTCTCTAATAATATAAATATACTTTGTTCTGTGCAGGGGTAGAGATGAACCATCTTCATCTGGTCCAAAATCAAAAGCTTGTCGTGAAAAAAATGAGGAGGGACAAGCTGAATGACAGGTACTGCAAATATATACTATACCTCTCAAGCCATTGCTCAAAGAAGGAATGGTCAATCCACTTACTTGCACATATCTTCTCATCTGTTATTTTGAATTGCAGGTTCCTGGAATTAAGTTCAGTCATGAATCCTGGTAAACAAGCAAAGTTGGATAAAGCGAGCATCTTGAGTGATGCAGCCCGTATGGTAGCACAACTTAGAGGTGAGGCAGAAAAGCTTAAAAGAATCAAATGAGAAGTTGCGGGGAGAATATCAAGGACCTGAAGGTATCTTCCTCATACAGCCTATCCTTATAAATCTTTCTACTGGATTTCAGAATCTTTGATGCCTCCACATGCTTCTCTGTCTTCTAAGGTTTTGTTGTTTCTTGAAAATGCATGGTATTTTTTTGGTCATCTCATTCTGCACCAGGGTCCAAATCTATTGAATTCACAATCATGCCCAATGTGTAACCTCCCATGCATTTTTAGACTAGGTTTGCCATTTTTTAATGCAAGTTTAGAGATGGTAGTGTAACCTCCCACGCATTTATAAGAAGCCTACTGTCTGACCATGCTTTAATTAAGGAAATGTTCTGTTATTGTTTCAGGAGGAGAAGAATGAGCTCCGTGAAGAGAAAGTGAGACTGAAGGTAGAAAAGGATAGGCTGGAACAGCAAGTCAAAGCTATGAGTGTAGCTCCTACAGGATATGTTCCCCATATCCCTCATCCAGCTTCATACCATCCTGCTGCTTTTACTCCATTTGTGCCTCCACAGCAAGCTCCAGCCAACAAAAGTGCTCCAATCCCTGCACCGTTCCCTGGGATGGCAATGTGGCAGTGGTTGCCACCAACCATCGTGGACACAACTCAAGATCCAAAGCTCTGGCCGCCAAATGCTTAGGGGCAGCTACCTTGGAAGTTGGAATGCTGACTCATCGTGCCGTTTCATACATTGTTTGGCAAATCAGAGTGTCAGTTAGGTCCCTGGAGAGGAATCAAGTTCGCAACTCGTGTCATGTTTATGCTGTAACAGTTGTTTCCAGCAGTCGTTATCAACCTACTTTGTTCTATTGAAGGGTGGTGCCTGTAATTAATATATGGATCTTAACCCTCTAGTTGGCAAATATTTCCTTTGCTGTCTTGTGCCCTTGTCCCGTTTGTGAGCATGACGACCTGTGAGACAGTTCCTGTTCTTGGTGTCCAATATTTCGCATTAGCTTGTGAGCACATGCATAGCAGGAAAATAATTTGATGGAACTAAATCTTTAAATCATCTCTGTATCGCCAGCTTATGCGCTTGTGATGTTACATGAATTTTGTCAGCAATATTAGAAATCAAGTCTGTCAACCAATGAAAATATGTTACACTTAGAGTGAGCACACCAGAAAAACGCTTGACAGAAAGGAAAAAGGAACCATTATAGGTATCTCGTAATTTCTGTCTCAAGTATATCATTGATTTCTTATAAAACAAAAAGCCTATCATTGATTAGGGATAGTAGTCACATAATGGGGAGATGCGTTTCTATGACTCTTTTACAACATCATTTTGCACGCAAGACGCATCTTGCACAACAAACAAAAAAAAAAAAAGGTAGCTGTTTACCAATTCTTTTTCTTCTTTCCCCTGTGTTTCCCTCCCTGCAAATTTAGGATCAAAATGATATAACAGGTGCTCTAATCAAAGGCTGGAACAAACCACCTCTAAACTGTCAACTAAAAAGTGGTATGGTAAGAATCTGTGTGATATCCTATTCTGCCTCAGGTTGTCCATAACGGCACTGAACTGTTTCTCCAGCGATGAGCTTCTCCAGGGCATCTGGCGGAAGGCCAATCATCTCGAGTGTCTTCTCCCAGATCAACTGTGAGGTCTCAAGATTGTGCGCTTCTTCAGATGCATTCATTGGATTACAGTCATAGTTAATGCAAGCACAAACTGGCCAGTCTTCCGACTTCAGCATCTCACAGTATTCTGGAACTTGGGGATCAGATGCTGCAAACAATGCACTCCTACAACCTGAATGGGATTCAAAACAAAATATGTATATCAGAAGATGCGCAAGCTGTTGGTTGACAGAAGGCGACAACACAAGTTCAGTAACTTCACCTTCTTGAGCATCAAATATGAAGTAGGGAATCAAATGATATGCAGCTACAATGATCTTAGGAAGGTCTCTTGCCTGCGTCATGTAACAAGTGTTGAGCTAACATTAACATTTATATATAGTGTGAATAAAGACAGAAAGAAGAATAGGTTGCTAAGTTGTGGCCATCAGGATGAGTGATAAATATACTTTGTTCTGGAGTGGTATAACTTATGTTACATCAATCATCCAACAATATATGCACCTTTTTAATTTGAGTTTTCTTTTTCTATCATTGCGTGATTATCCAAACCTCTATGTTTCCCAAAATGTGAATGTTATATATATAATGATCCACCTCCTGAAACAGCACAAACGATCGAGCTACAAATGAAATGGGAATGGAACTCACAACATTAGGCGGTCGACAATTCCAGGAGAAGCGCAAGCGACACTGATCCCAGCTTCTGCAGGAATTTTCTTATGAAGCATGCTACTGAATTTTACCTGAGAGTGCAACAAGAATTCAGAACTACTAAATTAAAGGCACACACTTTTATTCTGATAGGACAGAAAAATAATAAACAGTTCAAAGGTACAAAAAAGGGAACTAGCATTTCAAAGGGAGCAATTTTTTGTCAGCAATCTTTAACAAAAGTTACCTGTGCCAACTTGCTATTTGAATATCCCAACCAACTTCTATATTTATGTTTTCTCAAGTTCATATCTTCAGCATCAACAAAACCAATAGCGTGCATCTGCAATTGGAAACACACACAAGTCAGATAATGGTAAATGTAGCCACAAAAAGAATTGTAGTGTTGCAACTTTATTGATTCTAAATGAACATTAGAATTCAAAATATTTGCATTCATGGTAGAAAACTGTGCCTGCAATACCCCTAATGGTGAGACAAGAAAACTCACAATTGAATTAACATTAACAATTCTGCTGGGAGAACCTCTGAGAAGGGAAGGTATAAGCAGCATCGCCAGTAATGCAGGTGCAAGATGGTTCACTTGCATGTGTTCCTCATGCCCATCCTTTGAAAAACGCTGGGGTTCTACATGGAAGGGAAAAGGTTGATATCTCTTATACAATTCACATGATTAACTGAAACCTTGATTTAGTACGTCAAAATTCAGAAGATGGTGTTAATAAATAATCTCGCAGACCTCCTATAGCGAAGATGCCAGCATTGTTGATCAACACGTGTAGAGATGCCATACGAGCATTCCAAGCATCAGCAAATTTTTACCGACGAAGTCGAGGGGAGAGCAGGTCAAGTTCCATCACCTTAAAGAGTAAGGTGTAAATAATGTAAAATAGCAGACAACTAAACCAAATGTATGATTCTGAATAAGTGTGCCTTTCATCTTTACCAATCATGACATGCGTCTCGGGTGACTGATTATAGGTGGCAACTGTGGTGAACATACACATAGGTGATATATGTAGTAAGTTAAGTACATACATATTGCTTACTATTAATATGGAAGTCATTTTTAAACAAATAGCGGAAGCTCAGATTTATGTTTAAATGCATCAGATTGGAAAATAACAGTAATATCTCTGCAGGCACAATCAGGTGAAGCCATACAAAAATTGAATCAGGCTCATTCATCATCCAGGGCCGCAAAGCAAGTATTTTCAAAATTACCTCAGCATTGAGTGGCCTTGCTGTTTCTGAATTTTCATTCTGCCACTTCTGAATCAATTCTTGTGCCACCTTGGGTCTCCTGACAGCCATCACAACATGTGCCCCAGCAAAAAGCAAGTTGCCTGTTTTGTACATTATTAAGGTAAAAGGATCCAGTTAGTACCATCAGTTCTAGTTTGAGAACAAAATGCAAGCTAGTTATTTGGAGCCTTCTTGCTGATTTATAATTTTTGTACCATGTTTCATGCAACACGTGAATGAATTCCAGTAAAAATAAAAATATCCCAAGAGGTTGAAGTAAAATGGAGGACAAGAAGAAGGGCTTTTTACTTTTATTTTACATACACTGATGATGACATGAAGACTTAGGTGCTCCTATATAGAATGGAGTAAATAGATAGGCTTTGTGGAGCAGTTTGAAATGTTTCGTTTTTATAATGACGTGATACACAAAACTAAGCTTTCAGATCAGCAGCACAGGGCATGTTAAGGTACTACAGTACACTTGGGATGAAGATTTGAACTCTGGTTAAGCAAACGCCACACAAGAAGGTTTAGCAACAGTAATCACAGTAACCAGGTACTAAACCGATGTGCTCTCATCAGTCGTTGGAATCCAATTCCCCCTGTGATGTGGAGCAGGCGAATCATATCGCAACGGCCGGCTAAAAGATCCATCCATCACATCCATGTAGTGTGGGCAGATGAATCTCAACAAGATGAGAGGGAGGGGGGGGAAAAGGAAAAGCAGGCAGGCACCTTGCGATCTCGAGCCCGATGCCACTGGTGGCGCCGGTGACGACGATGGAGACGCCGTCAAGCGGTGGCAGCTCGAGCGGGTTGGCGAGGTGGCTGGCGGCGATGCGCTGGAAGAGGAACTCGCCCACCACGGCCATCCAACCTCGGCCCCACTCCAGCCACCCCAACGCGTCCCGTTTCTCCCTCACCCGCGGCTCCGCGGCTCGCCCCCGCCCCCGCCGCCGGACCAAGAAGTGCCGGCCTTGCCGCTGCCATCGGATCTTTGAGAGGAGGCGACGACGGCGGCCTCGTCCTCGTCCCCGTCCTCTGACGGCACGCGGCGGTGGCGCAGGTCGCCGGCCATGTGGGAGGGAGGAGAGGAGGGAATGGAATCTTTGAGAGGCGAGGTGCTCGGCGTGGCGTCTGGACTGGACGGCAGGACTGTTCAGTGCAGCGGCCAGAGATGAGATGGCGATCTGCGCTGCGTCTGTGTGCGAGAGGATGCGACAGGGCTCTCCAGCTGTGCCTTTGTTTGTCGTGTCATCCATGGAGATGGAGGAGGATTCATAAATAATAACTAAATTCTTTTATAATCTCACTGACACTGTTTCTCCCCTCCGTGATGAATCTACTCCTACCTACCGTAAAAATGCCATGGCTTTCAGTTGAACAGTTGGCCGTAACGGAGTATCAGTGCTGCTGCTGCCATGCTGATAGTGATGTGATCTGTTCCAAGATTCCAATTATGTCAAGATCTGTTCCAAGTAATAACAATAAGAATGTAAAGCATGCGTGTCATGTCTATTAAATAAATTAAAGATGTCGATGGGTGGTTGCCGTCCTCGCGAATCAACTTGTCGATCAAATGTCTAGACAAGAAATGCATGGAGACAAGACAGAGGATAGTTACCAACTAGAGGAAAAACCCAACGAAAATTATCTTCTTCCCATTTCAATCTGCGTCGAGACAACAGGCTGTGTACTTGCAGGAGTGAAATCCATGGACGAGGAGGTGGGAGACGCCGTCATTCGTTTCGTGAGCTACCCATACGACACGGAAAGAACTGACGTTTCGTCTGATACTGAAATCGCAGGGAAACAAAACGCTAAAAGAAAAAAAAAAAAAAGAAATCGTGGCTTCGCCCGGGTTCGAACCGGAGACCTTCAGTGTGTTAGACTGACGTGATAACCAACTACACCACGAAACCGTCGTGTTAATCTCTAACCTGCACTATGCTTTGTTCATTAGAGAGGACCCAGTCCCAATCGGAATCTGCCTGTGAAACTGACCCGGCCTCATGCATCTTCCACCGTTCCTTGTTCCAACCTGAAGCGGTATCCGACCTGCACCTGGGCCGTGTGCTCCTTCAATTCCATGCACACAACGACCGTGTTCCTTCCATGAACAACGCAGATTACAATCATCCAGCGGCATGGTACGTACATAACGGAATGTTTTGTCTAGTCTCCCAATCCGTCGCCAACAAGTACACTACAACAAGATCTGTCCGTCTATTCCATGCATGTTGTTGCTGACTGATCAATCAATCAATTATATACTATAAGTTAGTGTACGTGATTAGTTAGGGAGAAGAATTAAACAGAGACAGAGCCACAGTGATGACTAGGAAATAACGAGCTAGTGACCAAAGTTGAGACTTGAGGAAAGGGACCAGTCATCGTTGGGACTTGAGAGAGCAGGACTGCAGGAGGTCCTTGTCGACTCGTCATCGTGTTCACACAATCCATACGACGACCAGATTATTATTATATTACGTAGACTTCTCAAACAATAATTTGAAGCATGTAAAAAAGCCTTGCATCATCGCACACGCCGAGATTATTATTAGAGTTGTCACACAAGAAAGCAGTAAGATTGAAGAACCGAAACGGCGACCAGAGGGGGGGTGAATGGGAGCCTCGATTTTTCTTCTCAATTTTTGGGTCATCGGCTCACCCCAACCTCAAAAGCAAACTCATGGCTGGCTAGAAAGAAATCCGAAGCGATGGGCCGAAAAGAGTTACCCAACTCCTATTGAGAAGAAGTGGGTTCTCGAATCCAAAATACCCAAGTCAGCTCGTGACGAGAGTACTTAGAAAAATCCTCGGATCGATACAAGGTCGGCGCAAAAATCCGGATTGTAAATCGGATCACAAAAAGGCGTGAAACAAATTTTGCTAGGAATTAATTAGAGAAACCAAGAGCAAGAACCAACTAGAACACTAGGCTACACGGCAAGCAATACAGTTGCTGCAATCTTGTACACAGGGGCAGCTGAGCCTTCACCAATTATCATTGGAGCTTGTCCTGTTCAAACGAAAAAGAACAGCAAGCTGAAAACTTACGTACCGTGAGAACCAAGGATGAAAAGCAAGCAAATAAACTATTTCAATTAATTAATGCTTGAGACAAATCATGGAAAGAAATCAGGTGCATTTAATCAATCAAAATCAAGCACAAGATGCCCACGTGCTGTCCAACCTGCACACGAAACAACGAACAGAAATCAAGAGGTCAAATCGAGACAAGCAAGCCTAAAGCGGATGCACTCGGTGCTGGATCCCAACCTGATGAACAGCCCACCAAGGGCGAGCACGTTGCAGTGCTTGTTAGGCTGTCTCCAACAGCTACCCGATAAACAGAGGAGGCATTAGCTGGTTTGCGTTGTGAACAGGACACAGGTGCGTGAGCCAAAATTTTTGATTTCCAACAGCGGATGCAAATCCTCCGTGGAGCTTGGCAGCTCGCCGCGCATCCCTGCCTTCGCAACCGCCTCCTCACGCTCGCCGCCGAGCGCGCCTAGGCCAGCAGCGACGGGGCTGTAGGAGCAGCGGCTACGGCCACCATCAAAGCACTTCGCCGGAGGCCACCTTCAAAGCACTTCGCCGGACTGCCCGAGCGCCGTGCCGAGCTGAGAGCTACCGCGCCGTCGTCGCGAGATGGATGTAGCAGTAGCAGCAGGTCGACGGAAGCGCCCGCGCGGCGCGCTCGACGGCGGCGGGTTGGGGTCAACGCCCGCGTGGCGGGTGTGCCGGGTGGCGCGCGCCGACACCGGGCGAGGTGGGCGGCGCTCCGGCGGGTGGAAGACGCGGGTGAGCGGCGCTCCGAGCTCGCTGGCCAGGCAGCGGGCCGCAGTCGGGGGCCGCCGAGCGCGTTGCAGGGAATGGGCCCCGCCATTGGGCCCACCACTCCGGTAGCAAGAGCTTTGCATCGGCTCGCGTTCGCGACGCTTATGTGCGTCTTATTTCACCGGCCACGCAAAATAGATACCCTGTCTAGGTTATCTGTTGGAGGATGTTTGTGATACTCATACGCACTGTGCAGCACCGGTTTTTAGGTATAGGGCTCTTGTTGGAGATAGCCTTATACAGGCAAGGAAGAACACGAGAGCAGAGAAGGGAACTGAAGCGCCTGACGCGACCTTGGAAATCGAAGAGCAGACCGGAGCTACGGCAAGCGGCTGGACACCAGAGGCAAATAGCTAGCGCTGCTCTACAGAGCACGCACGGCACCTGCGCGCCGGCGCTGGTAGCGCTGCCGCATCATCTCGCACCAGCAAACACCCATCGAGACCTCAAAGCTTTCAACAGAGAACTGACAAAACCACGAACAGAAAGGAGGCGGCCATAAAACGACGAGATCTGAACGAGGACTAGACGAAACCAACTCAAATTTGGCACAGATAAAATCAAACTAGCTATGAACCAGATCCCTATAAATCATTGCCTAGAGTTGAGCCGAACTCCGCGAAAATCAGATCACAGTCATGAACACAAAAACGCCCCAACCTGACGAACACAGGCAAAAACGAAATCTCAGCACAGAGAATAAAAGCCGAGAGGGCGCGAGCGGCGGCCGCCCTTCCCCCACTCAAAAACACGAGGTTCATAAACACGAATTTTTCAATTCAGGACTCTCTTTCTCACAGCTAACAAGGTGAAAAAACTAGCTCGAAATGAAAAACGGGAATAAGAGAGACAAAGAGCGGAGGAGGTGTCATCCTCCATGCACGTATAGTCTAAAATACTCTTTCCCAAACTACCCCTAATACATATGAGCCGACCGCTAACCCTAAGGATAATTTAGTCGACTCGAATAATTTGATCCGACGACCGCCCCGCCTCCTCATCTGCGGCCTTGCTCGCGCAATCTTCCGGATGTCGCCACGCCGCCCTTCCGGCCCGGCCGAGCGCCCGGTTTTGAGGCCCAAACCCGTAAAACCCGCCGATGGTTTTGAGGCCCAAACCACCAAACCCGCACCCGTAGTTTTGAGGCCCAAACCAATTAAAACCCGCTTGACCGATGGTTTTGAGGACAAACCACCAAACCTTTCGACACGTGTCATCGCCATCTTGACCACCCGAGTCGCCAAGTCATCCGAAGCTCCCCCGCTCCGCCGCTTTCGCCGTCTTGACCCGATCGACACGGTCCCGCCCGCGTCCTCTTGCATTCGTCGATGTCCCGGATGTCAACCACCATGGCTAGCCACCCGGCGATCCGGTCCCTCGGTCAAGCCTCACGTCCGTCCCTTCACCTCCGCGGTCCGTCGGCCCCAAGACGTCCTCCTTGGCCTCTTTACCTGCGCCGTCGGCCTACCATCTCCGAGCTCCATAATTGCGCATAACACGAACCAAGAGATACGTCTTCGACACACTCCACGTGTGCCGGTGAACATAGCCGAAGCATAAAGAATAAAAAAGAAAATAGAATTAAAAATGTTGATCGTTGACAATCACTCAATCACAAAACTAAACACATGTGACCTAAATCAACCATGTGTTCAGTAAAGATAATCGAATAAAAAATCAATATAATTTTCTTTCTTTTTTGCGTGTGAATTACATTACTAGCTTGGGTCGGAGAGCTCGTGAGAGCACGCCACGTAGGCCAGCCCCTTATCGATCGTGGCCTAGCATATGCAAAAACACTTGATGTTGGTGCAGCAGTGGCCGTTGAAGCACTCAAGTCTTGGCTTCAACACCTTGTACACGACCAAGGTACTAAGCAGACCTCCAAGGACGGGTACGATAGTCATGAGGAGCAACTTGGGTGTCGTCGTCGAAGAAAGAAGCTTTCTTGTCGTCGCCAGCAAGCAGCCAGTCCGGTTCCGGTGTTGGGGGGGTCGTGGATGGTGGAGACTAGAGACGGCGGAGCAAGTGACGAGTCCTTCTTGTTTGTGCTCGCGGCGCTTGAGTTGCTGAATGGCTCAGCAGCCACCGGCTCCGCCGCCGGAGCTGAAGGGGAAGACGAAGGCAGGCAAACCTGCATAGAACGACCAAAGGCAGTTAGTGTGACTTTTCTATAAGAATTATTGAACGTAGCTTACCCAGAAAAATCTGACGCAAGCAAAAGAAATAAGGCAACGTAACGGAAAGCGCGTCTACATCCTGATATATGCATGCGGAACAAGGAACACCATATATGCATGCGGAAATCGCAGTCGGACGGAAGCGGCGACCGGGGGTGCCACGGTTGTCGCCCTCACGAGAAACGCTAATATGCACTTGCTGTCAGCCGTTTGATTTTCTCCATCGGCCACGTGTCAAGCATCTAACGTGGGGGCGCACGGAAGTTGGGTGCACCACCCAATCTTTTTCCAGCGACCCATCAAACAGTCGCTCGCTCTCTCCCGGCCGGACGGAAGCGGGAATTCAACTGTGCCGAGCGGAGATCGATCCGCGCCTGGCCCACCAACAAAGGAATGATGATGTGACTAGCTCTCCTGGCCACGTTTGTGTTTGGTGACTATATATGAGCAACGGGCCGGCGCGGGCCGCCCGGCCGGGCCCGTGCCAAGCCGCGACCCGTTAGGGCACGTCCTACGATTGGCCCATGGGCCACCGCCGCCGCCCCGCTCGAATCGGGCCGCAGCGGGGGTGCCGCGCCGCCGCTCGACCCGGCAGCGAGGAGCCGCCGCCATTGCTCCACGCCGGGCGTGGGGCCGCCGCCGCCCGCTCACACCGCTGCGGCCTGCCGCTAGACGCCAACCGCTCGGGGGCGGTGGAATGGAATTTTTCGAGATAGGATAGGGTTGAGAAGGTGGACCGGTGGCATGTTGGTGTTGGTATATGGGTTGAGGTTGGAGGGGATTATTAGCGAGGCCTTTCCGGCTCACGGGGCCTCATCGTGCTTTGTCCGAAAATTGTGTCGGGCCGTGCCGCCCGCGTGCCTTGGGGTCGGTCCAGGCCCGGCCTGCAGCGGGCTTCCTGCCGCCCGGGCCCGATCCAACCGTGTCGTGCCGTGCTCGTGTCGGTCCAAAATTCCGTGCTTCGTGCCGTGCCACCGTGCCTCGTGCTTTCTGCTCATATATATTGGTGACACACACGCACGCGTCTTGTGTGCCTGTAGGCACACACGCACGCGTCACCAATTTTATTGGTACAGTAGTGTATACTAGAAAAAGCCAGCGTTTCTCGTGAGGGCGACCAGCAGCTGTATAGCCCTGCTTAGCCCTGCTTCTTCGAGGTTTGGTCTGGTGTGGTGGTCGTGACTGGTCTGACTCGTCGAGGCCTATGTTGGGTCACGATGCTATGTTGGGTCACGCCTTCTCCTCGCACGGTTGGTGTAGCGTGTTTTCTTTCCTTGTGCAATTCCCATTCCCAACGGAGAGAAGGATGCTTGACCCAACACGATCGGATTGAGCCATGCAACGTTTCCTCATCACATACTTTATTGACTGAAAAGGAGCGAATTCAAACAGTAACATGTAAGAGCAAGTATAGTGATGGGCGACTCGCGAGCGAAATCCGGGCGTGGAAGAGGAGCTGGCGGAGAGAGAGAAATCAATGGGCGGCTCGAGAGACGCCTTAAGGCGGTGGCGGAGAGGAGCTCTTGCTGCTTTGCTATTGGTTGAATTCACATGGTGTGCATTAAATGCTTGCAGGTTTCACGCCACCGCACGCCATGTCACGGCCCTTGCGGCCGGCAGCCATGTCCGCGACCCTTGCGGCGGGGCGTGGGCATAACCATTACCCATGCTCTAAAAGACATGCACCCGAATTGGATCTTGCAACTCTCCCCCGCCCTACCTCCCAAGTCCCGAGGCAAGGGGCATCTATCTCTTCGATAGTTCGATCGATGCAAGTTTGTTCAAATACATAAACAATCATTGGTAATACATGCATATACATCAACAATAACATTTTCTATACCCATGTTTGGATCTTTGGAGTTCAATTCATTATAGTTTAGGAACATATTTGAGCTAGCTATGTACTTAGAATGGAATGAAATGGAGTTGGAGGGTGCAAACATAGCATCGTGATCTATTCCATTCAATTCTCATCTCCCACCCCATGAATTTGAGATAGACTTCAAAGTGAACTTTGGAGAAAGTAGGGAAAGCCAAATACCCTAGTCTATTATAGAGATTTCAATTCCTCTACAATGAAAGGATCTAAACAGACCCTTTTTCTTTTTTTTTGAAAAATCTGGAGGGGCCGTGGCCCCTACAGCTCTTTATTAAAAACCCCGAACAAAAAAGTTACAAAGGTTGCAAAGCAAGGAACGAGAAAAGCAGAAAATGTAAAACAGAAAAGAACTCAAGAAACAAAGAAAGAGACAAAGAAAATGAAGAACAAGCATCTAGCTAAGTAAAAGTTTGGCTCCATTGAAGAAACTGGGGTAGGATCGCAGGCTTCACTCAGTGCTTCAAAAGCTTCATCTCTTTAAAGAAAAAAGCCTGACAGACTTCCAAACATGGCTGAATTCCATTGAATATGAGACTATTTCTAGTCATCCAAATTGACCAGCACATAATGATGATTGCCTCCATAAAAAACCTCGATCCAAGCTGAGTTTTTTGAGCTGAGTATTCTTTCGGGGAAAGAGACACCATCCGAAAAGCTGAACTCCAATCCAATTCCAACACATTGCGAGAGAATGGGCAAGAGATGAAGAGGTGATCCACTTGTCTCTTCTACCGGACTATTGCGAAAAAAACACAACAAAGTAATTATCCAAAACCATGTTTCTTCTTCTTAGGATATTCACGGTGCTAAGTCTGTCTTTCATCAAAAGCCAGAAGAAGACTTTATGCTTGGGTTGGCAAATTTGGACTTCGAGCCATCCCGAAGGAGGGATGTGCATGATGATTGCCAATTAATCTCCTGTAAACTTTGGAGGAGGAGAAGCGCCTTGATCCCCAACAATATGTCCAAATGTCTCTATCCTCATTATCGGGGTAAGAGTCCATTATTTGTTCCAAATTTTGAAACCGAGCAAAGGCATTTTCTCGATAGAGGTAGCCTGGAAGCTATCTTGAAGATTTTCTTGAGCCAAAATTTTCTCGTAAGGTGGCTAGCTTATTACAAGCAAAAGAATGCAACTCTGGCATTAGGTCAACCAGTGAATCATTATTCCATCTATCATGCCAGAAAAGGATGGTATCACCATTGTTACCCAGAGGCTTGGCCAATTCCTTGAACTCGTAGCAGCTTGCACGTCCCTCCACCAAAAGGAACCCTTTTTTTATATGACTTGGGAGTTTGCCATTTCTGTAATGCTTCTTCCATACTAAATGGACCTGTGGGATGTCCTCTTTGTTGAAGAATTTGTGCAGATTTTTCATGAGCAAAGTGCTTTTGTTTTGTTTTTCAATATCAATAAGCCCAAGTCCCCCTCACCTCCTTAGGGACATTTGTCATCTTCCGGGCAGCTTTAGAAATGCCGGTCTCAATCGAGCTAGCCCCCTTCCAAACACAGTGCTTTCTGGGCTTATCTATCATTTTAATTATGCCCTTAGGCAAAGCAAGAGAACACATATAGAAGATAGGAAGAGCAGAGAAAACAGCATTAGCCAGATGCAATCTGCCAGCTTGATTCAAGAAAGTTGAGATCTTTGTCTAGCCTTCCCACACACTTACTAACAAGAGGCATGAAATCCAGACTTCTAGGTCTATCCACAGAGAGAGGGAGACCCAGGTAGGTGAAGGGTAAGCTTCCAATGGAGCAACCAAAAGTACCAGCCTAAATTCTTAACTTCTCATCTGAGGTATTAATGAGGATCATCATTGATTTATTAAAATTGACCTTGAGACCAGTAGCCATAGAGAAGCTATTGAGCAATGACTTGAGAAAAAAAAGCTGCCTAGCATCACCCTCTGCAATGATCAGGGTATCATCTGCATACTGAATCACAGGGAAATCTTTGGAGTAGTTTAGGGGAATTGGCAGGTTGAGGAGACCCATGTCCTTTGCTTTATTGATCATGGACTGGAGGAAGTCAGCAGCTAAGACAAACAAGAGAGGAGAGAGGGGATCTCCCTGTCTCACTCCTCTCCCTGTAGTGAATGGTTTTACCAGGAACTCCATTAAGTAGAACTTTAGAGGTGCACGAGGAGAAAATGGCCTCGCATCCATCCTAACCATTTATGACTGAAACCTTTGGCTTGTAGGATAGCAAGAATAGCCTGATGCTCAATCTTATCAAAGGCCCTTTCAAAATCCAGCTTTATAATAACTATCTCTTTCTTTGAGTGGTGGCAAAGGTGGAGGTATTCATAAGCCCAAGCAAGGCAGTCTGAATGGTCCTTGTTTTGATGAATCCATACTAATTTTTTGATGGATTAAGGCAAAGTGACACAAGACTGAAGTCTGTTAGCCAGGATCTTGGTGATGAGCTTGACAGAGGCATTAAGCAAAGATATTGGCCTGAAATCATTCACCCTCCTAGCCCCATCAACTTTAGGGATCAAAGTGATATAAGAGCATTATCGCCGGATGCACAAATATTACCATCATAAAAGTCATTACAAACTTTATAGAAATCCTCGCCTCGGGATTGGCCAACATTTCTTTAGAAACTCATTGCTGAATCCATCAGGACCAGGAGATTTGTCATTTGGGAGAGCTCTCGACAATGCTATCAATTTCTTCATTGGTGAAAGGCATCTCAAGAATTTCAGATTATCATTTCTCCGAGAAAGAAGGCAGGGTCCACAAAAAATCCACAAAATTCTGAGGTGCCCAACCTAACTTTGAAGTCTTCCCAAAGTAATTTTTCCTTATCATTATGCAAAGAGGCCGAAGATCCATCAACAAAGATCCAATTAATCGATTATATTGATCCCGTGTCTTATTGTGGCATTGACATGAAAAAAATTTGGTACCGCATCCCCAAATTTTACCCGGTTTATAGATCCCCTCGCTTCCAATAGACATTCTCACAAGAAGAAGATGTCTCCGGAGGTGACCCGATAGAATGCCTTTGAAATTCCATTCCTCCATACCGAGATCCCCTGTAATCACCGATCACTTCCAAAAAAGGATAACATTTCTTGTCATGTTAATCAAGTATTTCAGATTTATTTTAGAGCCATGCCACTCTCTTAGGTCTCTCCTAAGAGTTTTTTTTCTTTTTTGATCGGCACCTTGGCACTATCAGCCAAATGACAGGGCTTGGACCAACTATCAGAAACAATTTCCATGAATTGCTCATTAAGCATCCAAAAATTTTCAAATCTAAAGACCTTGCCCTTTGGAATTGAAGTGGAGATGGAAACCACACATGGAGTGTGATCTGAAGGAGACATATCCAAGGCTTTAGTGGTGGTGGGAAAGGAGAAAACCGCGAAGTGAAAATCCAAAGTCAATTTTTTCAGCCAGAGGGATGGGAATTGCATATTAGACCAAGTGAACTTTACGCCCGCAACACAATCTCATTAAGCCCAAGAGAGCCAATAGCATCATTAAATAGCATCATCTCATTAATATTTCCCCATGGTTTATTTCTGTCCTCCACCTTTCTGATGAGATTGAAATCCCCTAATAATAACCAGTCCACATCAGCTGGCATTTGAATGTTTTTCAGCCAATTTAGAAATTGCGGCAGGCTGGCCGCAATGCGGGGTCCATAAATGCATGTCAAAACCCAGCCAACATTGTTGTGAGTTGAACGAGAATTCCATAGAGATGCAATAATCATTAGAGAAGATCCTGGTGCCTCTAAAGAAAACACCCTTCCATGCAATTAGAATCCCACCAGAGGCCCCCACCGAGGGCAAGAATTCATAGGAGTCAAAGGAAACGGGACAAATATTTTTCACAAAAGATGCATCAAACAAAGGCCCTTTTTTCTCACACGAAAGTAAGATAACCTAATATAATATCGAGTACAATATTATAATTGCAAACAAAACAAAATCGGTCCAGACTAGCGGCGTACCGCCCTTCTCGCGGTGCTCAAGTCAGCATAGGCAGCAGTTGATGTTGTTATTGTTGAAGCACTCGAGTCTTGCCCGGCGTATCTTGTAGGTGATGAAGGCACCACCACCAAGCGGGGCGGTACCCCGACCGCTATGAGAGCGATGAGCCACTTGGGTGTCGTCTGAGCTTTGTTGTCATCGCCACAAGCGACCACTCGGCCGGTGTCGGAGGTTCGGTTCTAGCCGGCGGAGGTCGTGGCTCGATGGGGGCGTATGAGCGGCGAACGGAGAGGAAGTGACGAGTTGTCGTTGGTTATACCCGCGGCGGTTGTGTCTTTGTTAAATGGCTCGGATGACGGCCGCAAACCCGCATAGTATATAAACGAAACACCGGCTTAAACAACAAAGTCTTTGTCACACTGGCATCCCAATCCCAATAGCCGCACGCCAGGTTTAAAAACAAAGGGATGGTGCAACGGTGGACACGCAAAATATGTGATGAAAATGCATGCGTTGATAGGTGAGAGAAGATATATACTCACCGCGCAGATGCTTGCTTTCACCTTGGATGTGCACCGGGATCATGACCGTAATAGTCGTGCTTCTTGAGGTCCTTGATGAATGCTTGATGCAGCCGCGCCGCCTTGGACCGTGCGGCAAGTAGGTGATCCCAGCCGTGCCGCCCCGCGGAAGAAGGGCAGTGCTTGTCGCAGCAGAAAGGGTGCCGTCATCCCCGCAACGGTCGATCGATCGGGCACGAGCTTAGCTAAGCATGAGCAACCGAGTAATAATAACAATGTCAACAATGTCCTATATCGAATATCTATATCAATGGGGATGAGAGTGGAGGGACAAATTCAAGTAGGTTACCCGGCATACACACGGCGGGCGGAGGCGAAGAGAAGAAGACGCAAAGCGGCCAACGTACACGAGAGAAGAAGCAAATGCAATTGAAAGCAGGGGAGCAGAGCTTCGCCATGATAATTGCAAAGCGAGGAGTGGTGGAGCAAGATGACAAGAGGAGGTTGCAATACGCTGTCCAGTGCAATCGTATTGTCGCCCTAGCGTGCCGACGGTCATCATGAACAAGCCCGACATTTGGATGGCGGCGTCCGACGACGTCGATGAGCGCGACGGTGAACCGCAGATGGCACGGAAACGCGAGGCCTTGACGATGAGCGTCTCGCGGCGCGGAGATGCGGAACACCTCCTCGGCTCCAACGCGCTCATGGTGTTGGCCTTGGGATCTTCACCTTCCGAACAGGTCTCGGGGTCAGAAGGCGGGCGGAGCAGCGGTGGTGGCGGTGCCGGGTGGCAGCCCGTGGCGGCGCCGAACTCCTTGGAGAAGAGGCCGAAGGTGTTGCTTTTGGCGGTGACCATCATCGTCCAGCTTGCCCTCTGCGGCAAAGACCTTGGACATGTCGAGGCCGGCCTCGCTTGGCTTCTTGGTGTAGCGCCGTCTCGTGCATCTTCATCCGCCCGGTGGTAGGTGGCGGCGCGGGGCGCGCCAGCATGAGGATGATGCGCCACACGAAGTCGGGCTTGCGGCACGGTGAGTGGCGTGAGGGTCGCCCTCCAGCAGCCGGGCCGCCGCGAACGCTGGGCGGAGATGATGAGCGTGACAATGCCGCCGGCGAGGATGCCGGCTCGTGATGACGGGTTAAGACCGCTGGCGATGGAAGCCGCTGGTCTTGGCGTACTTGGCATGATGGTGGCCGACACTGGTAGCCGCCGATCTGCCGAGCCGAAGCGGAAGATGCAGCGTGGCCATGACCTCACCGGGATGTGGCGAACGAGAGGCCGACGCGATGGAGCGGATGACCATGAGCGTGAGCGCCATCCGATGACACGCTCTTGCGCTCGAGCTTGTCGTAGAGCCACCCGAAGAAGAGCCGGGCCGGCCAGCGTGCGGAGAAGGCCTTGCCCGGTGCCGGTGTCCGTGTAGTAGATGCGCCCAAAGAGCTTGGTGACGAGGGAGATGCATAAGAGGTCGAGGCGCCCCGTGAAGAAGCCGATGCCCGCCCACGATCATGGCCGTGAAGTGGTACCACATCAAGCGTCTTGGCGCGCCCGGCAAGGCCAAAGACTCCGCAGGCCGCCTACGCGGCGCTCCATGGCTGATGGATGCTAGCTGCCCCGCCCCGGCGCGGCGACAAGACAAGTGTGTTGGGTGGGTACAGCCGAGATTAGAGGCTGAGATTTGGGGTATTTGTAGTTAAACAGAGGTGCTTTTGGGTTACGGTGGCTTGGGTTGCGTTTGCGGCTAGCCGTGGCTTGGGTTGCGTTTGCGGCTAGCCGTGGTGACCGGAATATTTTACTCTTGTTGAATTGCCGTGTAGTTTACACCGGCTGGCGGGCGGGGTAGGGTAGCGGAGTCCGTACCGCCCGACGTATGCGGGAGCAGGCGCGTTCGAAGCGGCCGTAGGGGAGAAGCGCCAGCCGAGCGGAGGCGATGTGGTCGGCCGCCGCCGCCCGCCGGGGGGAGGGCAGCGGCGGCCCGGGGAGGACCGCGACGGGTTGCTCGCCACGCGGCGAGAGAGACCGGTGGCTGCGCCGCCTCGCGTGCCCACGGCGAGGTCGCCCTCGCGCGCTTGTCCGCCAGTCGCCTCGCAGGCGACTCGGCCGAGCTCGCCACGCATCGGATGGGGCCCGCCGGACGCTTCGGGCCGCTCACCCGGCCGATGCCACGGGCCGCGGCTTGCGCCGCCGCTGCTTGCTCGCCGCGCGGTTGCCGCTGCGATGGATCGCAACGAGGGACGAGATCGACGCGGGTGGTTTCGATTTGGTCGCTCGGGCCGGAGGAGAGCCCGGTGGGGTCTTCGGTCGATCGGCGGGCGCGAGGAGTCGCGGCCGGAGGCTAGCGGCGCCCGGTGGGAAAGCCGACGGCGGGGCGTCGAAAGCACGGAGACCCTGGCCGCGTATTTGCCGCAGACTGTCGAAAATCTTGGAGACCATGAAATACATGCCAATGGTACGCTTCAAAAAAAAAAACGGGAGACCACCAAGCCTGCACGCCTTCACATTTGGGACGAGCTCAAGGCCGCCAACAACAACTTCTCCATCTCCAACTTTTCTCGGCGAGGGAGGGTTCGCCCCGTCTACAAGGGCTTGCGTCGGCCGGCCGCCCGCAAATAAGGGGCTCCGGCCAAAGACGTGGCCGTCAAGTAACTTCGGCGGCGGCGGCGTCGGGGCCACCGTGCACGGAGAAAAGTTGGGGATAGGGGAGAGAGGAGAGATGGCTGCACGGCCGGGCGGGCGGAGGCCAGAGAAGCCAACGGGGATGGGATGGGAGATAAGTCATATACCGTGTGTTTGGATGAGGGGTGGGTTCAACACGGACGGGTTCGACCCGGTTTCGGCTGTTTGGATGAGGGTTGGGGTGGGGTTGGAGCCAACCTCGTTGGAATATACCGTAAAGACCGGGTTGGAGCCATCCCCGGAACGGCGACGGAGCCGACCCACCGGGTCGAGCGCATGCAGCGTCTCAGGGGGTTACTCCCGCCACCGCTCCACCTTATCCTTTCCTCTTCTTTCACCTACTCGCGAGACACCGACGGGCTCTCTCTCTTTTCTCGCGAACACGCTGGGCCGAGACCGCCCAGCCCTTCCATCGCTCGCCGCCCTTCCATCTTCAGCGCCGACCGGCCTCTCCCCCGCAGAATCCAGCGCCGTGGAGCAGTCCGCCACCGGCCGGGGTGAGCGGTGCACGGGCGTCGCCCCGCCCGAAGGGCCGGCGTAGCGAGGGTCGGCCGCGGCGCCACCGCCGACCGCCCGATTCGCGACTCGCGCGGGTCGAGCGCCCGCCCGCCACCTCCCTCCGTCCTCCGTCGGCGGTCCCGAGCCCCACCCAGTCTCCCTCCGCATCCTGCCGCTCCGGTGAAGATACGCTCTGTTCGAGCACGTTCAAGGTAAATTCATCCCCCCTCCTTGATGAGTGTATATGGCGCATCGATGCTGCAGTGATGGTATAGGAGAATCTTTTGTTAGTATATGCAAACCCTACATGGTAATTTTGCTAGGTCATTTGTTTGATTGTGCATCTGTATGTAGATGGATAAGAGGCTCAAGGCATTTGTTTGTCTTTGCCGCTGCGCATTGGTTGTTGTGTGTCATGGCAGTTGTTGCTCGGTCTAGAAAAAGGAAACGAGTTGCAAGAAGGGAAGGAATTACTTATGCACCAATATGTGAAAGGGATAGGAAGAGAATTGAATACCTTGATGACAAAATCTGGAAGAATGATGTAATTTGTGTAAACGTGCTGCGAATGAACAAAGCACGTTTCTTTATGTTTTGTCAGTTGTTTAGAGATCGTAATTTACTTGAAGATACCATTCATATGGGTATTGAGGAGCAAGTGGCAATGTTCCTACATCTTTGTGGGACACAATGTTAGGAATAGAGTAATTGCAACCAATTTTGATAGATCCGGAGAAACGGTCAGTCGTTATTTCAACAAAGTTCTTCATGCTATTGGTGAGCTACTGAGAGAGGAATATATTAGGCCCCCTTCATTGGACACTCCGGCCAAAATAGAAGGAGACACAAGGTGGTATCCATACTTTGAGGTGTGAAGCTAAACCTTATGTTATATTCTAAATTTATTTTGTGACAAACCCATAATTGACCTAATCTTGACTTCTTTGAACATCACGTAGGATTGTATAGGAGCACTTGATGGTACACATGTAAGAGCCACTATTCCAAAGGAAATGCAACATGCCTTTCGTGGTAGATACAAGCATTGTACTCAAAATGTACTGGCAGCCGTAGATTTTCAACAAAAGTTCACCTATGTCTTGGCTGGATGGGAGGGGACAGCACATGATGCACTAGTTTTACGTGATGCTTTAGCACGTGAGAATGGCCTTCGTGTGCCACAAGGTAATTACCATGTTTGCTTTGTTTTGTTTTATGTGCGTATGTGTTGCTTTGTTTCGTGTGTCAACAAAAAGTTCACCTATGTTTTGTTTTATGTGCGTATTTGCTTTGTTTGTTTTATAATGCGTATGTGTTGCTGAAATTACCATGTGTATGTGTTACATTGAGAGAGGTAATCTCACCAATTGATTGTAAAGGTGAGCACAACCAGATTTGGTTCCAATCCATCCATCCAAACAAGAAATGGGTTGGTTCCAACCCTTTCACACTCCTCCAACCAAACAAGAAACCGGTCGAACCCAACCCAGCAACCAAACAAAGTCGGGGTTGGAGCCGTCCCCTAAAACAGGGGTTGGAGCCAACCCAACCCACACAACCCCCCCATCCAAACACACGGATAGAGTACTTTTCTACTCCTCCTTCTAATAAAAAGAATAAAAACAAACCGTCCACCCGACGCCTGGCCTGGCCCTCCACGCGAGACGGCGAGACGCGACGCGACGCGACGCTCCTTCGCTTGCCGACGCGACGCGACGCTCCTTCGCTTGCCCACCCGGCACTTCCCACGCTCCCGTCGCTCGTCCACCTGCGCGGTTGACCGACTCTCTGTCCCCGCGCGATGACCTGGCACGACATCCCTGCGCCGCCACCGTGCGAGACATCGCCGGTCCTGCCGCATCTACGCCGTCGCCCATCCTTGGCCAGGCCGTCGCCCATCCACATGTCCTCCTCGGATGGCGGTGGCAACGCATCCTCGTATGCTTTCTTCTAGACTCAATAAATTTTCCTCGTCTGTTCAAAATCTGATATGCTTTCTTGTAGAAAAAAGCTGAATACATTAAATTGAGCTGGTACTGCAGATGCAAGATAAAAACTTTTTTGAACATTTAAGGCCACACTACAGCTATTTAAAGTTGTGCTACAGCTATTTTGACCGCATGGATCACACGTGTACTCCTAATTCAATTTAAATTTGGTTAGTCATGACCACGCTTGAACTACATGGATAAACTCTTAGTACACCTTAATGAAACAACAAGGATGGTTCTATATTGTTCAGAAAACTTGTACATACATGCTTTTATATTGTTTGGCGCGGGTGACTGCATTTGCATTTCTCCGTCTACAAATTGGTTGCCTTGTTTTGTACGGATTTAGCAATTATCCATTAAGAATTGACTTGTCTTTTAATTCCTGATTTGCAAACGGAGATTTGCAGGTGGTTGGACAATATATATTTCTGGTTCATGGTTGTTTGAAGGTAACATCATCGACCAAAATGTTTGCAACTCCTTTTGGTTTTACCTTCCCTTTTTCTCAAGCATGATTCAGCACAATTTAGATGTAAGTGTTTTTTTTCCTCAAATATGCAATAAATTTGCGCATCTTTGTATTTAAGAAGAGTTTTTACATCGTGTCCAGGTGCGTTTTTGGGAGGACAAAGTTTATAATACGCACTGTCTCCCTCATCATTTTACACATGTCGATTACTCCCGTGCTAATTCACCTAGATAACACCCCCTATATACAAAGGTCGGCGATTGGCTTGATCTTGGCGAAGAACTGCGGCGCTAGTGGCCACTTCGTTTTTCGAAAAATCTTGTGTTTCTCTCTTTCCAAAGCTCCCATGCCACCAGCGAAGAGGGTGTGCACGCCCTTCCTCTTGTCTCTGTGCCATCTCCGTCTCCATTGGTCCCACAAGTCGAGGATGGATTCTCCACCCACCTGTGAGGTGTCAACCCTAAGTGACGTCGGGATGGTCCACCGGATGTGTGGAGAAGGAGGTAATGATGTGGTCGATGATCTCCGGGTCTTGGTCACAAAGGTAGCACTCGTCGCGGCGCATCGAGCCCGGCCGCGGTGCCTCCTGTCCGCGGGTCTAGTGCCTTCTCCGGAGGCCGCCAGGGCACCCTCGACATGGCAGGCAGTGGCCTTTATCCAAACTGCCCCTTAGTTAACCGATTTGTTCGGGAAAAAGTGAACAGATTGGTCTCGTCTAAAATCAAAAATAAAATCTTGCTGAATGCTGACATAGATCCAGCACCGACCAAATTACTCCCCTGTCAAGTACTCCCACCATCCCAGAAAACATGCAATTATGCTTTCCAAGAAGTCAACCAATTACTAACACTTATAATACACAATTAGTATCAATAGAGCATTACGGAATATATTTATATAATAAATTTTGTTTGAGATAAATATTAATATTAATTACTATAAACTTAGTCAAATTGTAGTCAGATTGACCCGCATGATTTTCATAATTGATTTTTTTACGGAGGGTGTACTGTACTACTCCAGGAAGCCTTCCAAAAAAAATCCCGCGGGCCTGAAGCACAGCCAAAGCGCAGGCAGGTACGAGACAAAAGCGCACCTGCACCTATAGATGTACAACGGGCCGTGCCGGCACGCCCGCGCCCTCGGCGGGCGGGCCGGGCCGGCCGCCCGGTCGTGCCGTGTCGGGCCACGGGCCGGGCGGGCCGTGCCACACCGTGCCGGGCTGCGCCGGCCCCCATGGCACGCCCACGGGCCGCCGGTCGCGTGCCGCCCGCGAGCCCATAGAGGGAAGGGGCGCGCGTGGACGCCAGCCAGAGAACGCGAGCGCCGCCCGCGGAGAAGCGCAGGCATCCGTCGGCGCCGCCGCGCGATGAGCATGGCCGCCAGCACGCCCAGCGCGCTGCACTACGCCGTTGCCAGCGGCGTCGCGCGAAGGCGCCGCCGCCGTATCACCCGGCGAGTCCGCCGAAGCTCCCACGGGACGGACAGCGGAACAACTTCCGCCTTCCAACAAAGGTGGACGGGCCGAAGCGCCGCTGCTCTCCTCGCCGGGGCTCGTGGCGGAGGAGCGGAGCCGGGGGCGGGTGGCGGGGCGAGGGCCGGCGGAGACCGCCACGCGCGAGTGGAGGCGGCGCGTGGGGGAGACTCCGAGAGTACGGGGAGGATAAGGTTCGATGTTTTTTGTTAGGGAGGGAGGACAAGTTGTGGGCTGATTTGATGTCCTTGATGGGCTTCCATAGCTGCTGCTATTAATTTCATCACCGGGCCGACCAACGGGGCTGCCTTCCCCACCGGGCGGACAGTCCGTGCCACGGGCGAACTGCGGCCCATGGCCGGTCGCCAACGGGCCGTGCCGCCCGTGGCCCGCACACACGGGCCGGGCCGTGCCACGGACCGGGCCAAAAGGTCGGGCCACGGACCGGGCCAAAATTAACGGGCCAAATGTACATATATACCGCACCACGTTCGCGCCCAAGTGAGGCCGACCGCCTCCACGTCTTGTCACGATTGACACGCCTCCCACGAATTCGCTCGCTTTTCCCGGCTGTCCGTCACCACTAACGCCCGCCTCGGCCACAGATTTTCGAAGCCTTGTCTTCCAGAAAAGGAAAACTGGAACCTCAGAGCAACCACAATGTCTGCCATAAGGTAGTCCATAGAATTAAAATATTTCCTACCAGCTACCTGAAACATTGTGGAAGGTACCCATATGGCAGTCCATAGTATCAGGTAACCATAGCCCTATGGGCAGCCCATAAGGAATAAAAAATATTAAACTCTCTCTCTCCTTCCACTTCTCTCTCTGTCTTATTATGACAAGCGGGTCTGTCTTATAGACTACTTGGTCCATATACATTGTGGCAAAATTCATAGTACCCGACCAACCGACGACCTTTGGACCCACCCTTATGGACTACTTGGTCCATATACATTGTTGTTGCTCTTACAGTCGTCGAGCAGCGCGCAGGTGGGAGTGACAGCAGGTGGGAGTATACTAGGAAGCGGAAAAAAACAAATTTCCCGCACTCCCATCACATTCCATCACATCGAAACAATAAATGCACCAAAACATGCATGTGCGGAGTATGAAATGTAGGTAAAAAATAAACTAATTACATAGTTTAGATGTACATTGCGAGAGGCGATTCTTTTGAACCTAATTACTCCATGGTAGGATAATATTTACCGCAAACAAACGAAACATGCTATAGTCTTTTCAGTTCGCTACAGTGCCAAATTTCGGCCAGAATTACTTTGCCCAAACTTTTGGGCTCTAAACACACCCAGAGAGTTTAGATGACCTGGTATGGGCCGAACTGCATGAATCTGAACGGAGGCACCACCTCTGTACGGTCGTCCCCAACGACTGCTCAACTCGCTAGGGAGGAGTGGCAGCCAATCAGGAGGAAAGAAGACACAGCGCTAGCTAGGTGTTGGTCGATAGCTCGTACAAAATCTGTATTCAATGTAACTTGCAACTTATGCACATTAGTTGTATTCAATAACTTATGTACACAAGTTGTATTTTATAACTTTTGTATATAACTTGTGTTTTCATAGCTTTTGCGTTCCTGAGTGTAAGTATAAATTATAAGTTAATTTGTTCCTTTGTGTGTGTAATAACTTTTGTGCTTGCAGGTTTTGGTACAAGTCATAAGCTAATTTGTTCCTTTTATATTTAATAACTTTTTGTAAATAAGATGTGTTTCATAACTCTTGAGTTTCTAAGTTTTTCGCATATGCTATATACTATAAGTTACATGTTATAGGTTACACTTAGTTACGTGTTATTATAAGATGGTAATCAAAAGTAAAAAGTTTCTAAACATATATATATGCAAGTGTGGTCTAGTTTTATTTGTCATGCCCGTGCAGAAGAAATTGAAAAACGGATGTATACAATTTAAAGGCTATACTGTACCATTTTGAACTAAATATTCAGCGCTGACATCACAGCCCCGTAAGTGGCCATGTGCGCATGCAAGTGTGCCGTGCTGGTGCTGCTGCCGCGTACTGAATATTTTCCATAAATAGAAATAGGAGGGATTTTTGTTTGTTACAAAAGGAAAATTATGCTTGTCGGAAATTGGTTCACTCACTCATTTGCATGAGCGTTCGCTCCTTAGTGGGGCCGCCTGCCTGTCCCTTCTCGCTCGACAGCCGACGTGTTCCCCACAGAGCAGCACGCCACGCGGTCCTCCGCCTTTGGCCGCGTCCATCCATCGCCGATATCGCCGTCATCGCGCGCAGCGACGTACAAGTATTATTATATTATAATTTATTTACTTGGCCCAAAGTCTGCAACAACAACACGTTACTCCCTCCGTACATTAGTTGAGAAGAATCAACAGACGGATATTACGCGTTCCGATTCGACGAGCCGCCTGTTGCGGCCAGTCAGCCAGTTCCGCAGGTCGCCAGATGCCAGGACGGAGTACGTCGTCGATGGCTGGCGGCTGCCCGGCTCGCCGCTCTCGACCCTTCTACGGTTCTACCGCCGGCTGAATCAGTATGTTTCCTTCGCTTCATTTCAATCTGTCAATTCATTATCAAATTCATTCGTTAGGGTACAGAAATCATACATGAGGAATTTCTGTTTTTAACAGATCATATTATTCTGTGCTCGGTTGGCACTCCCTGGAACAGCTTCTCCGTGACCTCACCTTCGACTATAAAAGCCACAGCCGACGCACGCACACCATGGACGGCGTTCGCCTCCCTCCAAAATTCGTCGTCGGGCGCGTGGTTTGGGCGTCATATCAGGTCTGTGCGCAACAAACTGTGCGCGGTAGATTTGGCCGCGCGCCGTCCGTTTGGTGGACTTTTGGTACAAAGTTGCTTACATGATAGTGGATTGATTCATATTTAATTTGGTGGTAATGTACAAGTTTCAGTTATGGTCCAAACTAGCTAGGTCCAAGTAGTTGTGATTCACAAACTACTTACAGTCCACGTTATCATAGAGATGAGTCCAGCAATCCATTGACTGTCTAGTTTGTTGTTAGAATTACGAAGCAGTCCACGTTATCAAGTCTTGCTGTTTACATGACCTCCGGTACGAGTACTTCTGCTACATTTCTGATCTCAAGTGGTAACAACATTCAGAACACATCGAGCAGTTTAACAATTGTGTATTTTGATTTTTGCTTACGACTGCTCGTACTTGTTTTTTTATTGTTGAAACAAACTCGTACTGCTCCGTGGCCTGGGAATATAATCGTTTGAGATCACAAAAACATTATCCATGCCAAGCAAATACCAAAATAATATTTTCCAATATCGAAAACAATCTTGACAGGGAATGTATTGCCTCCAGTACTACTTAAACCAGCGTCACTGCTAAAGCCCTTCTTCACCTTAACATTTTTTTTTTTTGAATTTTCACCGGGGCGGTGGCGGGCCCAGGATTTTTAACTTGGGTATTCAAAACATGAATATTCAAAAATTGTGCTCGTTTTAACTCTATTTTCTTTATTTTTTATGGTACATATATATGTATAGACTATACGTATAATTGCTTTTGTCCAAAATTTTGGGTATTCAATTGAATACCCTTGAATCAAGTAGGCCCGCCCCGGGGAGGCGCCCCCACCTGAATTATATTCAAGTGCACAAAATGACCGATAACCTCGTTTTTGGGGAAAACGAGGCCAAACCCTCGTCGCCTAGTTAATTATGGAAAACCGGACTAAAACCATACAACGGCCTCTCGTCCCCGAGGCTAGCATGTGGCTAATCCACGTAAGAAACAACAACATACATTGTGGCCTAAATCCACCGATAAGAAAAAACAACAAAGGAAGAACAAAGACACCCCACAACAAGGGCGAGCAATGGCTATAACCATAGATACACCGAAGAGAGGATAGAAGCAACACCAAGGCACCAACAGCGTCGGCCGCCGCCACACGCCGCCGCTGAGCCGAACGGATTCGCGCCGCGACGACGGAAGGCGCGGCGACCGATAGCGGTCGCCACCCACGCCGCGCGATGCGTCGCCGCCACTGCGCCAAAGGGAGCCGTATGGACTTCGCTGCGCCCTGCCGTAGCATAAGTGACATGGCCGAGACGAAATCCAATAGCGGCGCCTCGGGAAGGGGATGACGCCGATAAGCGCCACCGTCGCTCGCCCAAGATTGGACGGGTTTTCGGTTTTCACCCGTGGAAGACGTGCTTGGGGGAAATACGACGCCCTCAAGAGGGAAAGTGGCGCCCACGGCGTCACCGTCGCCGCTTTTCGCCCAAGGCGCCCCCCGACTGTCGTTGGGCGGGATGCCGGTTCCCAAGCTCGCCGCCGACAACACCGTTGTCGTCGCCGCTCCACGCAGGGGCGACGCCGACAAAGCGAAGAAACGGCGCTCCGCCCTCCCCGACAAGAGGCACGGGGGGGAGGGTTCGCGGACAACACAACCCGCCGCCCGGCAAGCTTCGTACAAAGCTGCGGCGTACAGCGCGCACGCGTGTAGTAGAAGAGCGAAGAGCACACAGCCCCCGCCCGGCATGCCGCTGCCAAACTGGGCTCATGCGCGCGCACTGTAGAACACCGCACCATAGAGAAGCTCACCGGGTCGGGACATGGCCGCGGAGGTGGGGCGGGCCCGGGTCGCCCGGGATCGGGCGGCGAAGGGGAGGCCGGTCTGCATCGTCGGCATGTCGACACGGGGAAGAAGACGGCCAGGTGACCGTCGGGCCACGAGGCTGCAGCCGGCGGCGGTGGGGGAGGTGGTGCTGGTCACCGGGAGCGGATCCCGCACCACCCGGCACGAAGTTCGGCGGCAAGAAAGGCGACCCGCATCCTTCTTCGAGTAGGGGCCCGCCGGCATCGCCATAGTGGGATGCAAAGCATCAGCCGGGCTCGCTAGGACGAGGAGCCGTAGATCCGTGGCCAAGGGTGCCGGATCTGGTCCCCAAGGGCCTGGATTTGACCCGTCGCCGGCCAACTCCATAGCCATGGCGGAAGGAGAAAGTTTGGGGAAGAGAGGAGAAGGAAGGAGACGGGAGAGGCACGGGAGGCCGCCTTGTTGAGCGGCACCACGGGCCGCCGCCGCCGCTCGTCTCCGGGGGCCTAGATTTCACCTTAACATTCAAAGGGTACATGGTATATTAACCTATATAAAACTTTATAATTTGAAATTTAGGAGCTATATACTAGCACATTTGAAATATGACATAACAAAATTTTGAAATATCATCTTAGAAACTTTGTAGTAATTCGTATGACTTTTTCAACCCCAAGTTTGCACACTCGACTCTTATTCAAAAAAATTGTGCAACCATAGTCAAATTTAAGTCATTCTTAAAGACCTTTTGTTAATAAAGAATGCAACAACAAAAGAGGTGATATTGTACATATTTTTGAATAAGGCGAATGGTCAATCTTGAGTTTGAAAAAGTAATTTGGAACGGAGAGAGTACATAATTCGGCTCTGACCCTTTCCAGGATCAATACCAAGGTAGTTACCGAGTCATCTATCCCTCCCTCGTGTTAAGCCAAAACGCGGTTCCCATTGCTTGACCAACGCTGTTGTGGAGTTAAAAGAGCTATGCCCCAGCGGCCTAAACAAGCTAGCAGCGTAAATTATTTAAATGGAAGACCACCTCATCTCTTCAGAGTTGTCACAGCGGAGCACGCCAATAGATATGATAGGGACGGAGGTATAGGAAATGTTTCTAACCGGCCTTCTGGTTTTTCCTTTTTTTCTGCTCTCGGGCAACTCCTGTCTTGAATGCCAGCGAAAACGACAACCACAAGTTTTTTTTTTCCGAATAAGTCAACCACAAGATTATGCCATGAGTCAATATCTAAGCATATACACAATATTAAAGGGAGAATTGAAGCCGTGTCGATGACCTGCTCCCCAAGTCGCATTCGTTCCAAATCTTTCTCATGGCTGAAAGAAGGGGACACGAATACAAAATATTTCCATTTCCATAGGCAGGCCCAACGCCGTCGCCATGGAACATTTTTCCGTGACAACAATGTGCAGTGACCTTGCTTTGGTGTTCCAAAGCCAGCCACACTGCGCAATGTGTCAAGGTGTTTATTTTGTCATTCAAGAAAAAAAAAAACTATTGTGTCCAGGCCGACAGTTTTATTTTTCAGGTTTACTTCACATTGGCTTAACCAGGAGGGGTTCATAGAATGGGCGCAAAGCAAATGGCCGTTAAGGTTCAAGAGCATGACATTCTAGATCACTGGCACATAGTCTCCGGGAAGATTAATTAGGATAGCAATCAAGGGTTGGGGACAAAATTTTAGTTGTCAAAGGAAAACCAATCAGGATATTTTGAGGAGGAGGTTACAGGTTCTAGATGATTGGAGGGAAAACAGACCTTTGGCACCAACAGAATGGGATGAGATGTATGAACTAGACTGCAAGCTTCAGAGAATCTTGTGTGATGAGGAAATTCAATGGCAAAGGAGAGGTGGTCAGAGATGGTTCTAGGAATTAAGGAGACTCTAACTCAAGTTACTTTCACAAGTGTGCTAATGGGAGAAGGAGGAAGAGGTCGTAGATCCCAATCTCCTAAAAGCACATGTTGGGCATGCTGAGGTTGCAAATATTCAAACACAAGTCAGAGTTCACAAAAGGGCACTGAACTTTCTTGCTAACCCAGATTCTATCTGAGGCACCATCTGCTTTTGGCTGTCGCTGTTCTGTTTGTATGTGAACACGAACCTTCACCACCAATGCAAGAAAACAAACCCACTAAACAATGAAGACATGGTAAAGACGCCACAAATGACAAACCCTCCTAAAGAAACAATGGAGTGAAACTCAACATCACCATTTCTACTTCTACCGTCTTAGTAGGTGCAGCTACAGCCTTGTTACTCTAGCTAGTGACAGC
Source organism: Hyparrhenia diplandra (assembly GCA_015847255.1). Classification (NCBI taxonomy): domain Eukaryota; kingdom Viridiplantae; phylum Streptophyta; class Magnoliopsida; order Poales; family Poaceae; genus Hyparrhenia; species Hyparrhenia diplandra. Next base: position 454,474 of record JADLZK010008733.1, read on the forward strand.
CCAACCGTAGCATGCATACGTACTAATTAAGAATCTTATGGGGCGTTACCTGACTGGACCAAAGCTTGGGTAGTTAAATCATTTCAGGAGCCTCCGAATTGAAAACCTCCTGTACAAACCCCTGATGAGAATACCACATACGCCGAGTCGTAGGAGCAAGCGCAATGTGGCGTTAGCTGATCGAGACGCTACTGAGAGAGTGGCCAAGCTAAAGGCACAGAAAAATCTGGAGGAACCTAACAATTCAGGTAACATTTTAAACGATTCTTTTCTTTCATTATCTAATGATGTAGTTGCTCATAATATATCAGTAAGGTGGGAGTTTTGTTAGGTTCAAATGATGCTAGTGTGTGTAAATCGATTAACAACCTTAAACATGTGGAAAGGAGCAGACTGCATGTGTTGCCTAGACAAAAGGAACTACATAGATAATATTGGTGTTGCCGGGACGCACGGCGGCGCCCCGGGAGAGGAAGCTATAAGGTAAGCTGTCAATATTGTCGCAGTTGTTTGTTTTGCTGAATGGGTCAAGGCAGGAGCTGAAGGCGAAGGCGGGCAGCACACCTCCATGCATATTGTAAAGGGAACGACCTTACTTTATTGTAACACAAACAACTACACGGAGTATAACTGAAAGCCAAAGTGCTTTTCTAGCTGTTAGTCAGGTAGTTGCGATATCGATCACAATTTGCCTTGTTCCCCGCACACTCCTCTAATTGGATCGACGCAGGCCCCACCCAGGCCCCACAATGTCCACCGCGCGCGCCCCAGCGTTAGTTCAAGCAAATTGAGATGAAGCGTACCACTAATCTTTACTGCCTAAAAAGGATGAAATGGAGATCATTTTTTCGTGTGGTAAAAAAAACACTACGGCGATCGGTCCGCTCGTGTGACCAAAATCATCGTCACTCCCCAAGCTGGCCTGTTAAAGGAAGGTAAAAATAGGAAAAAAATGAAGGAAGGTAATGAAAGGAATGTCACAAAAGGAAAGCCTATGCGATGGCCTTTTATTAGGCAACAAACAAAATCCACCCATGCATTGTGAGTGTGCAGCTCCAATTATTGAAAGATGGACTTGTTTGCAATTTCTTTGAAGTCCAAGCACTCTTTAGAAAAATCACCCAACCAGCCCAATGGGCAGCAGCCCTCTCCTCCTCACGTACAGCACTTCATTTGCTTCTTGCTGCTTCCAGAAAAAGAGAGTGAGAGGGAGAGAGTTAGGGGTTAGGGAGATTGAGAGAGAGGGAGCTTGAGCCACCAAATCCACCACTAAAAGAGAGAGATTCTTAGGGGATTTGGAGCCTCCCCTCATTTGTTGGCTCCCACCTCATGTATTGCTTCATCTCATAGTGGATCTGTCGCCGCCGCCCGTGGTTTTTTTCCCGCAAGGGGTTTCCACGTAAATCTTGGTGTCTCCTCTTGATTTGGTATTTCTCTTGCCATATGTGTTGATTAAGTCACCATCTTGCTTTGCTATTGCTTCATATGTGAAGTGGTCTATTATTTTGGGTATCTTTGGCACGCGATGAATATTGTGTTCTTTGATATATTGATGAAGATGATGGTGATTGATATTCTAGTGAACTGATTATTGCAAGTATATTATTGTTGAATTTTTGGGCAGCCTGTTGTTGGTCGATTCATGGTTTGGGGCTGTTTCAGTTTATGCACACAAGGTGTTCGGTGATATGCTTGTGAGATATTAGTTTGCTAAATTTGATTATTCCGCTGCCCGCTGTTGTCACAAGTGGTACCAGAGCTGTTAATTATCAAAGAAACAATTTAATCTGCTATTTTCAGTATGTCAAAGACCACATTAGAAATTAAAAAGTTTGATGGTAGTGGTGACTTTCGGTTATGGCAAGTGAAAATACAATCTGTCCTAGTTGATAAAGGTGTGGATGCTGCCATAGAGGACACCGATGCAGATTTGGTGAGTACATCAACAGAGATGAGATGAAAAATATTGATAAGAAAGCATTGGCAGTACTGCCGGCTTGGCTCTTGAAGATAATGTGTTGAGGCAAGTTTGTGAGGAGAAGACCGCTATTGGTCTCTGGAAGAAATTGGAAGCTCTCTATTTGGACAAATCACTCTCAAGTCGTTTCTACCTTATGATGCGCTTTGTTTAGGATGCGTATGCAAGAAGGCACTCCTATCAAGCAATATATTGAAGAGTTCAATAAGGCGGTGCTTGACTATCAAAATGTTGCCAAGTCTATGGATACAGATCATATTGCAATATTGTTCTTATGTTCACTCGATTCTTATGACAACATCGGAGATCGATCCTTTATGGTACTAATTCTATTTCCATGAATGATATTACTTCTATCCTTTTGTCTAAGGATTTGCTCAGGAAGTCACGCATGGAGGGTGGTCGAGTGAGGGTCTTGTTGTCAACCGTGGGATGTCCAGAGAGCGTGGTCATAGTGATGGTGATGCCTCCGGCAAAGGGTAGGGAAAATCTAAGGGGCGTTCAAAGTCCCGTTCAGGCTACAAAATTAAGTGCAATTATTGCAAGGATTATGGCCATATAAAGTATGATTGTCCTAAGTTGAAGAAAAAAGAGGGACAAGCAAGGTGATGGCAATAAGGGTGAAAATTCTTGCCAGCCTAATGTTGCGATTTGCGAGATGGTGATTCGCTTGAGTCCGGTGAGGTACTTGTTGTTAGTGCCGATATTTCTTCGCTTGGGCATTGTGCTTCTACTTGCTTCACTGACAGACATGAGCTTCAAAGATCTGGTTGGGCTCTTGATTACGCTTGTTCTTACCATATGTGTCCGCATAGAGAGTGGTTTGCCACTTATGAACCATTGAATGGTGGTTCAGTTTCTATAGGAATGACACAAAGTGCAGAGTTGTTGGTATTGGCACAATCAGATTCAGGATGTTTGATGGTATTGTTCGCACACTCACAGAAGTTCGCCATATTGTTGGGTCAAGAAGAATTTGATCTCATTCAAGGCCCTTGATCGGAAAGGCTACAAGTTTGTGACTCAAAGCTATCAGATCAAGGTGTTTAGGGGTTCCTTGTGTGTGATGAAGGCTCTTACTACTCCAGACACAGATGACTTGTATTTCTTGCAGGGCAGTTTGCTTACATCGGGTCGTCAAATGGCTTCTAGCTAGTTCCCAGTTGATGATGACACTATGACTACATTGTGGCATATGAGATTGGGGCACATGTCGAGCGTGGTATGGCAGAGTTGAGTCGTCATGTTTGTTGGGCAACAAAAAAGAGGTAGTTTGCGTTTCGTGGAGCATTGTGTGTTTGGGAAGCAAACACGTTTGAAGTTCAAGAGGTGTCTGCTCACACGACAAAAAGCCATTCTTGACTATGTGCACACCGATTTGTCGGGTGAGGCACCGGTTACATCTATTGGAGGTGGAAAATATTTGCTAACCCTTGTTGATGATTTCAGCAGGAAGGTTTGGGTCTACATCTTAAAGTCCAAAGATGAGACATTTGCTCGTTTCCATCAGTGGAAGGCCATGGTGGAAACACAAACAGAAAGAAAGGTCAAATATTTGAGATCGCACAATGGCACCGAAGTTACGCCGAGAGAGTTTAATAATTATTGTCGGGACGCCGGCATAATTCGACATAACACCACAGTTGGTACTCCACAACAGAATGGAGTAGCAGAACGTATGAACAGGACACTGTTGGAGAGAACTCGTTGCATGCTCTCTCATGCAGGGTTACCACAGAGTCTTTGGGCAGAAGCAGTTACCACAACTTGCTATTTGGTTAATCGCTCGCCATCGACAGCTATTGATTGTAAGACACCAGAGGAGGTATGGTCTGGCAAGCCACCTCATTATGATCACTTGAGGGTATTTGGTTGTCCGGCGTATGCTCATATTCGCCAAAACAAGTTAGAACCTCGAGCATTGAAGTGTGTCTTCCTAGGTTATGGTGATGGAGTTAAGGGGTATCATTTGTGGTGTAAAGAACAAAGGCCCCCTAAAGTGATCGTCAGTAGAGATGTGACCTTTGATGAGATGGCGATTGTTACTCCAGCTTGTCGTCAGTTGGGAGAGGCTTCCACTTCAGGTGGAGCTTCTTCTGGTGGTGATTCAGAGGCAGAGCGAGTGGCAGAGAGGGTAACATTTGAGGTGGAGACTCTAGTGACCGAGTCTACTACAGTTGACAGTCAGCAGCAAAGCAACAACCATTGTTGTCAGGATCTGCAGATGGTGTTCATGGTGACACGAGATGAGGGCATCATGAGTCGATGCAACCGATAGTCGCTTGGAGGATCTGATTTCGTGTGGAGCTCAGAGGCTCCAGTTTCTCCTATAGCACATCGTCCTCGTGAGACAAAGGAAACCACCACAGCGTTATGGAGATTGGGTCACACCAAGAGAGAAAGACAGAGGTTCGTCGCCGCTTTGATTGCAGAGGATCTCATTCATGATGAGCCTAGCACTTACAAAGAGGCAATCAGTCATCCTCAGGCAGCTAGTTGGGTCCAAGGCTATGACAGATGAAATGGAATCATTGCATAAGAATGAAACTTGGGATTTGGTGTTGCCGCCCAAAGGGTGCAAAATTATTGGTTGCAAATGGGTGTTTAAGCTCAAAGATGCTTCTCTAGATGTTGCTCCAAGGTACAAAGCTAGATTGGTAGCGAAGGGCTTCAGTGTAAAGAGGGAATTGATTACCATGAGGTATTTTCTCCGGTTGTGAAGCATACTTCCATTCGTGCATTGCTAGCTTTGGTTGCTCTATATGATTTGGAATTAGAGCAAATGGATGTGAAGACAACGTTTCTTCATGGTGAGCTTGAGGAGAAGATCTATATGTCACAGCCGGAAGGCTATGTGGTTGAAGGCAAAGAAAACCACGTTTGTTTGCTCAAGAAGTCATTATGTGGCTTGAAGCAATCTCCAAGGCAATGGTACCATCGTTTTTCGATTCTTATGTCACTAGCCATGGTTTTGAAAGAAGTTCATATGATGCTTGTGTGTTTTCAGCATTACTTGCAGATGGTTCAAGGGTGTAAATGTTGCTTTATTTTGATGACATCCTTATTGCGGGAAAAAGCAAGTCCTGTTGTTGATAAAACAAAGGCCATGCTCAAAAGTGAGTTTGAGATGAAGGATTTGGGTGCAGCCAAGAGGTTGTTGGGTATGGATATTCGTGTGACAGTCAAATGGGAAACTTTGGCTCTCTCAAAGTGAGTATATTGAGAAGGTTTTGAATCGGTTTCATATGTCACAAGCTTTTAAGCCCTGTTTCTACCCCATTGGCAAAGACATTTCAAGTTGTCTACTTCATCGGGGCCATTGGATATTGGGGAGGAAAGGTACATGTCCGAGTTCCTTATGCTTGTCTTTGTTGGCGTTTGATGTATGCTATGGTTTGCACACGTCCGGACATTGCACATGCGTTAGTGTTGTGAGCCGTTTTATGTCAAAGTCGGGCAAACAACATTGGAAGGCAGTACAGTGGATCCTCAGGTATCTTCGAGGCACAAGCAAATATGGTTTGGTGTTTGATCAAAGGACAATAAGTCCGGGACAAGTTATTGGTTATTCTGATTCTGATTTTGTTGGGGATCTTGATGAGAGGCGCTCCCTCACCGGTTATGTGTTTCAGCTTTGTGGATCTTGTGTTAGCCGGAAAGCTACCTTTGCAAAGATACAATTGCTTTGTCAACCACGTAAGCCGAAGTTTATGTCTTTGACAGAGGCAAAGTGAAGGAGGCTATTTGGTTGCATGATTTTCTTGGTGATTTGGGCATTGATCAAGTTGATCGTGTTGTCTTTTTGTGATAATCAATGTGCGATTCACCTTGCAAAAGATGAAAAGTTTCATGAGAGAACCAAGCACATTGATGTGCGTAATTTCTTTATCCGACAGCATGTGAAGAAGAAGGATTTGTATGTTGAGAAAATTGGCACAAAAGACAAACCGACTGATATGTTAACCAAGGTGGTCCCGAAGACCAAGTTTGAGCATTGCTTGAACTTGGTTCAGATTCGTTTTGCCTAAGTTAGCTCCATGTGGAGCTTTGGCGGCAGTGAGTTTGTTACTTGTTGATTTGTCTACTAAAGTTGAAGCATTTGAAGATTGAGCATCTGTCATCAAGAAACTTGATGTTTTGATATATGGCTCAATTGTCGCTGAGGTGGAGAATTGTGAGTGTGCAGCTCCAAATATTGAAAGATAGACTTGTTTGCAATTTCTTTGAAGTCCAAGCACTCTTTAGAAAAATCACCCAACCAGCCCAAAGGGCAGCAGCCCTCTCCTCCTCACGTACAGCACTTCATTTGCTTCTTGCTGCTTCCAGAAAAGAGAGTGAGAGGGAGAGAGTTAGGGTTAGGGAGATTGAGAGAGAGGGAGCTTGATCCACCAAATCCACCACTAAAAGAGAGGGATTCTTAGGGGATTTGGAGCCTCCCCTCATTTGTTGGCTCCCACCTCATGTATTGCTTCATCTCATAGTGGATTCGTCATTGCCGCCCGTGGTTTTTCCCCGCAAGGGGTTTCCAACGTAAATCTTGGTGTCTCCTCTTGATTTGGTATTTCTTTTACCATATGTGTTGATTAAGTCACCATCTTGCTTGCTATTGCTTCATATGTGAAGTGGTCTATTATTTTGGGTATGCTGGCACGCGATGAATATTGTGTTCTTTGATATATTGATGAAGATGATGGGGATTGATATTCTAGTGAACTGATTATTGCAAGTATATTATTGTTGAATTTTTGGGCAGCCTTTGTTGTTGGTCGATTCATGGTTTGGGGCTGTTTCAGTTTATGCACACAAGGTGTTCGTGATATGCTCGTGAGATATTAGTTTGTTAAATTTGATTATTCCGCTGTCCCTCTGTTGTCACATGCATGCACGCGATCTTAACTAAAAGGTTGGTGATTTGCAACAAACCAAATCGTCGCTCCCCATCTCGCACGGAATTGCACGCCCGTTTGACCAACAAAAAAAGGAAAGAAAAAATCTCTGTAAATAAAAGGAAACAATAAATCATGTAATCCTAACACATGCACTAGCTCCAAAATCCTTCCCGTGCGATTTGCATGCATGCCATGACAATGTGACCCGCCTAACGTCAATCACATACGGTCTTCCAATTACGATCACTGGCAGACAAAAAAAAAAATCTCTCGACTTCCTTCAAATAAAAAAACGCTCGCTGACACTCGTAGCGTTCCCTTCGTCGAACACAGCAACCACGCGCTAACCCACGCCGCGGAGCACCTCGCCATGCCCTTGCTCCGACACGACACCGACGAGCACGTCGACGCACCGGACGCCGACGCCACCTAGCACCTGTTGCGAGGAGCCGCGCTCGTCGCTATGCCTCATCTCCGTCGGACCGCCCGGACGCCGCCACGCGGAAGGGTCCGCGCCTGTTCCTCTTCAACGACGGCCGCATCATGCCAAAGCCCACACCAGCGTCTGCAATGCAAGCGATCTCCCCACGCCAGTAAGTCGCGATTTCTGATCTATTGTTTATGTTTGTTCGAAAGATTCGGGCCGCGTTCGGGCTACCCTACGGACAACAGTTGCAGTTGTGTTGTGAATCTGCCATTCTAGCGGCGATACCCGACACTGATGAGGGGTTCAGTTTTGGCAACCTTGAAAATGAAGATGGATCTAAAACGGTTGTGCAGATTGAATATGCGACCTTGATGTGTATTTTCTTGTATGCTTTGTAAATCAATGGTGATGATTCAGTAAAAAAAAATGATAGCAACTAACTTAGAATTTGTTTCTCAATCATGGGTTTGGCACATGATGATCTTGGTTCTTAGTTAGCAAGTAACTTTGTCTGTGTTTTTTGTGTTCTTTCTTTGTGTAACTTTGTCTTTCTTTCACTGTAAGTCAAAATTAGCCCGGCCCGACCCGGTCCGCAGGCCCGGCCCGAGCCCGACGGGTTTTGGCCCGTCCACGAACCCATCGGGACAGGGCCTGGGCAGAGATTTTGAAACCCGATAAAATTTTTCTTGGCCCGAACTTCGCCCGAAATGCACTTTTAGCTATTTTGTAGTGTAAAATGCGCGGGTAGCCCGCCTAAGCCCGGCCCGCCCGAGCCCGGCCCGAAAAAGCTAGGCCCGACTTGCCTAGTGGGACGTCATGGGCAGGATTTTTTTTGGCCCGAAATAAGCGGTTTTTTTTCGACCCGGCCCGAACCTGACCCAGCCCGAAAAATGCTCAGGTTTATTTTTGACTGAAAACGTGGCAACACAGGCCTGCATCTTTCTTTCTTCAAGCAGCCGGCAGGTACTCGTCTGCTTAGGTAATTATTAGTATTGGTTTGTGATGGATTACGCTGGACTCTGCATTTATGGATTGCGTTCTTGGTTGCAGAACTTGATGCTTGTAGCCTACTGGTTTTTATATCTTGAAAATTCTATAGTCCCTGCTAATGTAAATTCAAAAGTTGCTAATGCTAAGTCATTTGCATCCTGGCCAGGTATTTGTGCGTGGTTAAGGCAGGATGGATCATAAAATTTTGCAAATGAATAAACAATAAAAACATGTAACTACCCATCGGAGTTTGTCCTAATGAGAATTCACTATTTCATTTTTTTTTAGTGAATTGGCAGTATTTGAGTTACGTACTGCAATTTGCACCTAGAGCTGGGCCAAGCAATTATTTTTAATCTGATCAAGCGACTGATACCTCCCACTTACTGTACTGTGATTAGAAAACTACAGCGTTGATCTTATCCACGTGGTCGGGGTCCTCGACGACCTCATATTAGGCTCACTGCATCTGGCCGCTGTTCCGATTCAAGTTCATCATCAACGGCGCAGTGCTCGTTGATCACCGACTGCATCTGTACACCCTATTGGTGAGATCAGAAATCCCTGTCCTCTCGGTTTTTGTTTACGATGGATCTGAAGTCTGAACCATGAATCATAGGAGTACAAAAAGGGCAGCGGACATGTTTCATGTATTGTACTTATGTTGTTATCTACAGTATCCGGCACCGGCAGGTAGGCACAAGTCACTTGAATTAGTCAGCAAATGTAGAGGTACTACTTAATTGAATTAGTCAGTAAACCCAGACATTTGAATGATGCATACATATATCTCTTTGCTAATATACATAATCTGATTTGTTTCATTAATCTTTTGTACATATCGACTCTTCAAATCTGATTTTTGACATGACAGAATCCTATAGACTTCACCTCAAACAATAAGTAGAAGATGTTAGCAAACAATTAGAGCCAGAATTTAGAGTATCCACTGAACCTCAAGATAGTTTCACCTGAAGCTTTCTCTTCCCAATAATACTTGAACCAATGAGCACTCCTAACTTTAAGATTTGGTAGTGTCGCTTGGATCAATGAAAAGCAAGTCACATAGGCACATAGCTCTTGTTTATATCCTGGAAGAGTGGCAGCAGAGAAGCTATAAGATATGATACAGAACATTTCTATTTGAAGTTTAAGTCATTAGGGCAGTAGCTGTATAATATTGTAGTCTATGATATTGTTGAGGTTGCACCTAGAGCTGGACTGTTTGTATATCATTTTTTGATATTCTGAACCGTGTCATCCAAAACACGCATCTGAACAAAGAGCTATGCAAATCTCTGAAAATAATACACGATCTTTCATGACCAGTTGTGGCGCTGGTGCCAAGCATTCATGATATTTATCACTTATAATATGGGTTGATATGATTAATTAGAAACTCAATTGGGTAAATATTAATCAAATCAATATTTTAATCAACAAATTTATTATCAAGAGACATGAAGAAAGTTAGCATTACTATAGTAGAGTTTTTGTGAGGCTATGACACCGCGATCTCCATGACTGTGTTAATTTCAAGAACTTTGCTTGTTTAGATTAAATGTCATTTTAATAGCATTATTCAATTCCATTGTATTGATATCTTACCGTGCGATCCATATGTTTTTATACAAAAGTTTAGCTATCCCGTAGCAACGCACGGGCACGATACTATCAGTGGTTAATTTAGATGTGGTAGTTTTTTGTAATCCAAATCTTGTTATTATTGGATTCCTTGTCTGAGTTCCGCTCTCAATGGGAGTTCTAACTTCCTGGTTATCAAAGTGACATGAACTTTCTAAGTGGAATTGCTCAGGTACACCCTGAAGGAAAATATGTGGTGGATTAGATAAGAGCATTGATACCACAAATATCACACCTTCAACATGAGTTGCTCTTCGGAATGACTGCTATATTGCTGTATGCTCCATCTGATATGTGAAGTCAACTTTGAAGTCATCGAGCTTCCAATCAAACATCCAGAGCTGTTTGAGAGCCTTGGAATTGCCCAACCAAAGGACTTTTTCTCCCTTGAAGACCATCTTAACTTATTTGTTTTTACATGTAAGGGTGGAAAAGACTGAGATCCTATTTATTTTTCAAGGTGCTCCTTTATGGACCTCCGGGCACGTGCGGTTGCTCATCACACTGACTGCACCTTCATCAGGTTGTCTGGTTCTGAGTTGGTTCAGAAGTATATTGTTGAGGGCTCCCAGATGGTCTGTGAACTCTTTGTTGTGGCCAGGTAGGCTGAGTAAATATCTCCACATGCTTGAAGTGCAGTGTACCATATGCTTGAACTTCTAAACTAGCTTGATGGTTTTGAAGCATCAAACAAAACTTAAGGTACACATCACTTGTGTTCCTGTGTTAATCCAGATCTCTGCCTGAAGGAGAACAAGGAGATCCAGAAAAAGAAGAACAAGGTCCAAAGAAGAAGAACAAGGTCCCTCCAACCTTGCAAATGATAAGCTCAAGTGATCAAGAGGACGATAGAGCAAGCCATTATCTTAGTTGTATCACAAAAATGTCAATATAGTAAAGTTTGTGAGCCTGCGACACCGTGCTCTTCGTGTTTTTGTTAATTTTAAAAACATTATTTTTTAGATCAAATATCACTTTAATGTTTATATTTTTTTAATAAAATTATTATATTATCTTATCATGCGATCCATGTATTTTTATTAGAAATGTTTAGTTGTCCCGTAGCAACGCACGGGCGTGATATTAGTCAATTACTAATCAAGAAGACATCATAGCCAATGGCATCCAAGCCCCCTAAACTAACCACATTCCTTTCATCCCAGGTAGGATAGCACGCGACGTACGTTTGGCTGCTAGCTGTTTGGTGAGATAACGAATGGCGCGTTGACAGTTGGACCAGTGCGACCCACCGCGACTACGGCACGCACGCTAGCTTTATTAGCAAAGTACAGTAGCTACTTTCGATCCAATTAGCGGCACTCGTAGGAACAGTAATATGATGAATCAGTTCGATCGGCTTCACAAGAAACACGCATGAATGTGGGCAAAATTCTTATTTTCTAAACAGGACATTTGTTCATGCATGGAGATCCATCTACACAAGACATCTGTAGCAAACGGGTTTAAAATCAAAAGTGTAATTGTAGAATGTTTGTAAATAAATGCATATAAGGATCTATGAAACGATCTGTTTTGATTGACGCTGTTTTGTAAATAAATGCATATAAGGAACTCCGGCGAGGAACTTCGGTCACGAACGGACTCCACAGCAACTCCGGCGAACACCTTCGCCGGCAACTGCTCCTGGCCTTCTTCGACTCAGCAGTCAAAGCGCTGATAACGTGTTAAGCTTGTATTTGGGAACATAATTGTGGAGATAATGTAAAGTGAATGGTTAATCCTTTATTGATGAACAGTAAGTTGTATTTATATAGGCCTTTGATAGGCAGTTTACATATGTCAGTGACATAAGCCCCCGCTTCCACGATCTGGTCCTGGAGCGTGTTAATTAGGATGTTGTACAACTGCACATAGCAGTTGCTAATCCTCGTTTCTTAAGCCTTAGTTGATCATTAGGAATATAGAATATTCTCAACACACATAAAGTAAAAAAACGGAGAACATTGAAAGTCAAAAGCAGGTATTATAGGGAAGTCAAAAAAAAAAGAAAAATCAGAAGGCCGGCCGGTTGGAAACATTTCCTATACCTCCGTCCCTATCATATCTATTGGCGTGCTCCGCTGTGCTGCCTTATTGTCTTGTGTGACAACTCTGAAGAGACGATTAGCTCCCCGTTACTTAATTTACGCTGCTTATCCGGTCCATTTATTTCTTCGTCACTTTATGCAACATTTCCCATTTTAATTTCACCTAGTCTGGTGCTGTTCTTATTGCTCAAATTGTACCCTAATTTTTTTTTGTGTGAATCAAATTCTACCGTACTATATATCCATGCATTCTCATATATACATTGTGGTCATCCCTGACCACAACACACCCTACGTGCTATCTCGTGGACAACCCGACCGGATCGAGAGACCCTGTCCAAGTAGAAACGGTACGGTGATGCCTTGAACGATGAATCGAGCACGTAGGGTGTGTTCTCCAAACAAAGGAGTCAAAGAACTGTAGTGTCATTCCTTCTAGAATTCTGCAGCCTTCCATCAACGTTGTTCTCTCTTCCTCTTTAGATAGCTGCGACCATTGCCTGATCCAATACGTCCCTCTAAAAATCACATACAAACATGAGTTAGCAACACGATTTTGGAACACCGCATCATTTCTATTCAGCCATAATAACCAACAAAAGCCGTTATCCCCACTATCATTTGATTTCTTAGGCTAGGACCAAAAACCCTTATCCAGGAACCAAACATGTGAGCAGTACTCTTTGGTGGTTGGATATTGAAAGTGATAAACAATGTGTTCCAAACAAATCTTGCCACACGACAATCAAAAAATAGATGTTGTATATTTTTCCTCTAAGCCACACATATTACATTTAGTGTCCCCTTTCCATTTCCTTTTTAATAAGTTCTCCTTTATTAGGATTACACCTCTTTTTAGGTACCAAAGAAAAATTTTATCTTCAAAGACAATTTTGCTTTCCAGAAAATTTCTTTGCCTCCAGTTTTCTCCATTTTCATTATCTCTCTATATAGAGATTGTGTTGACAAGAGTCCATTTTTCTTTAGTTGCCAGACAAGCCTATCTTTTTCATTGTTCAGTTTTACCCGTATCACGTGAGCCACTAAGCCGAACCATTCTTTTCGCCTATCCCCCATCAATCCTCGTCTGAATGATATATTCAACGGAGTTGAACTAAGCACACTCGCAATCGAAACTCCTTTCTTTCTTGCTATACTGTATAGACCAGGAAACTTCCTCATTAGAGGTTGCTGATCTACCCATGCATCCTCCCAAAACCTTCTTTTTGGTCACCATTATTCACCTTGAACCTCCCATGTTGCAAAACCATTTCTTTCACCTCCATCAAACCCGACCAGAATTGAGAGTCCCCTAGTCTCTTTTCTACATGGGTCAAGCACTTGTCCTTGACAAATTTCCTCTTTAGAACATCTTGCCAAAGGCCATCCTCATTAAGGAGTTTGAACAACCATTTACTTTGTAAACACTTGTTCTGGATTTCTAGGTCTAAAATCCCCAATCCTCCCATACACCTTGGTTACAAAGTATATCCCACTTTGCTAGCCTATACTTTTTCTTATGTTCATCACTCGCCAAAAAAACCTGGATCGGTAGTAGTCCAACTTTTTCCACAACCCTTTAGGAATGACAAAAAAGGACATCAAAAACATGGGCAAACTTGATAGAACCGAGTTTATTAGCACTAGTCTGCCTCCTGCTGAGGAGAGAAGCTTTCCTTTCCAACTACTAAGTTTTTTTCTAGGAGCGTTCCTCAATAGAGCTCCAATGCTTGTTCGACAGTTTTCGGAAGTGGATTGGGATGCCAAGGTACTTAAACGGAAATTCCCTTCTATGCCTCCAAACAGCTCCGCGTACTCCTTAACTTTGTCCTTAGCCTCCCCAAAACAAAATAATTCGCTCTTATGAAAATTGATTTTCAAACCCGACAATTTTTCGAAGGCTATTAGGACCAGCTTTAAGTTCCTAGCCCGCTCTAAATCATCCTCCAAGAATAAAATGGTGTCGTCCACATACTGAAGAATAGATAACCCATCAACCACTAGATTAGGTACCAATCCTCAAAATTGTCCATCACCCTTTGCTCTTGATACAAGAATAGGGATACGATCTCAAAAATTTGGTGGGGCGACGAGGATGACTTGGTAGGATAGAATGAGAGACCGATTCCACTTTCATTCGATCGATCTGTGAATCACAGATTCCACTTTCATTCCATCCATTTGTGAATCGCACCGACTTCATTCCTCTCATCGACGTGACTCGATCGGCAGAGAGAAACCATGCTATCGCAAGTACCATGGGACAGGGGGTCTCCCTCGGTACGTAGGGATCTCCACAAGATAGCACATAGATCTATACATCACAAGATAGAGAAGGCCCATCTTGTTGTTTGCAGGCCCAGAGTGGGCATTGTTAGTTTGTACCTCAGACGGAGTAGATTGTTACGATATCACCGGTGAAGGAGCTGCCACTACCCCCCACAACTGATGACGCGACGCCCTTGCCGTTTAAGCCGCTTCTTCGGGCTTGCTCGCTTCAACGAGGAGGTGCGAGTCAAGCGAGCGCCGCCTTTGATCGTCAGCCTCCCAAAGTAGTCGGTGCCAATTATGCGGCATCCTTGCCCAAACGGAGTGCTCGGATTGCCTCCTAGTCGCCGTCACGCATTCCAACCACCACCGCGAGGCGAGGTGTTGCTCAACCTGAGGTTGGGCATCACACCGCCGGCGGCACCAGCATCTCTAGCTTCCAAGGGTGCACGTGGCGCTGTCCTTAGTGGGAACTTGACACCCAGGTTGAAGATATGGACAAGTATTTCCTAGCGACCAAACGCTTGTCTAGTCGAGAACGCTTTCCCAACTTGTCCAGCTGAAAGCTCTTTTCGGACGTCGAAGTGGGCTCGCACGACGAGTAGCAGAGGAACGTTGTTTCGTAGGTTGTAGCGCCGCTCCTCGCATGGTCATAGTCCTTTATGTAATATCGAACCTTCATTGTTTGTTAGGACGATCCAACCTTCAACTGTGAGTCCTCCTATAGCTCTTGTCATTGGCACGTCGTTTGTACGGTTATATTTTTCTTCTTAATGCAATAATACACAAATCTTTTGCGTATTCGAGAGGAAAAAAGCACTGGGTAATAGTAATAAATTAGGACTACTAAAATCAGAAGGAAAAAAACTTTTCATAAACATGATTCATTCTGTATCCAATATAATTCGATTCTTGACATGTAGAATTCAGCTGCCACCTGAGACCCTATAATCCTAAAAAAAGCAACAATGCAAACAGATCTCGAGTACGAGAAAAGGCTCATCACCTCCGACAATCGTCGGCGGCCACGCTTTCTGCGCCATCGATCCTCGATCGGGTCGTTCTGCTTGAACAATGTTGACCGGCCAACCGGAGTCAAGGTGCTCACGGCGTAATGACAAAGGTCATTGGTTAGAGGCTCCCACCCAAGTTGAAATCCTAGGTGCGACATATTAGGCTGAATTTATTTTAGGATTTTCCGGCGCTATGCATTAAGTGGTAGGCGACATCCCCGTCGACATTGAGACGCCTCCTGGTGACTTCGTGAACTTTAAGATTTGTCGGCTCAATCCTTTAAAGGTGCTCATAGGGTAGTGTTTGCGTACGTGTGTTCATAGGGGTGAGTGTGTACATGTTGAGCGTCTGTGTTGTACTGTGTAATAAATACCGGTCAGCTGGACATGACACATGATGACGAGGATGACGTGCCTCGATCTTGGACGCCTTAGTAGTTGGTCACGGCCAAGATCGAGATGAGCTCGAAGGCTGCCTGGTCCAGGCCAGGCGACGACACGACATGCTGTCGTTGCTCAAAGCAAATGGGGAGCAGCAGGCTTTAGGGGGTTTGGGGATCGGACTGCTCGGTGGAGTGAAAGAACGTCGTAGAACCGGGCGGCAGGGTGTCGTGGCCGTGGATGTTTGGCGGTGCAACGCCGAGTCCTCGATCAATTCTGCATGCGCGTCGTGGACGCTGCCGCTCAGGGCGGACGAGGGAGATGTCGGACCTGGATCACAGCTGCTTGGTGTCTGTGGAGTTTGTGAATTCGATTCCGTCGCCGTGGGCTACAAATCAACGACGTGTCTCGGAGCATCGATGACGACTGGGGGAGGGGGAGCAGGAGATCACGGAGATTGCCGGGGGGACCGAGGGAGACACCGAGCGGGAGATGCATTGGAGGCTTGGAGCGAGCGGCTTAATTTGAGGCCGTTGGACGGAATAGATTAGAGTAGAGAAGTGATAAGATTAATTAGAGTTGTCACCTACACAAGAAAGTAAGATAATTCAATTATCATATATAAGTGCATAAGAAATCAGGATATTTTGCGTGTGAAGGCACACGTACACGAACCCATTAATTACATGCACGGTTCGTCTCAGCTCAGCTCTAGAGCCCCTGCTCTGATCTGCTCTTCTTGTGGATCCTGAGATAGTATGCAGCATATGCAGCAGTTGATGTTGATGCAGCAGCTCTTCAAGCACTCAAGCCTTGGCTTGAACACCTGGTACGCGCCGAAAATACCAAGCAGCCCTGCAAGGGAGGATAGGATAGCCACGAGCAACTTGTGTCTTGTCGTCGACGACGAAGCTTTCTTGTCGTCGTCAGCTTGCGGCTGGTCCGCCGCGGGTTCGTCCGGTGTCGTCGGAGGCGACGTAAGGTCGAATTCTGGTGGCGGAGGCGACGCAAGGTCGGGTTCTGTGGCGGAGGCGACGCAAGGTCGGGTACCGGTGTCGGAGCCGGCGACGCAAGGTCGGGTACCGGTGTCGGAGGGGACGCAAGGTCGGGTACCGGTGTCGGAGGCGACGCAAGGTCGTCGTGGATGGAGACAGCAAGTGACGAGTGGTTGTGGTTTGTGCTCGCGCCGGTTGTGTTGCTGAATGGCTCAGCAGCAGCCGCCGGCGGCGCCGCCGGAGCTGAAGGTGAAGGCAGGCAAACCTGCATGTAACATATATATAAAGGAAACAAAAGCAAGCACATATAATTAAACACCAAAGTCGTTAAGTACGTACGTCCTGTATTTGTTTGGTTTGTTATTATTATTATTATCGACCTGTTAAGTACGTCCAATACGTTTAATGAATGATTGACGAGTCAAGGTAAATAAATAAAATGACTTACAGCACAGATTTTGGCCTTCAACCCCGCCGCAGAGGAGGAGGAGGAGGATGAGTTTGCCTTGTTGACGAACAATTGATGCAGTTTCAAATCGTCCTCAGTGGTGCAGCAGGTTGGTAAACCATGGCCGCCACCGCCGCAGAATGACAGATTTTTGTGCCAAAACAATTGGCACCAACGTTCCTAATTATTAGATGGATTCGACCGGAGCCCGGAGGGAGAGCAAATAATTAGTTAAACGCTTACTGTAATAGATAGATTGCCCGGCCATGCAGTTACATATATGCGTACCTGTGTTTCCGCTGCATGCAGGCGAATCAGAAGCAGCAGCAGCAGCAGCAGCAGCAAGGGAGGAGACAAACAAGAGCATCATCATGGAGTATTTGCTCATCACCATTGTTGATGTTGAGTTGATGGGATTTCGGATCGATCAAGCCGCGCGCAACCACAGTTTCTTCAGCAACTCGATCGACTAGATACGAGGTCGTCTCTGGGTCGTTGCCGTTTTAAAGAGGACCAGATACCATGCCCAAGGACACTAGAGTTTTTGAACATCCTTGGGCGGTATTGGCTAGTGCAATTTTCCTGACAAGGTCAATAACGTGAAGGTGGAAGAGTGTGACCTGTTTGGTTTTGGTCAGCAAAAACTTTCAACGAAGACGTTTCTTTTCCTGGCGAGTCGGCACCATTTGCAACAAATTAAACTTCTCCTTGTTTGCGTCGTGCTTTCATCAGTGGCCACAAAATTATGAAAAGACCGACAGAATAGTAGTCGGTTTCTCCACCACGTACGCTCGCAGTGGAATACTAATTTGTTGTTATCCTCGTACGTCGCCCATCAACAGAATAATAAGTCGTGGACATGCGGGCAACCTGCATGCGTTCATGGGCAGGGCAGGGCTCATCAGTCCATGCGTTCGGATCCGATCACAACGATGAACTCGAAGCCGTATCCGGCCTGTGCGCTAGCTGCCGGCCGTTTGCTCCTTCCATTCCATGTACGAATGAAGTAAATTTAGGCCTGCTCTATTGTGCTTTCTGCGGCTCTAAGCTGAACATGGAGACGTATCAAGATACTATATCACAATATTTTTACTCCATGCCTGAGATAAAGCTTGCAAATTCATTTGATAATTCTAATAATTATTATGCAAGTAATATAAATTCTTATGATAGTGTTGCTAGTTATAATGATGACATATATGTTCCATCGGCTGTTCCTATTGAACAAAGAGCCTATGTATACTGAAAATTCTCTGATTCTAGCAACATATACATCGGCTATAAGTTCACAGCGTGACATGCCAATGCATGATAATATGAATTATTCAGTCAATTACTCTCCAAATTCAGCGTCATGTGCAGGCACTAATGCTTATGATTTGGTTGCGATATTACTAATAACCATAGCCGAATCAACGCAAATTCAGCACCCAATGTCAATGCTATTCTTCATGAGTCGGCTTCACATGTCGATCTCCATAATGACCAATTCAATGAGAGTTTGGCAAGGTATGCTCGGAGGGAAACTGATTTTAGGAGGTGATGCCAGAGTTTCGGAAATTACAAAAGAAACAAAATAAAGACTTTGCACAAAAATACTTCAGGAACACAAAAAAAGAAAGAAGGGTTACATGCTCTCTCAGAATCCGGTCAAGCCACCTTTAAAGTCGGCTGAACCAATCCCTGTTTGTTGTAAGCCGGCCAGGCCGATTGTCCAATCGGCCACACCGACCATAACCCATTCAGCTAGGGCCGACTTCCCCAGTCGGCTAGGCCGATGATCTTTGGTGCATGAGTGGAATCGGCCAAGCTGGCTTCTTTGCCTCTACGGTAATCAAACGAAATTGGTCCTTTCGGCACCCGGCCGATAAAACCAATTTAGAAGATGCATATTCTATAATATGCAGGGAAAGCATTTCTTGGCTGAGATTGCGATGAGAAAAGAGGATCATAAAGTGCTAGAGAGTACTGGTTCTATTGTTCAGCTAACATGCGAGAAGACGCTTTCCATGGCTGAAATTTTAGAAGAAAATAATCTAGCCATCTTAATTCGACCAGAGCAAGCCGATTCCACTATTGGAAAAAAACGTGATAATCAGCGAGCCTAGAGAGCCTAAGAAGAAAAGGCAAATTACAGATCGTGAGGTGATGCTAGAAAAATCTAATGACAATCGAGAAAGCCTCAAGATCACTATCAAGTCTTCTGGCTCGGGGGGCAAGCTCACGCTTCTATTCATAAGCAAAGGTCAACCACTAAGTGTCATCATTCAAAGAGGTTTGCTAAAGCCGATTCTAAAAGTTGGCCAAAACAGTTTTAGAACTAGTGGACAGAAGAAATCAGCAAGACCGATTTCTCAAATCGGTCAAGTTTTTTTATGAACAAAAATCGCAGCACACACATAAAGGTGGAGTATTGGTTCCTCGCCCATTAATGCGTCAAAATCTTCACCAAAGGAGGGTGTGTGCTGGTGAAACTGGCAATGGGCAGCAATGCTTACCTCATAGCCGATTGGGCTATAGACAATCGTGCTTCAATAAGAAAGAACCAACTAAGTCGGCCAGGCCAACTACCTTGCTTGAAATGGCTAACCAAACCCTAGAGGCAGGTGAGCTGGCTAAGGTTGCTGCCATTGAGCATAAATCGGCATTGCCGACTTCCGAGTCATCTAAGTCGATTCCTATTGTTGTAGATTTTTTCCGGGGTGCCTAAAAGTTTCGCCACTACTATGACGGGCGTCGAGATGCAAGAAGAGCCTGAGGAGAAATTAGTGGCATTAGAGAGAGCACACAAACTCTTTCTAAAGGTATTGCTAACGGTGAGACCATTGAGAGCCACGTTTTAAATAGCGCTATAGCGGCGGCGGAGCAACTCACGCTGGCTATCACACTTTTTTCGCGCTATTCGCGCTTATTTGAGATATAGCACGCTATAGCGCCGCTTATTCGCGCTTATAGCGCCGCTTATTCGTGCCGCTATTTTGCGCTATAGCGCCGCTTATTTACCGCTATTCGCGCTTATAGCGCGCCACTATTCACGCTTATATAGCGGCGGTACCGACACTACGCGGCGCGTAGCTGCCGTAGCGCTATAGCTATAGCGGCGCTTATATGCCCAATAGCGCCCGAAAGGCCCGACGCTTATTTTTCATAGTCCGCTATTTAAAACATGGATTGAGAGCATAACCTTTGTGCGCTATGTCCTTCGTCATTAAGGTGCAAGGTACAAGTATTTTACCAAAATCCTCGTCTAATCATGTGGTCACAATTAATACATCTATTAGTGATATTCTTACAAGTAGTATTAAGAGGTCAATTGAGGGAGGTACTTTACTTGCCAATATTGATATTAAAAATTCAGATTACATCGGCCTACATGTTGTTTCCAATTGGAAGGCCGATGACAATGCTTTGTCAAAGATAAAGCTTTCCCCAATGATTACTATGGATTATACATATATGTGGGTTGTTTTACTTATTTTAAGATTAATTCATACTTGGTCCTGAACGAGATATAAGTTTTGCAATTACTTTGGGCTTTATGGTTCGGGGCCAAGATTAAAAAATATTGCTCGTGCCGATGTTTGTTCTACATTTAATTCTATAACATCTGGCATAAAAGATAATTGTAAAGGTGCGTTAGGTTGACAAGAACAAGGCCTCCGGCGAGCCGGGCGCTGCATAGCCATGGCTGCCATTCAGCTCCGTCCTTGGCCAACCTGACCGGGATGGTGCAGCGGGCCGCGGGTCGCGATCCCCGGCCGCGAATGGCTAGGGAAGGCTCTTGAGGTCAGCGACCGCGGATGAGCCGCGTCCCGCTTCCCGAACAAATACTGGGCGGGCAGATTCATCGACGGTGCCGCGGTAGAACGCCTCGCACCCGCGGTGTCTCTCGTCGGGCGTGAGGCAGGCGGGGCCTTGGCTCCCGACGCGACGGGCGGCAGGATGTCATGCCTGCACCTTCGAGCCCAAGCCATAGCCTCCCCTATGTTGCCCGCAACGCTGCAGTTGTCCCCGACGAGATGGGGCAAATGCTTCAACCCGCTCTCCCGCGCATCGGATTGCCACTTGCCGACGGGGTCGCTCGCTGGCCCGCTGCCACGGTCTTCCGACACTTCGCCCCGCGATTGCAGCGTTTACCAAGATCCCCACCACGCCACGGAGGAGCCTCCGTCAGCAGTGGGGGCGCCCGCACCTTCATCTTGTTGAGTTGCGCCAGGTTAGGCCCCCAACGTGGTGGCTTCGTGTGGCCTCCACCCGCTCCGGGTGCCCTAGTCGGGTGTGGACCCGATGCTCGATGAGCCGGCCTCACCTTGTCGTGCCCCCGCCCCTCCTCGCGGTCCGCTCGTGCTGGCGTATTCCCCTTGTCGCCGCCACGCATGCCGCAGCCGCTTTGCGGATGTCGCGCGCCTAAGGTGGTTAAGCGCCATGAGGAGGCTTAATCGTGGCTGCAACCGAGGCGGTCATGCCACGCCACCGACGACCTCGGGCGGTCGGGCCTGGGCACATGCCGCCCAAGCTGCACCTAGCACGGATGGGTTTGCCGAGGGGGCCACCCGCACCCGCCGCCACCGCCGCCAATGACGATGATAGCAACCTCCGACGCCGCCAACTTCACGACTCCTCCGCTCCCTTTGCAGGACCCCCGCGTTGCACACACCATGCCGATCCACCGCGTCTCCCGCAGGATGAGCACATCGCCGCGCTGTCCCATCGGCGGGAACCCGTGCCGAGCTCCGCAGCTAAGATGGTGTTGCTAATTGCAAGTGGCGACCGTGATCGACCCCCTTCGCTGGAGTTGCCTAATGCATCGTTCAATGAGGAATTTCACAAAGAGTTCGGCGAGCCTATTTCTCTTCCAAGCCTGAGGTCATACGCCGCCATGAAGAGTTGTTCCCGGAGCGCCGCAGCCGCGGCGCCTTCCGGACTCTTGTGAGCAGCTGCCGCTTCAAAGATGTACGCGGGCTCGTGGCTGGTTCCCCCTTCTTTCTTTCTTTTCGGTTGTTTGCGGGCACTTCGCTTGTCTTCTGGATTTTGTTTTGGCTCTTGGTCTTAGCTTAGCCCGACAGCTCGCTGTGCTCGAGCCTCGTTTTTTTTTGTTTTGTCTTTTCTCTACGCCCGTTCTACTTATTCGGTCCTGTAATCGTTTTTTAAACTCTATTTCTTAATGAAATACACGTGAAGTCATGTTCTAGGAAAAAACCAAGAGTGAAGAGTATCTGCTTAACTGTATCGCACAGACAAGACAAGATCATAAGATTGTTACGATATGAACTGCATTAATTTCTTTATTAGTCTCACATCAAAACTTGAATTCATGCCTTCACTCAAAAAAAAAAAAAAAAAAAAAAACTTGAATTCATGCCTCGTGAAAGCACGTTAATAATGGGCTAAAAACAGTT